>CM075191.1:24136041-24638541 GCA_037577475.1 Chaunax sp. Z400 | reverse complement strand
GGAATGAATATGTTTTTAATTTATCATTCAAGCGCTATCAGTCTTTTTCTCTTGGTGATTTGCCAGGACATAAATACTGCTGATGCGGTCTGTCTCTCTTTGGTGAGCGAGCGAGATGGCAGTGATTGGACAGAGTAATGGCACCTAATGAATATGTCGACAGTCTGTTTCTTTCTCTCTCCATTAAACACAACTGGATTAGATTTACTGTGCTTACACCAACAACTTAAAGACTCCATCAGTAGGCTACTTTCCACACCCACATACTCACACACACACACACACACACACCCGCACAAACAAGCAGATTGGCTTAGCTGAGTAGATCAATGGCCTCTTGATCAATGTCTCCTCCGAGAGGGTAATCTATCTGCTCCTCACTAATGAAACAGCGTGATCACTTTGCGTATGTGTGTGTCGGTGTGTGTGTGAGAGAGAGAGAGAGAGAGAGAGAGAGAGAGAGAGAGAGAGGATGTGCATGGGTTTGTCTGCATTCATGGTTGTCAGATTGTCTCTACAGCAGGGGCAGGTCCAGGATTTTTGTAACTCAGGGGCCACAAAGGGGCCACGTTTTACACAGAGGGGCTTATGTCCAACATCCATGCATATTTCCTTATTCAGTAAAATCTGCATACAGTTCATTCCCTGTTTGCCATTTGCTCTATAGCTTTGAGAAAAGATACTCACTTTTACAGTCTTATACTGACAAACTACAGGTTTCTTAGTTGTAAATGTATTTATTTTTTAATTGACAAATAATTACACACGTGTAATTCCTGCCCCGATTCAAACAGGATTATAAAAAAGTAGGTCTCTCATTATTATTAACTATAATACATATTTTTTCTGAAATAAAGTCCCATGGTGGTTCACTGGAGGGGGGGGGGGGGGGACTTTGCTGTACAGATGGTGTAAAAGCTACATCTTTAAACGATGGAAATATTTAATTTGCTGTCAGACAGTCTGTCCTTCATGGCATTCGTACTGTTGCACTTAGTTGTTCACAGGAAAAGAGACAGAAATAGAAGAGTAAGAGAGAGAAATTAAAACCCTTTTGTCTTTCTCATCTTCAAAAAGGTGGCCAATCACAGTATGACGTCAGTGTGACTGTCAGATTTCCAGTTAATCCGGCATCGGATAGATGTTGGGGGGGGAGAGGATTTCCATAGCTATTCAATCATCCGACAAGCACTTCTGACGGCGTGTACTGGCAGCTTAAGCATGTTTGCATCGTCTCTTTTCCAGGGTATATTACTGCTAGGAAAGCAGCAGCAGTGTGAAGCACAGTAGGTCAGTGGTTGGCAAGGGAAGACAAAGAACAACAACATCCAACAAACCAGTACTATCTGCCCACCTCCTGCTCTGCTCTGCTGGGTCTGATAAAGTCTGGAGTCAGAGGAAAGGAAGGAAAGCAATAAATATTGTACAGTTTCCAGAATTTCTGCAAATTCATAATGATTATTTCGGTTTCCTCTCAAGCGGTCCCTTCAGATTTAAGGACGTACATTTTTATTAATTATTTCTCTTAATAATGGAGCTGTCAAATGATATGCAGTTCAGCAGAACCTGTCTCACTTTACATGGTAAATGCACTGTAGTACCTCAAAGTATTTCAAGTTGTACCTCATATTTTCCATTGAAGTGTCTCGTAAAATTGTTGTTTTGCAACTGCACCCTATGGTAATCTAATTTTACCCTTCTCTCTCCCCCCCATTATTCCTCCCTCTCTGATCTGTCCCTTCCCCTTTTCTCACTCCTTCTCTTTGCAGTTTGACGTGTCGAAGCACTTCTTGAGGTAAGAGAGACTCTCACTTCATGTTTTCCTTCTCTTGTTCATTCTTCCTCTGATTTTCAATCCATAATACACAGCATGCCATCAGCACTTGGCACAGTGTGTGTATCACGAAACAATCTGTGTCCTCAAAATTTATTTGGCTCAAGATTCTGCTCCCTGAAACACAATAACATTGTGTTAAGATAACAAAGAGACATTTTGGGTAGCTCTCCCACCACACTCCCCTTATAACGCCATGATCATAAATGCACAGGACAGAATCAGCAGCCAATAGGACACTTTATATGCATTATATGCATTATACAGCATACATTTTCTTCTGCAGGTAAGAAATATGTTTAACAAATAAAATGTATTGTGAGGGTTGTGAGAGATTTTTGTGCAGCACATCCAAAGATTAATAATAAACAGTAAATACTCCTCCACAATGTTGAGAAACTGAATCATCCTGTCACAAGCAGTTGGTCATATCCAGGTCTGTCTGTGAAAATAAATATTAAATAAATAAAGTAGAATTGCCTTATGGTTTTTAAAAGGCAAGGCTACTGTCATTGTTTATTTTTATATAGGGATTACTGGTTTCAGCTTCGGTGTATCTCAAATTTATTACTTTCAGGCTGTGATGCTCTGTAATAATATCTGAAGACTCAAAATACAAAGAAAATGAAATGAGCAGCACCAAACGTCCGGGGCTGACCTGAAAGATGTGTGTTTAATGTCTGACTGCCATGTGAATACATACAAAGAATGTGCTGTGCATGCAGTGATTTTTTTAAAATTATTATTCAGTTGAAAAAAATTTTTTATCTTCTAATGTCGGATTCATTTTAGTGCTCAGATCAAATCATTTTCTCTATAGTTCCTCAAAATTCATGGTAGACAGGGCAGCGTGATGGAGTAGTGTTGGCACTGTCACGTCACTGCAAGAAAGGTTCTGGGTTCAAGTCCAGGCCCTGGGGCTTTTCTGTGTGTCTGCATGATCTCCCTGTGTCTGCCTGCTTCCTCTCACAGTCCAAATACCCACTGTATGTATTTGAATGGTTGTTGTCTCTCTATCTCTCTATAGCCACTTTCAGACAGGCGTTGCGCAACAGCACCGCAACAAATTCTATGTGACCCCTGCAGTGTGTTCAAACTGGACCAGCCCAAGGCGTCACAACGCCACCTCAGTGTGTGCGTTCACAGTGTGTGCGTTCACAGTGTATGCGTTCCACAATGTTAAGAGGCGTGAAGTACGACGCAACACCTAACATATAAGCTGATATATTTCACTATCTCCCCAGTTTATCGGTCATTTTCTGTGCGTGTTCTTCAAATAACGGACTTCCTGTTGCTACCCCATCGTTAAATTCCCCTGGGTAGGTCGCACACCTGAACATATTACTACAGCCTCACACCTGTTCTGCAACACCGGACCACTCCATTCAGACTGACACCTGTTTCGGCGCTGTTGTTACCTCCTGAGGCGTCACAGAGGTGGAACAAACCCACACCCCATTACGCCTTCATTGCGTTCAGGCAGATGTCTGTGCGGAATAACGACGCAACAGGCACATAATGAAAACGCGGTCTGAATGGGGCTTATGTGTCGGCTATGTGATGGCGACCTGTCCAGGTTTGCCCGATGTCAGCTGAGACAGAGAGTAAAAATATGTCATGTATACTACAACAAAAATATTGTTAAAGTAAAAGTCTTTTTTTACCAACTGATTTGAGGTTTAAGGAAGAATTTAAAACTTTATCCTCTCGGAGGAGATATCAAAAGTATCGATAATTCCATGAGGCTCCATAAGAACCACACAGGTGTTTTCACTTAATTTGCTGACTAGACTCCTCTCTGGTCTGAATAGGTACAAACACACAATGCTTAACTAACAGTTCCGTCTCACACACTGTTTGCTTTGTTGCAGCTGCAAGGGTGGGACACTCACACGTGTTTATCATTCTCATGGGTACAAACAGTGCACTTAAATGACCTCACTTCCCAGCATGCCTCCAGCCAAATTCAACCTGAGCCAATGCCAATCAGCCAGAAGAAGTGAAAACAGCTTTAACTTGGCTACTGTATGAGCCACATTTGCTGATTGGTGATTGCTTCACCCCACACTATGAGTGAAAGGCTGAAAGCAACTCTATCAGACTCATTATCACAGCATTGTCTTGTTTTCTACAAACAAAAAAAAACTTTTCTCATCAGAGATTTGTGTTATAATTACATAAAACTGATATTTAAAAGAACGATAATAGAATTTTGTTATAGAACAACCAAACAAAAAGAAGCAATTAGGCTAAAAGATTTTGTCAGACCTTTAGCGTCACATATAAATATTGAGAAGACACTGTGATACTGTAATTATTGCTGAATTTCATCCAAGGCACCCACACCTTCATCAGAAGTGTGGACAAGTGGAGAGGGATGCCAAACCTCCATTGAAGTTAAGACACAAAAGCACCACAATTATAGCTACAAGGTTCCATGTTAGTGTCCCCTTTTAGCCCTTTAGTGTCTGTTTGCTTTACTGCCCAAGGTTGTGGGACAGTGTGTGTGTATGTCTGCATGCCATGTGGTTACATCTTAGTGTCCGTCTCCCTCCTTCTGTGTGCCTGGTTCCAAGTGTTTTGAGTGGGCTCTGTTGGGACGTGTGCTGAGCTTCATTAGTGGCTAAGATTTGGCTGGCCTGCCTCCTCTGGAGACTTTCTCAGGAGCACAAGGTCATATTCTGCTCTGCTGATGGCCCATCTGCCACAATGGCCCTCATTTGATACTCTGAATTTTGTTTCTTATTCTGTGTGCTTGCATCTTTGTAAACAGTGATGGAAAGTAATTAAGTACATGTACTCTATTGCAAGTACAGTTGTGAGGCACCCAAGCAAACAGATAATATTTAAAATACGTTGACTGCCTCCATGAGCTAAAAAGCTAAAAACTCTCTATAGAATGCTAAAAAATTAGCTCCACTTTATTTGCAAAATCTGTACTAAAAGTGATAACATAATAATAAAACACTGACCTCATTTTGCATAATACTTTTACTTTTATAAACTATTTCATATATTTCATGCATATTTTATACTTTCTTTTATAAATATTGTTGCTAATATTCTGTTCTTTTCGTGTATCTGTTAAGATTAAGTTCGAAAAGGGACCCAAATGCAGAAAAAACAGAGTTAAATTTAGGGATTTAATGACACAAAATACTTGAATTAACTTACAAAAGGGAAGAGAGAAAAAATCCAAATAGGAGCAAAAACCAAGGTAATCAAATGAACAAGCAAAAATAGAAAAAAATCATGATTTTGAGGACTATTTTACTAATAATTCATGGCTGGCCAGATGGATAGGACAGAATGACCCCTGCATGAATTTATCTGGTGCACAATGTACAGTGTACTGTATGTGTTCAACAGCTCCAAACAACTGAAGTTGTGTAATGTGTTTTGTTCGTGATTGAAACTTGTTGAAAGCCTTGGCTTTAATAGCTTTGCTCAGCAGGAGAAAGGTTAATTATCACATCCTGTTACAGAAAGATCTGTAAGAGGACACCTCCTCCTGTCAAGCGCACACACATACACTCTGAACCACACAAACACACAAACCATCAAACAAATCTCTATGTGTGGGTATGTGTCATATAAAGGTGTTATCTAGCATCTGTTTGTCCTCATTTCCCTCATCAATGGATTGAGGCTTTCATATCTTTTTTCCTCTGCTATCTTTCTTCTGCCTCTTCTCACACCATCCATATTTACAATATGACAGCACTGATTCAGTGAAATTCATTCACAAAATCGTCCATCAGGAGGAAACCAACAAAGTCCCCGTGGATCATGTTTCTTCTCTTTGATACAGTGTGTGAATTGTTCAGTTTTTATCACATCACTTGAAAAACAGGGCGCAAAGCAAAAATGATATATGACAAATGAGCGGAAGGAGGTGTTCAGAGGGTGTGAAGCAGTGAACCGCAGAAAATGACAATGCTGTTGTGTTACCTGGAAGATGTCAAACTATTTAGAGAGAAGAAAATTAAAGTGACAACTGAAAGTGAACCATGAAGAAGTAGTGGAATCTATTTGCTTCAAAAAACGGACAAGTGCACTTAAGGTCATGAACCCTTTGACAACTCTACCTTCTTTCATGTTATCTACTCTACACTTCTATGCAATTTTTTCTCTCTGCTCAAATATCTTTTAACTCCCACTCTTGTCTGCATTTCTTTTTCCACTTATCCTCCGACTTTTACACACATCTACTTACTTGTGTTGTCTCCCATCCACCTCCTTCCTCTCTCCATCCTCACCTCATTGCCAGTCTAGACAGCATCAGTGGCAGGTGCTGAGGCTGGGGGAGGTGGAAAAATAGGGTGAGAAGAAAGCAGGGAGGGAGAGAGGTATGGAGGAAAGGAGCCAAGGGGATATGGAAGACAGAGCGAGAACAGATAGAGATTAATAGATCAAGCGGAGAGGCATATGATGAAAGTTTAGAAGAGTATAGAGAGGAAAGGAAAGGAAATGAAAGGAAAGGAAAGGGATGGGTCAGGGTAAGGTAGGATTGGAGCAGAGAGGAAGGTGGATGGAGATATGGGGAAAGCAGAGATCTGAGTAAGTCAGGTAGGTGCTATGCAGAGGCAAGAGGTGCGGAAGAGGCTATTTTAATGCAGGGTGGAAATCAGGTGCTTGAGGTGGGGAGAGAAGCGAGTGGCAAAGACAGGAAGAAGGGAAGGCGATGGGAGGTGTGGAACCAAGGAGCAAATAAGATTAAAAAAAGAGAAGAAGCGTGGAGGGAAGGAGGGAGTGGAAGTAAAGGGGGGGGGAGGAGAAAAAGTTGAGAAAAGGCAGGGGTAAGTGAAAAAGACGAGAGAGCATAAGTATGGATAGATGGAAGGATGGATGGAGTAGGTGTAGCGGAGATGACAGAAACAGTGTTGTTTTGCTTTTTACGGGAGGACATCGGCTGCAAGGAAGTGAGGCGGGTAATAAGGCCATAGCTCATTCCTGTGGAGGAGCCTCTATCCTATTAGTGACTACCTCTCACTGGATGACTTATATGCACCTCGTTTTTCACCAACAGTGTGACAGCATATGCTTGGGAAGAAACAAACACACACACACACACACACACACACACACACACACACACACACACATACATGTACGTTGGAGATGACAGGAGAAATCTGTTCCTCCTACCTGATGTGAAGAGAGAATACCCTCAGTGCAGAAAAACCAACAGCTCACAACAAAGTGTCATATTATGCAATGACCTATATATTTTACATTATGAGAGTCTAAGTGAAGACCTGTGTTGGGCAAGCGTCTTGAAAAGTGAAATCAATCAATCAATACTGTACATAATACTAACTAGCTAACAACTAGCTCACAAACTCACTGACAAAGTTTATATCTGTTTATTATTCAACTGTAAAACTAATTAGTTACATTACTTTCATTACTCAGCTCAACTCCGTCAAAGGAGCTTTCAGACTTTTTCAAAGCCTAAACAGCATCCTCTACATTTAACATGTGCACCTGTATGTATTTATATGGATGTGCTTCAATCAGGAGACATAAGTGAAAGTCTTAGACTTTTCAAGGAGATTGTGATCAAAGGACATCTACCTTGAGGAGCAGCAAGATAAGTCCCTCCGTGGAGTCCAGACACTGGCGGTGGTGGCTGATGATGCTGATGAAATAATGAAGTTGGTGAATATGTGAAGACTGGGCAGTGATGAGGGGGAGGTGGAGGGTGTGCAGCATGAATGAACTAGAGGAACAGCACACAGCGTTTTCAAGGCGTGACTTGTACGCCTTTATTCTGCCCCGACGTTCTGTGTGAATGCAGTGAAGGTGCAATGAGGTGTTTGTTTGTTCCGTCTCTGTTATAGTAACCTTCCTGAAATGCACATCTGTGTGAATGCGAGGTGGAAAGGCGGGACGAGGCTTTGATGGTTTGACATTGTATTATGTGTGCAGCCCAAAGCGGAAGACTTAATAGCAGCCAGTAGCGGTTAGCAGCTAACTCAAAGAAGTAGAAAGTCAACCAACCTTGCACACTTACAGCGGGTGTAGACTATTAATGCTGTATAATCTGTCGCCTCAGGGACGTTTGTAATTGCTAGTTATTTAACAAAATCCCCTGCTATCTTGCAAGTCCCGGCCCCAAAAATGTACTTCATAAAACTTCCTTTTAATTTCATCTAAAACCATGCCATTGTGTCAAAACAATCCAAGTCCAGTGAGCATTTAGAAAAGAAACACATTTAAAGTGAAATTGGGTAAAGGTGTAAAACTAATTGTTTTACAGTTTTGCAGAAAAACCACCAGGAAATAATTTTAGTTAAAAACTGAGAGAGGATTGGTTCTGTAACAAAAGCTACTTGTCTCAATACCACACACATAAATATACACACATACACAGTTAAAACATCTTTTCAATCCCATCTTGTCCTTTATAGTGAAAGATCATTTGTGTTATTGTAATTTACCGTCTCAATGGTGACATTTTCTCCAGGAATGAAAACTGACCCCGTCAGACTCCTTACCCACTGGAGTCCATGAAAACCCAAGGACTAATGGTTTGGAGGAATGTAAGAATCCATTCCAATAATTTTAGCTACTTTAATTAAATTTATGCATATTCTTCCCTGTGAAGAATTTGGGGCAGCTGTATCAGCAAGAAGGGGAAGAAAAAGAGACAGAAAGAGAAAATGGGTCACTTTGGCAGAGGGACTGAGAGGCTTCATTAGGAAATCTGTTGCAGTCATTCTGTGGCCATTCTAATTCGGCTCTAGAATTCCCATTTTGCACTTGTGGGATTCCGATATCTGTCTAACATTGGTGACCTCGTCAAAAAGCGAGAAATGAGCAGGTATCAGGTCGTGCTGGTCTCATGCACCGCCACTTCTGTGAAATTCTGCCACCTCCCTATTTATTCCGTCTAAATTAACACTCTGTCTTGCTCGCCTCTGAAAGAAAAATGTCAGGTGTTTCTTCATGAGAACTTTGCTGGTTCTTTGTGAGAAAGGTGTCACATATCACATTTGCCAGTGAAAGAATTGGAATTTAGCACTGAGACAATTTGATGTTAACCGTGCAAGAGAATTCAATATACTGTGTAATTTTGCCTATCAAAGATGATAGCTGAGCAGATGGAACAGGGCAAAGTGTCAGAGTTTCTCCACTTTAGACATGCTTCTTCCCTCTCTTCTGTCTTCTCATTTGCCCTTTCTCATTTGCTATAATTCTCTTTATCCTCCTCTCTTCTCTTCACCCCATAACACTGCTTCATTTCTCTTGTTTCTTTCACTTCTTGCACTCTCTGTCATTCGTTCTCTTGGCCCCAAGCACACTAGCGTCTAATATGTCTTTAAAAGTAGGACACCACTGAGTAATTTGTTGCACCTACCAAATGATAATTCAGAATTGTCACCAGATATTCGTGACTGCAGGGCCACCCCAAGCACACAACTGCATCTGCTGCTCTGGAGAACAGTCTTCGTGATTTTCTCGTCATTATGTTGTTAAGTAGAATTTGAAAATATAGGATTATTTCACAAAGACGTGACACCGTTTCACAGCAGGGATGTTTTTGCCCTTTATGCAAGTGCATCATTACATTGCCATTACATGGAATGTTCTGTGTTGCAGATTGCCCACAGCCACCCTCTAGCTTTTGATCCTACCAATAAATATGAGGAGAAAAGCCACCTTACATTTCACCCCTTCTCTGGGTACTGTTGTGGAGTAGTACAAGCAGTTTGCTCTGGTTTGGCCCTTCAAGAGGCAGAACAGAACAGTAAATTATTTTTGTACAATCGTTAATGTGATTTACCTAAAAATCTTGAAACTTAACAGACACCTGAAACGCTGTAATTTGGGGCTGAATCTTGAGCATGTCAGAAAAAATTATCCTTGCAATATTTTCAGGGTTATCTCGTGCCGAACTGGTCATGAAGAGTTTGAAAGATGTAGGCGTTACTCAGACATGGAAAGTCTAACAATGTCAGACATGTAGGATGTCACCAAAAAAATTCTATCTATTTGTATTATGAGAAGTATAGAGGAGTGCTTGACTATAAAAAAAAATTAAAAAATTCAAGATTTTTTTAAGTCTCTCACCGCTGCTTTTTCAAGTCATGCAACTTTATGGAAAAACATGAATCCTATGACTGCATGTGAAATTGCCTAACAAATCTCTAGAGCATGGGCATGCATTAAGACTGGTCATGGTTTCAGCTCCTTCAACACCCCAGTGTTGCAGAGCAGAGAATAGTGCTTGCATTTTCACGATTTTTGAAACCTTATTTTATGCAGTTAAACTACAAACTCGGATCACATATTTAATTACTAACACTTTAATTTACAGTTTAAAAGTCTTATATACAGGATCAGCCAATAATTAAATCCTAATTCCAACCCCTTTAACCTATAACCATAATTTAATGACCATACAGTCAACAGGATGTCAGAAGATGTGTTTTTCTTTAAGTTAACATTCTACATTGTTCTCTTTCAGATGTGTGTTATAGATAAATGTCTTTGACATTCTCATGTCTCCATTGGCTTGAGAATGCCAATGGAGACATGAGAATTAAAACCAACTCTTTGGTTTAAGTTTCAAGAAGTTCAGTTACATTCATTGTTTTAAATCAAGTCATGAAGGCACACTGGAGCCATGTAATCTGACTCGACTCAAAATGCCAGATTTAGCTGTACTTATCCTGGCTGAGGTTTTAAGAGGAGCTAATTTTTATGAAGTTAAGGATTTCAGAGGGACTTGAATTTCTATGCCATGTGTGCCTCTTCTCAGTCTCTCTGTTATCTTGTTGTCTCATCTGCCAGTTTTTGGATGACAACACAGACACCATAACTAGTGTTCAATAATCGTCATTCAACAGCAGGCCTTCTTCTCTCTTGAGATGCTCGAGAGCAGCAGGTTGCATTTGATGGCTCAGTTCAGTTTCACGGGCATTTTTGCACCATGTATAAACTCACAATGCTGAATAATCCTTGTGGGGGCAGGTTAGAAGTCGTTAACTTTGTACAAACTCTTAAACGTCAGACACACATACGTGCACGCGTTGTAAACAAGTCCAAGTTGTTTGCACAAAACTGTTTCATGCTGCTGTGAGGGTCCCTGTTGCCAACTTGATCTCAAACAACCTCCTCAACATTTGGGGTAATCTTCAATCAGAGCTGAATGCACACCTCGTAAGAGTAAACAAGATCACAAGGTTGAAATCTCTGCTGAAATGTATTTTCTCCAGAAAATTACTGGTGAAATATGATCTGGAGACATCTCACGCTTAACTATACCACCGAAAAAAGGGATGGTGGAGTTTGAGCAGGGTCAAGTCAGAGGTAAGGTTTGTAGGTAACCATGTCAGTGTTATACATGATCCTACTGTGACACTAAAGTGCGGCTGAAGAGTCGGCCATCTGATGTGGCCTCCGTTTCCCGCTCTGCTCCTTCTGCTCACCCACTAGCCTTGATGTTGACTCCAGCAGACAGAAACCTCAGACGAATGTTTCACACATGCTGAGTGAAGCCAAACCAGAGTTCCACTGAGCTGTCCTGAATAGGGCTAGACATTAAAAAATTATCTGGGCCATTGCTGTGCAGGCCAGTGCAGAAATAGTTTGGTTCATGGAGTGAAAAGGGGTATATGCAAAAGCACTTAAGTGACCTAAATAATATAGCTTTGCCTGTGAAACCTTTCCACCACGAGCAAAGACTTTTAAGGTGATGTCCAGACGAAGCAACAAGAGTCGAATCCTCTTAAAATTACGATCAGCAGTTTGGCTCTCATTGAACAGTCACTTCAGCCATCAACATAAAAGGGATTGAAAGGCTGCTCTTAAGGGCTCTCATGGGAGTCCTCACAGAGAATTGAAGCAACTTAAAGGGTTTGCAGACAGACTTTCCCCATGGATGCCATTGTATCATACAAAACTACAGTTTCCTCTGTCTGCTGACAATAAACATAACTTGTTCTAGCTCATTGTGCAAGAACTGTAAACTGAAATTGTTTTCGCCAAATATGAGCTCTCCAAATTATATAGTTTCCTAGGCACTTCCTCTACTACACAGCGTTGCAAAGGCTTTAATTACTTCTGCTTGGCCAGCACAGGTGAAGCACATTCTCACTAACAAGGCGGTTTCCGACCAGGGAGCACTGAAACACCAACAGGAAAACAACATGATGGAGAGGAAAGCTGTCGCCCATAATAAAGGGTAACCGATGCTTATAATAATCCTCCACCCAACTGATTTCACCAGCCACTGTCAGATCATTGCAAAAGAAACATGCTGCAAGTGGAGGGAAATCCAGGGAGGAATGTGTCATCAACAGAAAATAAAGTGTGAACTAGATTTCACACATGGTGCACATACACTGTATATATGGATGAAAATATATCTCTTGTCTGAGACGGATCATCAGAGCACAGATTCTTCAATTGGCTTTTGATTGCATCATGTGAGATGGAGACATTATGACCTGAAAACAACGGGTGTTTGGAGGTCAGAGAATACAACAGTAATGATATATGTCCTAGTTTTCATTGGTAATTAAATCACTCGCAATCTTTATATCATCAGATCCTAACGTTAATGTATGCTGCCATCATCATCTCTGCCCCTATTTAGTAAGTCGGTCAGCAGCACAAACACAGGAGTGGTGTAACAGCACAGACTAGTGGAGGCTCTTTGTTATGGCATCTTGCTCTGATGACAGAATCATCATATAGTAAACAGTATGCATGGCATGCTCTACTCTGACTCTTTTTGTTTTTGCTGTAAAATATCATACCTCTAACTTGTCATCGCCTGCTGCTGCAAAGTGTGTCATATTGAGCTCTACAATAAGAATCAGATGTTAAACCTGCTGAGGTTGGATATTTACGAGTTCATTAAAAGAAAGTGAGGCATGATGATTGATTCACAGCCCTTCTGGAGAAAGTTACATGTCTAAAGTTCAACAAAGGATGGATTTCATTGCAAAAATAACTCCGCAACTGCCCATGAGATCCACCCTGATTTCATTCTGCACCTCTGTGCCGTAATTCACATACGTGTCCTAATGCAAGTCCTCTGATCTGTCAGAGTGGGTATATAAGATACCGAGGTGCTGTATGCTTTTCCCTCTCAGGCTTTTTAGCCCCTCATCCTCCTCCTAGCCTGTAAGGCTTTTAAGCACCTGGCGTGGAAGCCTTTAAAGACCTCTGTAAAGGAGCCCAGCAAAGGCTGCCCATTTGACCTGATCTGCTTGTGGAGGAATTATTACACATTAAATGTGTTTATGTCTTACCATTCAGTCTGAAAGCTAGGATCTAAATGCAATTCAATCTAAACATGAACACATGCGCACATGAATGTAAAAGGCTAACAGAGGCAAACACAAGCTGGCTTTTAAGAGCACTGAGTTCAGAAAGGCTATAAGACTCTGTTCCTAATCCTTTTCAAACTTTTCCTCCCCCTACCCCCGTTTGTTTTCTCTCTCAATCTCTTCTTCTCACTTATAGGAGAATTCTGGGGAGATTTCTTCTCTTTCAATTCTCAAGGATGAAGCAGCACAGTGGACCTGTGTAGTAAAACAGGTAAGCAGTGAATCTCATAATGACCTTCAAACCAACACATGCGCACACACAAACGTCCTTCCGTCACTGTCAAAAACAGATTTGTACAGCGTCAGATTTGTGTGATTGTGTGTCCACTGAGAACGACACAGAAAGGGTGTAGAGAAGGAATAGAGAGGCTCATCCTCTGAGACAGAAGGAGCGAGTGAAGACTGAACAGAATAAAAGTTTAACCAAACATCAGCTTCCAGCAGGAGTGGCAAATCTGCTGCCGTCACAGTGGACAGACTGGAGGAAAGACGTGCGAAGAGACAGACCGGCAGACAGGACAAGACAGAGCAGCGGCAGTGGTCCCCAGCTGTTTTTAAAATGCTGCCTCTGATACATTATTGAACACGCGGCTCTCCAACGCATCGCTAAGCTTTCCTCTCATGTTAGCGCTCAAAGTTTGCATAGCGTCACCATTCTAAATATAAAGCATTCGCTCACCACTCTTTGGTTTGTTAAAAGATGCAGAGGCTGCACGTAGGCTGTCGGTGCCGCTCTGAGTGGCACTTTGTGTGTGCATGCCTGTGTGTGTGTGTGATTCATTTTGGAAGCAAACCTCAGCAAACTTCAATAGACAAAGATAGATTTCATCAACCTCTTTTGAAAGTATCGTTAGATGATGCACAGAGTATACCGAGGCGAGCGGAGTGCTTCACTGGGAGTCGCACGCACTGTACACTGACTGAAGTTAGATGTTATCAAGAGGACTGATTTGGAATCAGACAACATGTCGAACAACAACTACAACAAGAACTTAGTTTGCATGGCAATAACTTTTGCCGTTTTGCGTTTACACATCTCAGCCATCCCTCCTTTTTTCTAGTTCCCTTTTCCTCAGTTTCATCCGTTGGATTCGGATGTTCTGAGGTCAGTGTCCTCAGACTTTGAGTAGGTGGAGTACCAGGCCTGGTCTTTAGATGGCAGCAGAGCAACACACCCAGCAGGCATTTTTCTGCAGTCTTCTTGATTGGCCTATTTTCCCATCAAATCCCTCTGTAGGCCTCCCTTTATTATCTCATCCAAGACAGTTTCTCAAGGAAATAATTCTTGTGTGTGTGTGAAAATACTGTGTAAAAGCCAGTCAATATGGATTTTTTGTTGTTCAATCAAGTGTGCAGACAAGTCAAAGATCTTGTCTCGTTCTATTTTCAGCTCCCACTTTAAAACTTCATGATCCAAGATGAACCATGAGAAAAGGTAAGGAACTTGACCTCATTTCTTCATTTCACTGTGCGTGCCTGCCTGTGTGTGTGTGTGTGTGTGTGTGTGTGTGTGTGTGTGTGTGTGTGTGTGTGTGTGTGTGTGTGTGTGTGTGTGTGTGTGTGTGTGTGTGTGTGTGTGTGTGTGTGTGTGTGTGTGTGTGTGTGTGTGTGTGTGTGTGTAAGCGTTAGAAATAGCCGATGCATACTTTCCTGACTGTCTGTAAGGATGCATGAGCACCTGGGTCCAGGTGCTGCTGGGATATGCGCAGTTGTGCGCGATTGTCTGCTTTCTGACAAATATTATAATGGCATGATTAGCCCTCAGGCTGCCAGTAGCTCTGTGTGAGGTTGCTATAGTGACTGTGGGTTGTTGGGGAGGCCAGAGCAGAATATGAGGGTGCTGAGATTGAGGGAAGGGGGTGGAATAGGAAATGAAGTGCCTGGTGCCCCCGGCCTGGCCTGTGTGTGTGTGTGTGTGTGTATTGGTGTGCGTCTCTGTTTTCATGTGCATCAGTGGGTGTGTTTGTGTGATGTTTGCGTTTGTTTGTTTGTACATTTCTACAAAGAGTACAGCATTGAAGAGACACTCATATGATTCTAATTGGGGAATTTGATTGAGACAATTCACTCAAACGCTCTGTCGCTCTGCGTAGGAGTGGCAGACACAGGGATCCTGAGATGGATGGAGCGTGGGCTCAGGCTAACCTGCTCTGCCTCACAGACCAACACCATGAGTGGGTCGCTTTTAGTGTCACTTATCACTTAAATTCCTGTGTGCATGGAGCTGCTGTGCACACTGCTACTGGCAGGAGAAATGCCTTCTGCACGGAGACTGTAGCCCCATTCAGACAGCGTTTTCATTCTGGGCCTGTTGCGCCTTTTTTCCGCCTTTATTCCGGCCCGATGTCTGTCTGAACGCAATGAAGGTGTAACCTCTGTGACGCCTCAGGAGGTAGTAACAGCGCCGAAACAGGCGTCTGTCTGAATGGAGTGCCCCGGCGATGCGGAACAGGTGTGAGGTTGTAGTAATATGTCGAGGGATTTAACGATGCGGTAGCAACAGGAAGTCTGTTATTTGAAGAACAAGCACAGACAATGACCACTAAACTGGGGAGATAATAAAATAAAGCAGCTTTTATGTTCGCCGTTGCGTCGTATGTCACGTGAACGCACACCTTGGTGAGATCTGGCACTACCTTTGTCACAATCAAAATCAAAAACTAATTTGTGTCATATATGTCATGTATTATATCAAATTTCTATTTGAATTTATTCATAAATCACTTGTACGACTGTGTTTAACATGTATCACATCATGGTCAATGCCATTTATCTCCATCTCATCTAAGAACTCAAAAGGTAAAACACAGGTTCTGTTCCACTGCAAACAGATTACAACATCCAATAATAAGACATCAGTTTTCTACATTGTTGATTGTTGGGATCATGTGTTATGTGTTTCTGTTGTTTGTTGAAATTAGTTTATTGTATTGTTTTGCTTTTTTTTTTTGGTAAATTTATAATTCTTTTTTGATTAGTTACGCTTTATGTGTTTGCTAATGTTATACAAAATGCAAATGTTGAGTGTTAATGCGAACGACTGGGAGATGGGATTATTACAGAAATATGTTTAATGTGTTAATCACTGAGGTGAAAAACATCCCGTCTGAATTTTAGTTGATATGTTCCCACGGAGCCACCTTACATGAACCGATCTCATTTTACCCAAACATTTAAAGGCTCTGCTTCCACACAGACAGTCAACCATCCTCATGCTTGTTTGCTGCTTTCATGGTGAGAGATAATGTGTGTTGTACCATACAGGGCTGGCCTCACGCAGGGATTACACCTAGATGATTCTTCAATAGAGAACTTAGTCCTGGGTATAGAGGGGCTTAATCCGCTCCTGTGGAAGTGGACCGTAGTGCTGGGGAGACGTGGGCCAGATATGACAGAGAACAGAGAGGAGCCAGATTAGTTCATATTAGGAAGAGGTCTGAGTTTGAAGCTACCTGACGGAGCGTCTCTTGACAGCTCCTCCCAAATCTCACTCTCTCTAATGCAGTATGAGGGAAACATTGTTCCCCTTTCAGTCTCGTTCCCCCCCCCCCCACCCCCCTTTCTCTTGCTCTGGTCACGTCTCTCGGTGTGAGGTGAAACAGAGACAAAGACTGAGAGTGTGCGAGCGTCTTATTGTTCCATTAGCCTGCAGATTCCTAGATTTCTTGGTCATTCACTCCCACTGTCTCAGATGCTGTAATTATACCCTCTGATAATTAGGATGGTCCGAGTAGGATTTGGCCACACACACACACACACACACACACACACACACACACACACACACACAAACACACACAGTTGGTGCTTACACATGTGACACACATACACATATCAGTCATTAGTGGAGAGCTTAACATGCAGTATAGTGCTGAGGGATTATCATTGCTGAGGGTCCCACTCGTCAACCTCTTATAGGTCTTTCTATTCATTATCAATCACAATTCTTAAACACTCAGGAGGACCTGTTATCTTCTTCACATGCTCTCTTTTTTCCACATACTTTTCAACGTGTCTCTCTCTTTTCACTGTGAAGGCAGGACATTCCTCATAGATGTGGTTGTGTTGTAATGGCATTGTTAAAATGAGGCAGTTCAGGAATGGAGGACCCACGTGCAAACCCAAGGCAGAGACGCAAGACGTGCAGTTCTGTGGTTTATCAGTGAAGAGTCTGCCAGTTGTGACTCGTTTGTTGTTTTTATTTGCTTTATTTTAGTATTTTGTTGAGGTCTGAAAAGATAAGTGATTTACAAAGTCACCAAAAAAAAAGATGAAAGTCTGAAAAAATGAGGCACTTTTATTCATTTTGTGACCCCTTGTAGGATCACAAGCACCAGGTTGTGAAAACAGAAAAGCAGCCAAATTAAAAGCAATTATAAGATAAATGCTCTGTGTTACTAATAAAGTGCTTTGAGCTGAAATTTTAGACAACTGTGACAAAGACATTGAGGCAAAGTGTGATTGGTTACAAAGGTTTATCATATGAAGTCTATTTTAGCAGTTAGTTGCAGACTTATAGCTAGTTAACCATGAAGTGAAGAAGCATCTCCACATTGTAATAAGGATATATGACAAAGAAAAAGAAGCATAAGATTGTGAGGAATGTAATGTGTTGTTGTTCTCATTTGTTCAGAATCACTTCTCTTCATCTTAGCTGTGCATCACTGCATCCATTTCATCAGCTCATTTCAAAAGTAATGTCACCCATAACCATTCAATTTTCACTGTGTTTATTCCATTGACTGAGATATTGACAGCAAAGTGCAGAGTGATTCTGTCCAGGAAGACCATTGTGTTGAGTGGTTCGATGGAGAGCAGTGGATGATTGGAGGGCTATCTATGGTATTACATATATTGTGGAAGGCGTGGGAAAGAGACGCCCACTGAAAGCCAGAAGCTTAAATACCATGCCTCACATACACGACATAAAGGAACAACTCGCACACACACGAATACACATACAGGCAGTGGATTAGGGTGGGGATTATGGAAGCATGGCCGAGACAGGTCAGTGTAATACCTCATAAACACACAGGATGTGTATAAGATTGTACAGTAAAATGGGTTTATTCTGAGGTGGATGGTATGATGACTTTTCATGCATCATAACTGTTCCTTAGGGACACAAAGATAGAAGCTTTAGAAATAAATTATTGAACCAGAATGGCAGGAACTGAAAGCTGCAGAGATTCCACGTCTGGGTCATAAAAATATTTTACAATGTTCATGAATTTCAATTTTCCTCTGAATGGTTTGCAGACAGAGCAACAATAAGGTATACAATTGTGAGCTTCAGGTTTTTGTCGTATATCCAGAATCTAATTTACCATAACAAAAAAGAGACCACCTTGACAATTTTGTCAAGTAAACAGGTCCCAACATTATCACCTCCAAAACTGAAATGATATGTTAGGTGTTATATTCATAAAATACCTTTGGCACCAGTTTTAATGAACGTTTAGCCACATGAGTTTGCACTGGCCGGGGTGTGCTAAAGTGCTAACATGCTCGTAATGGCAATGCTTAGATGTAAAGCAGGAATAATGTTCACCTCAGTTTAGCGTGATATTATGCTAAAAATTTGCTAATTAGCAAGAAAGACATACCACAGAAGGGACTGATGGGAATATCATTAGCTTTGTTGGTATTTTGTCAAAACCAAAATATCAGACAAAGTGAAATTATGACCTGATGACAGAAGTTTTTATGGGTTACTAAAGTTATTAGAATTCATCCTGAGGAAGGAATGAATGTCTGGACATATTTTCCTGGTAATCTATCCAATAGCTGTTTGAGACATTATGTGAGTCTTGTGGTGGTGCTAGAAGAAAACAGTCAGAGTTCATCCACTGGAGCCAGTGAATAAATCTTGTGTCAATCCATCAAATGGTTTTTGACTTTGTTCCATAACTGAAACATATCAACAATAATTTCAGTCCGGGCTAACGTCGGACTGACATTGCCGTTCCAAGATCCATTCCACAAGCATCACCTGAAACAAATGTCTATCGGTATGAAAGTAATGAAATGAAATGAGCAGAGGTAACTGCAGGCCAGGCTAAGTTTTTTTAAATGGAGGCTCATGACATCCTGAAGTTTCTACTAAGAAGAACCACAATTTTACACTTTCACAGATGGGCGAAGATCAGATTTATTTGGGGTCACGCCAAAGAGAGCAATAAAGGGAGATCATTGTGGCCCCGTGTATTTTTTGTAATTTATTTAGCCTTTATTTAACCAGGTATGTCCCATTGAGATCAGAGATCACTTTTACAAGGAAGACCTGGCCAAGAATAGCAGCAACACAAAGTTTCACATAAAATCACATAAATCAAAATACAGAAAACATGAACACATTGACAGCCTGGATACAAAGGATTTCACCAACATCTTGAACTCATTTAGGGTCACCAAACTTTGAAGTGTAAGATCAGACTGTAAATTGGTCCAAGAATCAGGCGCAAAATACCCAAAAGCTTTCTTTGCGAGTTCCTTTCGGGCTTTGGGAAAACCGAAATGTAAAAAGTCCTGAGAACACTGAGCTACAATTCACCCAAATGCAGTGAATATATATTTTTCTTACCACTTATAATATCCATCCATGATCACCTATTTTCAATTTTTGAGGTTTCTGCTGCAACACCAAAATATTGAAAATCAATGGAATTAAATGTATAACGCTCACAAAAAAATTATCAGCATCCAAGTTACTCTGGAAATCCACAATGAAACCAAATTATTTCACAAAATAACTCTTTATAATCAATTTAAAAAGAATAGTAATCAATAAAAATAAATGAAATGGCCAGTTGATAAAATGTGACAGTTTGAAAGTGATTGTGTTCAGGTTTAAACTAATCACATTTTTTTTTGTGTGTTGAACTGACTGCCATCACTGCTCCCTCTTCATCAGGCACTATTCAAACCCTGCTCGGCGAAAACAAATTAATTCAGGCGCTGATTGAAAACTAGTCTAATTCCCACCTCTTAATTGTCACAGGAGCTCTCTGCCATCGCCGCGGTCAGATTAGCATCTATAATGGCTGGAAGACTTTCCAACTATAGCCCACATCATAAAAGAAATGAACGCACACGCACGCACACGTTATGAGAAAATGAAAAGGAACGGTTCACCTCTGCACCACAGGCAACAAATTGCCTCGTTGTTGAAAGCAACACACAGCTGCGAATGGTGGTGGATGTTTCAGTGTGTGGGCCCAGCTGTCTGTTCACTGAGACACAAAAAAATGTCTGATATTGTCATGCCAGACGTTGCCGTATAATGTTTCGAAATCGGGCCAGGCACTGGTCATAGTTGGCTGCATGCTGCTCCTACATCATGAATCACTTGTCACTCTGCGAAGTCTGTGACCAACTATGCTTATGGCCCTTCTGCACGAAGCAAGTCTTGGTCAGCAGACATCCGTCACCAGCAGGCAGCTCACCGGAGGTCTGTGGCCACCCCCATCATCCCGTCTTCTTCACGACTGTTAAAAACATATTCATCAATCTCGCCTTTGTTTCGTTTCATATTCGCTCTTTTAATTCCACAAACTCTCCCCCTCTCTACCACCCTCCTCCTACGTCTCCTCCACATCTCTCCCTCTCATCTGTCAGTATGCTGAAACCTACAACTAGCAATTTGCCAATCTCTCCCTTGTCCCTCTGTGACACACACACTACATATACACATGCACACAGAGAAACATGCAGAGGCATCCAGGCCTCAAGAGCTGCTGTGGTGCATAATGACAGATAATTGGCTATTGTGGGTTTCGCCCTCAGCAGCAGGAACCAATCACAGTGACAGCCACTTCTCCATGACCCGTGTGTGCTCGCGTGAGCGTGTGTGCGAGAGCATAAGTATGCGATACTTTGCTGTTTGGCTTGTATGGATGTAATTGCACGTCAAGCGTGTATCATACGGTATGTAGCTGACAGATCTCTTTGTAGTGCATGTATGTCCCACTCATTGTATCATTTGTGAAACATAAATATGCTATTAAACTAGAAAGCAGTCAGAGAGCTCAAAAACCCTCCGCCAACACCAGCATCACAAGAACCCGAACATGTGGATAATAGTTTCCAGGTTATGTCGAAATAAAATCGTCTCACAGTCGTTTATCGCCAATATTTTAAAAAACAAAAAAACATACAGTTAAAAAGATATAATCACATGAAAACAGATTTATTTACATGAAAAACACTTTGACAGAACAGCCTTCTAAATTTTAAGATTCTTACATATAGATTTTAATGTTGATGACATTGCTTCACTCAAATGTGCCTCATGCCATATTAAGTAATACCAACAAATTCATTGACCCTGGAAACCTATTCTTATCATCAGGAATCATGGTTTATGAGTTATCAATGAAAATATGATTATCCACACTAGTGTTTGGATCTATTCGTAATCTAGATTTAACCTCTTACCTTTCACAGATACATGAAATCCATTTGAATGACTCTGAATCTGCATTATCTCAGCTACATATTGGTGGCAGTTCCATGTCTCTCTGTTCCCAACCTGTGACTCTGTACATATTGATACATTTTTTTTTATCTCCCAGATCCTGATTATGATCCAGATCTGATCAGTTGCACATAGCGGTGTGACATCATAAATTGTCTCTGCCTGGGTATTCCTATTTTGATTGGAATATTATTTTTTTATGATACTGGCATAAAAAAAAAAGTTTTTTAAAAAAAGGCCCTGTCTTTGCACTGTTAAAGAAAGTGAAGAAGTGATCCAGAATCTGCATCTGGCCACAGATCCGCCTCAAAATTCAACCAACTCCTCTTTGGCCCAAGATCCTATCCCTCACAAAATGGACTCAGAATCCTCTGAGCTTTTCAACACATCTTAAATAACAAACAGAAGAACAAATTCCAAATGTCTATGCAGATGCACCGACATGATAAGGTTATAACCCTACTTTACAAAATGTGCATGTTCTGTACAAACAACCACTCGGTGCTTATTGTTGTACATTCGTAGGGTTTATGCATCGATAGCCTTGCTGTTCTTCACTAATGTCTGTTGCTTGGCTTGTCATTTGTCCCTTATTTTGACGTAGTCAGCATAGCCCTGGTTAATGGTCTGGGTGTTTGTCATTTGTACAAAACCTCTTGACACCAACTGCTCAAAACTGATAAGGATATTTTTTTCTGGAAAATAATCTTATTGTGTGAATTGTAGCCACAATAATAATTGCAGCCTCTTCAGCAGCCTTTAAAATAACAACCAGCCATGGTGCAAATGGAGGACGTCTTCTTTGAAACACATTCTCTCTTTGCATTTTCGATTCTCCCCCTAATCATACACTCATTTTCACATTCCTGGCTGCTCTGTCTCTCTATTCCCTGCTTCTTCCTTTTCTGTCGCTGTATTTTCCACCCTCTTTTCACTCTCTCTCTCTCTCTCTCCTTCTCTCTCTCTCCCTGTTTGCACTTTGATTGTCATTTCTGCTCTTTCAATAGTAGGGAGTGCTCATCCAACCCATGCACACAGATTTAATGAGATCCTACGTGTGCGTGTGATGCTCGCTCGCATGCTTTGACTCCGTAAATATGATGTGTTTGGTATTGCTAATGCTCGCTACCATAAAGAATGTGCGTGTCTCTGTGCATGTGCGGAGAAGAGGAGGCTGTGCACTTCATCATACAAGCCGGCTCAATATTCCCAAATGCAATTTCCTCTTTGTGAAAAGAGCAGGCTGGATGTTCATCATTCTAAGGCCACTCCCTTAGTGTTCAATAAAAGCTTATTGAAGACTGCTAGGCTGCACGCTCCCTACTTCTTCTTTTTTTTTTTTCTTACTGTCACTCCCTAATTTTCACTCTTTCTGACAATGCACACATACACACACACACACACATACATACACACATACACACACACACACACACCTGCCTTTAGTGGAACACAACATTTCTATCTCCAGTGCATGATTAAAGCAAATATCAGAGCGCGTTCCCTGAGTATCTCTTTGTAATGCTGCCTTACATTATGAGCCTATAACTGAGCAGAGTTTACCTGTATTATATGTTAATATTCTAAAGTTATATGTTGACAGAAACATGTCCGAATTAACTTGGAGGATTGCCGTTCAACACCGAGTCGGCAAACAAATCAAAAAGGAGTGTGTGGAGTGAATGAGGACACAAACATGTTGTCATCTTTGTTTATTTGTCCTCGTAGTCCATATATTTGATTATAGATATAAGGACATGGCTTTCATATTGTTATGATAAACCAACCAACAGCCTCTCCCCTCACAAACCTCTGACCGTGCTCTCCTTGTTAGCTGCATTAGTGTCTCCCTCTATGAAATTATGGTTGCAGTTGTCCAGATGCAACGAGAAAAAGGTGCCATCTCTAATACCGGCCAAGCAACTAATGGTTGGCAGCCCACTACGGCCTCACATGTCTGGGTAGAAAACAAATGACTGCATGGAGAACTGGCAAAATGGCCTAAAGGAAAGGAGGGATGATGATGGGGTGTGTGTGAGGGATGTACCAGGTCATATTTCTATACACACTAAGAGAAAGGATGTGCTTCCATCATACAGTCATCAATCCTTCATGCTGGATGGATGTTTTTCTGGGTACATGTGTATGTTGTTGGGGGTCACGTGTCAGTGGGAGGGTTGGGGTGTCAAGGGTTTTGTGCGGTGCATTAATGATTAAGCATCAACAGTAAAGGTGTGTGTGTGTGTGTGTGTGTGTGTGTGTGTGTGTGTGTGTGTGTGTGTGTGTGTGTGTGTGTGTGTGTGTGTGTGTGTGTGTGTGTGTGTGTGTGTGTGTGTGTGTGTGTGCGCACAAGTGGGTGGCACTGTGACTTTCTATGATGCTGAGATTACAGGCAATTATTGAAATGTCATGGCTTTAATGGGCCGCCGCTCTGCACCCCTTTCATAAGTCATGAGTTGAACTTTGAAGGTGATGAAACAAGAACCCATGTGATGAGTGTTTTTGTTTTTTAAAACTTTTTTTTTTTTTTTTTAGTTATCATACAGTTATTCACCTCTTGCTGACCCTCTTTACTTTTCACACTAGAATTGACCAGCCTGATAATCCATACATAGGGGATAAAGTGAGGCTGTGTTGACAACATAATGTTCTTTGGGGCTGCAAAAACGTTGCCCTGTAAAAAGTTGCACGGTGAAAGGACTGGCAGCAGAGTTTCCAGACAGATACCGTCAAATTACAGTAAATAACTATACCACCAAATTACATGTAATAAACTGTAAGAATACAGAACAGATCTTAAAGTCAAAATGAATTAAACTACGGTATATTATTGCTGATACATGTTCATTAAACAGTGGAATAACCGATATATGATGCCAAAAAACATTAAAAACAACTACCTTTCAGTTAATTTAGGTTAATTTAGGGCTTTCAGAGAAAAGCTCACAGTAATATTCATTCCTATACACAACCTTTATTGATTGATTACTGTTGATTACTGGCATTACACTTACAAAAACAGCTGGTCAATTAATTTACAGACAAGGTATGTAATTCAGTTTTGTATTAAATTAAATGAAGAGAAAATTACTGTAAAAAGTTAGTTATTTTTCGTAAAATTATGATTTTTTTTTCTCTTTTTTTACAGTTGATTATTTTCTTGCTTAATCGATTAATGGTTTGGTCTATAAAAGTACAAGGTGACTCAAAAGCTTTCACTTCACAATCATTAAAGATTAGAATTACAGCAAATATTCACTTTTGAGAGGCTGCAATCAGTTCACTTATGACATTTCTGCTTGAAAAATGACTTAAATCATAAATATGTTTTCAAAAGTGTAGCTAATCACTTTTTTTGGTCCATCACTTATTGAATAGTCAACTCATGTTTCCATCTGAAGTGTTCGTGCAGACTTTCTTTCTGGTGTGTGTCAATGTTTTAACCAAAGAAAACCATAGAAAATGGAAAGATACTCCAGGTTGTGTTAGCCAGCACAACATGCTGCAGAAGAATGCTGGAGATTCACCTCTGTGTATTTTGCATGGGAGTGTTTCTGTGGATTGTATATATTGTATATATTATCTCAAGTCTCTGACATACTGTATGTCATTTTTGTACACAAAAGGGAATCTGTTTTACACGGTTATAATTTTTTTTCCCTTTGTTTAAGTTATTGAGTGAAGTGTTAAAATTTCTTACGGATTTCTTTAGTTAACAGGTTTTCATTTTTTTATTCCAATGGCGAAACAAAAGAGGTTGTTTCATTAACTTCTCTTTTTGGACAGATGAAACTAGCCTTTTATTCTAGTTGGAAGTGAAAAATAGAAGGTCATCATGACATGATTCACTACTCTCTAAAAAGAAATCATAGTAAAAAAGCACTCCTATGTCTTCAGAATAATTATTGCTCCAAAAAAAATGACTAGCACAGTGCCATTTCATATATTGAATTTGCTCTCTTCTCTTTTAATAATAATAAAGTATGTTTTATTAATGAAATATAGCAACTGCCATTAATGATAGCTGCTAGGCGTTCCAGTTTCAGCACTTTGCGCATGCTGACTCACTGCCACATCTAAATGGATTGGAGCCATCATTAATGTTATTTGTTGTACTCGTACTCTTCCTGTTATAATGAGTAAAGTATCTGCTGTAAGACAGGTCATTTTGACAATGGTCAGTCAGTAGGTACAATTTCTCCAGTGCCCCATTAGTCCATTGTTCCAACAAAGTTTTTGTCTGTTAGGCAGGCAAGCTCATATTGTATAGTAACTAATTAAATGCCACCATCAGTGCAAAGTCTAGGTCACAGGATAACAAGCGCATGTGGTTCCCGAACTTTTTCAGTTCAAGAACCCCTATATTGACCCAAATTAGACCACGGATCCCGATTTGATGGAATGCAATTTTGTCCCAGGGTCCCCCATCTGATATGAATTGTTCTTTTAGATATTTCGTTACAGAAAATGTGTGAAACGCATTAACTAAATATCCATACATTCTTTTATTGTGTTACTTATGCATGGAATTATAGTGGAAATAAATAATTCCCTGTTTTGCTCTGGACTCACTAGAATACCTTCAAGACCCCTGGGAGGCCCCGGGTTCCACTTTGAAAACCAGAAACCCAGCCTGTAATTTTAGAACAGTTCAAAATGATCAAATATGACCTAAAGTTAAATGTTGGCCATCATTTTGATCCAATCTTCCCTAAATTGTATGTCTAAGCGAACATTGTTGAGATTCTATCGATGTGGCGGCTTGGAGGATTTTCTCCAAATCGGATCCTGACTTGATGAAGTTTACATCATATAAAAATGTATTAATTAGGCCCAGTTTCCACCACTCACTGTGTCGGTAGGAGGCTAAAAATCAAAGAAATGATGGACATATTTTATTTATTTTTTTCAAATCAGTCCCACTTATCCTGTTTTAGAACATCAGAGCATTCAAATCCCACATATTGCTGGCACTGTCATATGTAGAGCATAGGACTTACTATCTCCAGATCACAGGATTAAAACCATAAGTGAGCAGGACATTTTCTATGAAAAGCATGTACAGCACTTTGAATTTATGAAAAGAAAAATCCCATGCTGTGGCATAACAGCCCGGCGTATTTTATTAAGCCTACTCGCTAACCCTGTTACAGACACTATCTCCAACAGAGGCAGACTTTTAAACTTGACAACTGCCAGAATGTGTGTCTTGATGCAGACTTCGATAGCATGGATGTGTTGAGCAGAGTAAGTAACTGTAGATACAGAGTGCTGAGGGAAGGAAGAGTTCATGCGTTACTTATAAAAGCATCGAAAGCTGATAAATTAGTTGGTTGACAGTGTAGGCAGTATGCCTGTAGGGAGTGTGTGAACCTGACTGAACATGTGTTCAGACAGTCGTGTGTTTTCACATATACAGAAAGCATCCATGCAGACACATGCACTGAGTATTGAACCCAAATAATCCATACATATTCATCGGTACATCAGTTGAATATTTAATCAAAAGCTGCTAGATAGTGCTGTAAAGTGTTGACAGTGAGAGGGCGCAGGGATGTGAAGCAATAGAATGAGCAACAACATCATGCAACACAATTAGGACGTATTTATTGGAGATACGCACCACAGTAATTGTCTTTGCAGCTGCGGGCATGTGCTTTGTGCAAATGTGTGTGATGTCATGAGGCCCATCAAGTACAGCTCTAGATTCCGTGTAAGCTTGTGACGTTTTAACTCGATAGCAAAACCCCTTATGTGTGGGTTATTATTTTAGAGAGTCTGCGTGCGTGGCTGTGTGCGCAATCCTATTATGTGTGTGTGTCCAGCCTGAGGTTGTGTTTTCTTGTACCCACTGAGCTGAGGAGTTTCTGCAACAAAAGCACGTTTATGGTTCTCCATCTCATTTACATTGTGCTGATGGCAATCTGCTGCACCACGGATTGTGTTTGGTGGTCTAGTCCAAGAAACCCAGATGAGTCTCTGTGTGTGTGTGTGTGTGTGTGTGTGTGTGTGTGTGTGTGTGTGTGTGTGTGTGTGTGTGTGTGTGTGTGTGTGTGTGTGTGTGTTGTTTAAGCACGTGCTGAAAATTGTTGTTAAAAAAACTGGCAGTCTTAAGGGTTTGTACACATCATATATTATTTTACACCAAACACACCTGATATCTACAGGAGCTCGTGGCATACTGTTCAGTCATTAATTCATTGGATAGAAGTACCTTTATTGTTCAGTTAGGCTAAAATGTGACGATAACTATAACGATTTAAACATGTTGCATGAAATTTAAACCAAACCCATGACGTAGGCCTACACATGGATTGCAGTAGGCTTTCCAAACAAAATCATGGATATTGTCGTAATAACACTGCGCGCTCTGAGCCGCCCCATCTGGGAGGATGTTTGATTGTATCATAAAACTGCCTGCAGTGTTGCTGACGCGGTGGGAAGAGAGACACTTTCAGATTAAAACGACTCAATCCCGCAAAAGTTAAACATTCCTTTTCTACGGATCCCTTAATGGCCCTTTTGTCGAAATGTCCAGGCAATACACAAGTCTATCAAAGCTGCTCCTCGCTGGAGATAAGATCACCTTTATCAACAACGGATAAATCGCGCTTGTGATTGCCTCTTTTCTAATCTCCTAAACCAAACACCATCCCAGACAGCTGTATTGGTCTGGTGAAGGAAATAAACAGTGATTTTATTTGAGCAAATTAAACTACATTTTGCCAGTTCGTTGGCTTTTCAACTGATTTCATGTTATAATAAATCTGAATAGGCTATAGATTGCGTAGATTGCGTAGAAATGGCGTAAGATTGGCATTAAATGAGGCGTTCGCGGTCCTCATTGATCCGTCCACAGTAGGTCTGCCGGGGCGATTTCATCTCTTACCGGGCGAGGGAGTGATGACAAATAAAACGGGGCCTTTTTCTTTTTTCTTTTTTTCTTTTTTTTTTTGGTTAGAAAAGATCCAGATCGCTTCACACTAGGCTGAATTACGGACTCCGCAAAAATAACGACGCGAGGATTACGCGTAGCGTCTACATCTAAAAAACCTATTCCAACTTCACTTCATATCGGGGGAGGTTAAAAGCTACAGTAGCGAGCGCACTCGGCGGGGATAGAGGAAATTATTGGAGCGGGAGAGGGGGCAAGAGAGAGAGAGAGAGAAAGGGAGAGAGAGAGAGAGAAAGGGAGGGAGAGAGAGAGAGAGAGAGAGAGAGGTACAGTGCTGGACTGTTTGGGCTGAGCGGCAGCAGCCACGGTGGATGTTACACAGTCGAGACGACGAAAGGAGAGCAATTGAATCTATTGATACTGCGAGTTTATCCACCGACGGGGCCGGGCGGGATGCTGATATGGTGAGCGCGTATGTTGTCATGTGTGTGTCTAGTTTGTGTTATTATGAAACACGCCCGGCAGCAGAGCGTCAACTTCTTATCATAATGCATTTCCCGTGCATCAGCGCTTATACCCGTTTCGATGCGCTGTGCATGAGTGTGTGTGTTTGTGTGTGTGTGTGTGTGCGCGTGTGCGTGTGTGTCCTCCGGTGTCAAACGCACAGCTGACACCTTATCTATCCTCTACAACATGATCAGTTAGTTGATTTATTTGTGTTTCAGATGATGCATCAGTGGAAAATCACATTTTCTGTAATATTCCCTTGATTTTTTTTTTCTGAATCGTGCTTGCAGCAGTCAATAGTGAGTTCATATTGATCTTAATTTAGCCTAATCAGTGGTTTATTATTATCTGTTATTTCCTGGTGTTATTTGCGTGTGAGCGCACAGTCCGTTCTGACTGTCAGCCAGCTAGGGATTTTGTTGTTGTTTATTTCCTGAGGTGCCACAGCAACATTAATGTAGAGTAAACACAGTGTTGTGCAGCTTATTGCATTGCTACTTTGTGGGAGGATGTTAATCTATTTCACTACAAGGCGCCACTTGAAATAAGGTTTGTATTGGTGCTGAGATATTAAGGAGTCTTCAGGTTTTTGTGCCTGCCAGATGTTTTGGTGGTCCTCCTCTAAACCCTAACCCTAATCGCCACAGAGCTGACTGGAAGGACATGTCATAGTCTGTGCTGACAAAATGCAATAGGACCTACTGGCAGTCAGTCTGTTCAACCTGTCTAAGTGAGCAGTAGGAGAATTCATGCAAAAAGAAACAGACATTTTTGTTTTTAATTTGCACAGTATGTCCAGTGTAGCAGCCTTCGTGGTCATCTTTCACCTGTGAGACCTTATATTACATGCAATTTGGTGTTTGAGAGCTTTGCTACAAGTATTTTTAGATGTATAGTTCTCTTTTGTCACAACTTAAGGAATGTAATGTGTCTTAATGTGCTGATGGCTGCATATGTATGTATGTCTGTGTGTGTGTTGGGCAGGAGTCAGCAGTCTTTCTCAAACACTGTCTATGGAAGCATTACAGACTTCATTTGGCTCACAAGTTACAAATCAATCATGCAAGTACTTTTACAGCAATTAACTTAGAGTATGTGAGAGACGGACTCACACAAGAGAGGGGGGGGGGGGGGGGGGTACCTTTGTGCATTTGCCTGATCGTATACACGTACAGTTTATAAGCATTCTCTCTCGCAAGTGCCTTAATCAATATTAAGTGTTCCTAAAAATCCTGAGCAGTATAGGAGCCAAATGTCATGATTTTAGTTTCCAGAAGATGTTGTTGGTGAAATGAGGTAATAGCAGAGATATTCTAATAGTATAGAGATGTGCCACTCTCAGAACTTCCAGGTATACAGGGGGCGCTCACGAAGGAGTCCAAAATGAATGTGGCTCTATGGAGCAGAAGCCCCAAAATTAAACGTTTATGGGCGAAAACAAAAATTTTCTGTCAATTTTCAATATGTTTTCGATAGAATGGTTTGATACAATAAATATCAGTCCATAAATTTTTTTTGTGGCATTAATAGTTGGTGGAATATCTCTGCTATTACATGAACCAGATCTACATTTGTCTGTCAGAAACAAAGGTCCTCCTGGTCCTCCTTTAGATATTCATTCGATTTCATTTTTAAAAAATGTCTGTAGACTCCGGGAGACTTCGAGGAAGGATGTCGGGTCGTAAATCCTTAACTGACCAATCAGCATTCATTAGCAGAATGCTAGCAGTTTGTGGGCAAAATCGTCTTCCCTGCAAGAAAAACGAAAGAACATTGGTGTGTTTTCATTTCACTTCTGATATATAATCGAGACTATATTGACACAAAATAAAATTTGGCCTTTTTTGTCTAGAAGTAGATGAAAATAATTATTTTAGCCATTTAGCTCCATTCACTCCCATTCATCTACTCCTTCATTAGCGACCTCTAGGTGAATTGCAGCCGATTTTGGTACAACGGAGTTAACAGGAAGTGAACAGGCTGTCTGTAGAATGATGGCTACTCCTGCTGCACCCCGTTAGATATGTTTGGACCATTAGGCTACAAACTGTTTTACGACCATAGCCTGCTGCTCTCAGGTCATAGGTGCCTTGTCACATGCCAGTCTGTGGATGAACAAGTGTTTTATACCAGCTGATCTTCCACTGTGTGTGTGTGTGTGTGTGTGTGTGTGTGTGTGTGTGTGTGTGTGTGTGTGTGTGTGTGTGTGTGTGTGTGTGTGTGTGTGTGTGTGTGTGTGTGTGTGTGTGTGTGTGTGTGTGTGTGTGTGCGTGCATGCATGTACATGCTTGCCCCTGCAGCTGTTCCTCCTCTCAGAGAGGTTAAGTTTCACAAGATGTGATGGATGCCAGTATCTGCAGAGCCAGCTGTGTGTGTGTGCGTTTGTGTGCATACGTGTGCGCAAGTGTGTCTTTGTGTGTTACATGTTTGTCAGCGCGTTTCCCGCGTGCTTTTGCATGTATGCATTTATTTTGTGAATGTCCATGTCATTGCTCTGAGGGTTGGGTCAGGTTAGGGGAGTTGATGTTAAGGTCAGGAGTTGGGTTGGTAATTATAGTGACTGCAACTTTGGTTCCCACAGAGCAGGCCAACGTAGGCTAAAGCAGGAAGACACAGGCAGGTCAACAGTGCTGGATCACTGCTTGGGTCAACTTATCCTGCAGCAAAAAATAAAAATAAAAATAACCCAGCCAAGAAAAAAAAAACAGATTATATAGAACAGAAAATGTTGTTTAAAAAACTATTTTGTCTTCTGCAAGTCAAAAGTTTTTCTTGTCTTGCCTGTTCATGTGAGAAAATAAGCTTTTTTTATCCACTGCAGCCATTGCAATTTAAGTGCCACTTCTCAAGAATCAAACTTCATATATGAAGAGGCTATTTTGAGCAACAGCCTTTTGAAAACAGGCTCCTACAGTCAGAGTAGACAGGTGGGAGGCTCCTGCTTCAGCTCCTGCTTCAGCTCCAGTTAGCCTGCATCCAGCTGTGATGCTGCTTTCAAAAGTGATGGGATGTGGCGCTAAGAGGAGTGGAGGAGGTGGACAAGCAGACGAGGGGAGGGAAGGAGGCACAGCGATGCTATCGATTTAACCAGCAGTCGGAGGAGACGGCTTCCAATCTATCCCAGCTTCCCCCCCCCCGTCATCTGTTCACCTGTGTCTGCAGCCTTCTTGTCTTTTTCTCCGTCTGACCCTTTTCTCAAACATCTGAGCCTAAGCATAACAGTGGCAGTCTATGTGTTTCTGTCATGTCTCCGTTTGCCCATGTTACCCCTTATCGCCTCCGCCAAGGAGGTTGTGTGATCTGTCTTGTTTGTTTGGGGTTTTTTAGCAGGATTGCGCAAAAATGAATGGACGGATTTGCATGAAATTTTCACCAAAGATGGACCCTCGCATATCCTAGAGGTGATAAATTTTTGGTGAAGATCCGGTGAGAGATGGGACTGGTACTGCTGGAATAAAGGCCTGTGTCCACCAAAGCGTTTTCTTCCTATAGCTGAAAATGCCATGTGCTCTTCTGAAAACGCCCAGCTGGGAGCGCCTTGGAGGCGTTTTTCAGCTGAGGCGCTTTAGTTGCTATGATACGGAATATCCGCGGAAGTAATTTGTGTTGGATCTGGATCACCAGATCCAGAATATTACTTGGATCTTGATGCTTGGTAGATCTAATGTTGTTGTTATTGTGTTGTCAGTACCATTTATGGAATTGGAAATACAAATTGTGTAATTGTCCCTATCCAGCTTTGGTAAATCCTTAAAAAAAAAAATTGTGTATCCAGATGATGATTTGGATCACTACCAGCATCTAACGGATTGTTCCTTTGGTCATGTCCTGCCTCTCCAAAAGATTTGATCAAAATCCGTTCCTAACTTTTTTGAATAATCCTGCAAACAGACAAATAAACCAGCACTGGCAAAACAAAACATGAGCTCCTCAGTGGAAGTCATTCTGTTAATATCTATATTGTATCATTTTAAACATGTAGGATTGAAAAAGTATCAAACTATCAATACCTTTACCTTTTATCTTAAAGCTTTATCTTTGCCAGACACCCGTCCGATCACACCCACATACATGCTGTCAATCGGTGATTAATAGCAAAGATGTCTCCACCTGTGGAGGGAGCATATGGTGAGATATTAAAAATTTAACTTAAGACTTTCCTCCCTTCGTCTGTTCTTCACTCAGGCAGGTTTGTTGTCTCGGTCTCTTCTCCCACAGCTCTCATATCTTCCTCTTTTGCTGTCTCTCTTGGTCGTTTCCTTTCTTTTTATGTTCGTCAAAGTGTTGCAGTCACAGTACGTCGCAAGCAAACTTTTTTCTTTTCTTTTTTTTGCTCGCAGACATTTTTTAGCAGGGCTCTGCTTACTGTTCCATCACAGAGGCTCATTGGCTACATATGTGCTGTGTGTGTGTGTGTGTGTGTGTGTGTGTGTGTGTGTGTGTGTGTGTGTGTGTGTGTGTGTGTGTGTGTGTGTGTGTGTGTGTGTGTGTGTGTGTGTGTGTTAGATTATTTCAGAAAAGTGGTATAAAGGGTATATGTAATGACGAACAGACAAAAAGGGAGGACAGAGAGTGATAGAAAGAGAGACAGAGAGACAGATGCAGGATTTGTCCACCAATGCTCCAATCAGAGGGAGACACACTAGAGGACTGGGGCACAACCACAACAATGTGATTTTTCCAACCACACTTACACACACAGACGGACACATAATGTAACAGCCCTCCACAGTCGATGCCGAAGTGTTTCCCTCCTCTTCCGACTCTCTCTCTCTCATTTCTTCGCTTTTCCCTGTCTTTCCCCGTCCTCCTCCTCACTGTCTTCTCCCTGTCTCTTTCTCACCCACGCTGTACTCCTTCTCCCCCATTTTCTACCACCACCAACCCCCCGGCAAGCGTGATGGTTTGACATAACAAGTTTGTGCCAGACCACAAAACCTTATTTTCCCTCTGCTTTTCTTTCTCCTCTATCACTTTTTCTCTCCTTCTATCTGTCTCTCTCCCCTTGCTCGCCTCCCCTCCCCTCCCCTCCTTACTACTATACAGTTTAATCTGCAGCAGGGGCTTAGTGGCACGGCTGCAGGACTTCCACATCACTTCTCTCTCTGCCAGAGGATTTGTGGCTGTCTGCAGCCGTTTCCCTATCGCCCGTTCTGTCCTCTGCCCTCTATCCTCTCCATTTTCTAAAGCGATTTATTTTTTTAATAATTTATTCATTTTAATTTCCTTTAGTTTTGGTTTTGGCCTATCCCTCTAATATATCCTCTGTTATCTTGACCTCCCTTCTCTTTAAAGTGGCGTCTTTGCGGTGTTTGTGTTTGTATTACGTCTCATTATTCCCTCCTTTAATCACCGTCCTATAGACACAGCTGTAAAACTCAGTTGATGTCTGTGAAATCGTTTGCTTTTTTTCCCACAGATTCAAAGATAGGGCTCTCAGCCAGCATTAGCTCCCATTTTTGAAGCGACAGAATATGTTTCTTTATTCGCTTGAATTGGCCATCATCCAAACCTTTGTTTTTGTTCCCTTTTATTTGCTCTTGGCAATAAGTGGTCACTGCTGTGGTATTTTCTCAGCGACTACTTGTCAGTCAAACATAGTGGGCAGCTCTATAAAGAACTTTCTGGTCGCACACATTTCTTTACACAGCTGTGGTATAGCTGCAGTATCACTGCTCATGCTAATTCTTCTAGCCAATTTTGCTGCTCCAGGAGAAAGATGTATATAAGCCAGGGTTTTTTTGTTTTGTTTTGGGTTTTTTTCCTCTTGGAAAGAGCTAACCAGCTCCAGGTGTTAAGAACAATAAATATAAAAAAGTCTTTCCTGTCAACCAAGAAGTCTGAATCAATATTGTGTGGAGTAGTAAAGCAGACATTTATGAACAGTTTTCACGGATTAATACTTCGGCCTAAGCGAGGATTTTTCCAGTCCATCATATAAGTGGAAGGTTTGCTGTGTTTCTCTGTGGTGGTCTTTACCTCCACTGTCCCTGCCATGGATTCAGTCCCAGGCTCAGTCTCACAGCCTCTTAGTTCACTGACCACAGGACCAAGCAGTGACAGGACGCCTTAAAATGCCTCACATTAATTCTATTATCTTTTAGCTCCTAATTTTTCTGCCGGTCCATGATTAGTCCTCACCGCTGTTTACCTTAAGTTTTGTAATTAATGAGTTTGATTATCTTTTTTTTGTCCCCTCATTTATCCTTCATCCCGTCATTGTTCATTTCCCTCGTTCTTCTCTCTGGGTGGGGGGGGGGGGCTGAGAGTCCAACACAAATCCCATTTCTTGTTGTTCATGTTCAGGAATTACGTTCTGCCTCCCCATTTCCCTTAGACTCCCTAAGGCACCTGGGATTAAATGATGTGTGACGTTCGTATCTGTGTGTGTGTGTGTGTGTGTGTGTGTGTGTGTGTGTGTGTGTGTGTGTGTGTGTGTGTGTGTGTGTGTGTGTGTGTGTGTGTGTGTGTGTGTGTGTGTGTGTGTGTGTGTGTGTGTGTGTGCAGTTTTCTCAGCCTTTGCTGTTACTCTGGGTTGTGTAAGTGCTTTCTGTGTGTAACGATCGCAGTAAAGATTGACCTCCGATGAGGTGTAAAGCTTTACAGGATGAGGGTATAGGTGTGCCATGCGAGCCCTGTGACTGTGAAGATATGCATGCATCTCTGCGTGACCACACCAGCCCGCGGGTGCATGTGGGTGCATGTGCATGAGGATGAATAATCTCTTTACAAGCACCAAACATTTGAAATTACTAGCCAGGCCCTGTCCTCAGAAGACAGGATGCCACAGGCTTGTATGCAAATTTACAAACCTGACCTGAAATGTCCTCCTGTTTTGGATTAAGTGTGTTTCATGTATTGGACTATGATCACATGTCTGTATATGTGAATGACAGTTGCTTGTAGTTGTTTTTTTTTTGTTTTTTTTCCTTTGCAGGCTGCTTGCAGGTAGACAGGGGCGGAGCTGTTGAGCGTGATGTCATGCATCGGGAACAGCTGGGTTTTAGGTCATTTAGGCTGGCTTCTCTTTTTTTGGGTCACTCTCCCCCCCAATCAGCATCTGCCTAAATGGGTTTTTTTTCTTCTTTGCCTTTGCCTCCCACTCACTCCTGACTTACAGACTACAGATTAATTTACTGTCTTTCTTTTGTCTTAGTTATAAATAACATTTTGTAAAGGTTAATGTAATACTTACAGTATCTTGTAACCCTCTTTGGTTATATTCACATCACCAGGATGAAGTGACTCAATTCAACCATAAAGTGGCACAAATCTTTCTTTTTCAGGGCTGTGTCAACACAAAAACCAGATCTATTCAAATCCGATTTGAGTCGCTTTCATATGTGGTCCTAGATCACATACATATCCAATTCATGGCCATGGGGACACTCAGATTGGAATTCATTCATACGTATGCACTGAGTGCTGTTGTCATCAGCCAGTGCCGGCATCAGTTAAAAAAAAATGATGATGATGAAAAATGACAGCGACAATGCAGGTCATCATCTGTTCATGAGCACACATTCCCTATTAGTCCGCCCATTTCGGTTAGAATGCAAAGAATTGTCTCACATATACGACATATTTTGTTTGTTGTTTTGCTGATGACTCGTGCCAAAATGTATCATTTGGGAGGATAGATGGGACCACATTAGAGCTGGATGCAGGTCACTTGTAATTATGAATGTGAACCATGATGATAACTAAATCTGATCTGGGCAACAACAAAAAAATCAGAGCTGAACAATGAGGCTTGTAATGTGAGCGTAGCCTTTGTCTAGGAACACGCATAGTCGTAAATCCTGGTCGCAAGATGATATGGTCTCACAGTCAGTAAATACAAAATACATAACAGCAACACTAATTAAGACACGCATAACAACAGAAAGTCTTGGCACAATTATACTAAACCCATCCTTCATCTTGTAAACATGCACCGTGAAACCATTTCCTTTCTACTCTAATGTATCCCAAACCCCTTACTCAGCGATTCCCCAACTACTCAATTCCTGGATGGCCTTTAGACACAGGAAGTGCCTTAGCAGGTCTCTCAATATTGCAATATTAAATTAGACCTGTCATTTAATACATCCCCTGGTGTAGAGATTGGCATCATTTTCCCTGAGCATCCTCTGAATCTCTCCGGCCAAAGCAAAGAGACACCTATCCAACTTCTGGCCTCCCCCGTGCCTTTCATAAGAAGCTCCTGTAATAGGTTTATTGAAAATAACAAGGTTGTCTTCTAGAGTTACAGACGGGGCTTTGCTTCTGTCTCAGCTAGAACGTCAATAAGCTGTGGAGTGTTTTTCAGTGGAGCCACGTTTTAAGCTTCTCGCCAAGGAATGAAGAGAGAGAGGTTCAACGAGGAGGATAATGTCATTTGGTAATGCTAATTCTGAACAGATTTTATCTAAAGAAGAGAAGAAAGTAACAAGCAAACCAAAACATGTAAGCCATAAAAGAAGAAAGAAGGAATTGTGCTGCCAAGATTTCTTTTTTAAAGATTGGTTTTATGAAGGCATGAAATAAATTCCTCTGCATCAGCAGACACATTTTGTGTTGCTGCTCAAACCTCCAACAGTAGAACATGTGATTATTGCATTATAAGCAACCCTTGCCTTAATGTGTGACACTCTGAGACCCAGAGAGAGGTTGTTCTGGCAGTGTTGTGTCTTCATGAGCGACACAGTGACTCTTCCTTCTGCACAGCTTTGCCACCTCCTGACCCAAAAACTGTCTTGTCTTCCCCCCTGAGAGTGTGTGCGTGATGGTGTGTGTGGTTGGTTGTGTGTGAGTGTGTGGGCATCTGCATTATCTCACCCTTTCACACACATAATAGGCCAGTGTCTAAACCGTGACACGCATAGACTGTATATGCATGCATGATGTGTGCAGAGTTAAAATGCAGGATTATAACGTAATCTGACATTTCTTGGCTGATATGCTGATTCACTGATTTGAAACCAGTCTGCCATGCCAGCAGCATGGCATAATATGTTTATTGTGTGTATGTGTGTGAAAGGGAAGGGGGGTGATGGCGTTTATTTGCAGGCGGGCTTAACGTATGCCGCCTACTAGAGCACACGACAGAGAACGATCATCTGAATGAGAATTGCGAATCTACATCTCTCTGATTGAAATTCAACAAACGGTGAATTCAACTCACACAGGCAGCAAACTCTCTGCCGCTCACACATACAAGTGAGGCAACTTGCTACCCTAAATGGACTGCCCAACAAGCACTCACACACAAGTACACACATCATACACAAGCAGCATACATAAAGGGGTCTCTCACACACACACACACACACACACTCACTGCAACACAGTGATATTTCTCCTGTTGTGTTGCTGCTCATTGTAAGCAGTCTAGCCGTGTTGCTCTGCTCTCCTCATAGACTGTTTAGCTGCTCCTCTGCTCTGCTGGGAGGCAGCCAGTGAAATGGTGGCGCTCATTTTGGAAAGCTGCTGGCTGCCATTGATTTGGCCCAGCGGGTCTCTGAGGATACACACTGTTGCCCTGCCAGCTATGCCCAGGGTCTGTGGTGTGTGTGTGTGTGCATGTGTGTGTGTGTGTGTGTGTGTGTGTGTGTGTGTGTGTGCGTGTGCGTGTGTGCGCCAGATATAAGAGAGAGAAAAAAGACTGTAACGTGCATTAATTGGTGTGCGCAGTGATTCAGTGCAGGAGGACACTACAGTCCATCTGCACTAACTGTATATTCCAAACTGTTTAAACCCCTTTGGGAAAACTGTAGGAAGGTCCAGAGCGATCAATTAGCTGTAATGCTTTTGATGCGATTTGTTGTGTTTACTCATTGAGGGAGGAAGGGGGGGACAGCTTGGTCATGAAAAAAAAAGCTCTTTTCTGGAATACTCCTCCATATTTTGCTGTCATCTCTTGTCCATTTTCCTCACATTTTTTTTTTTTTTTTTTTTGTCCCACACTTCAATTCCTGAGACAAGCTTTGACAAACACACAAAGGAAAGCTGGCATCGGACTATAAATAATGCAGACACACAGATTGGGGTCAAATGCTTTGGATTCCACACCACATATACGAATGGGAGCTCATGCGCGCACACAGACACACACACTGTACATTGTATGTTTGGGGGTTTTTTCCCTGTAAGCAATATTTATTCCCTAATGAGCAATCAGTGTGATAATTAAGTTCACACACACACACACACTCAGTATAAACTGTGACATATACAGCCAAGCACACGCTGGCTCTCATCCACACGCTTTCTACTGCATGAATCTGCTGTTTACTTCCGTGATGCCCCTCCATGACAAAGCGTGACAAACAAGTCTGTTCAGAACACAATTTGGTCCCTTTACTCCACCTTCCATCCTCCACCCATCCCTCTCCTCTCCCCTCTCCTTTTTGTAAGTATGACAAGGACGAGTCAGTCATCCTCTCCATCCACGGCTCATATCCATCAGCACACTGCCACCGCCTGCCGCCGCTCTGTGATAGATGACTTTTCATCTACTGATTTATCGGCCTATCAGACTTTGAGGAAGTAACAGATTAGATCGTTATGTTCCTTTGTGTTTTTGAGTCTTGTGTTTTCTTTTATATATTTTGGTTTGTCCAATGCAGTTTTGTGTTGTGTGTTATATAGGAAGCATTTTCATTGTTGCGTACATCCAAGGAGGGTGAAAATGTGAAGAGGAGATGAGTCTTCAGGGAGAGGGACACACATTACCACATTTTGTATGAACACTTACAACAGTATGTCTTTTAAAGAAAAGGATGAGGGATAACATTGGTATGTTCCTTCATGTGTGTTATTTAAACATTGGAAGAAAGCGGCGAGTGATGAGAGAAGGGATGTATCCTTGATTCTAAAGGGCTGAGACCTGATATGTGTCATTGATTTTAGAAATAGATACAACAATTTCTAAGATGAGTTTATGACACAGTTACATACAGATGTGTCGGTGTGAAGCCATGTTGTCAGGAAAATAAATACAGGAAAAATGGATTGCAAATTTGCCTCTTTTTTTAAGTTTGCCTGTTTGTTTGTGTAAATGATGAACATGATTTTTGGGCTTATGTTGTAACTATACAACCTATTAGGCTAAATGATTCATCTATTCCATGTATATACTGTATATGCTTTTCTTTGAAGGTCTAATCTCGTGCATGTAACAGATTAAACTGACATAACGTTTTTTTTTTTTCTGTAAGAGGCTTTGAATTGTTTACACTGAACTGTATCATAGGCTCCTGTAATTCTGTTGCTCTAGAAACAATACGTTGCATTTTAAACCTACAATGTAAAAAGGAAACACCGGGACCGAAACACAGAGGGCATAAGGAAAAAGACGGAATCGACGACAAACTCACAACCAACAAGAGGAAACACACAGACTAAATACACAGTGAACAGAGGTTAATGAGACACAGGTGAGGACAAGAGAAGGAAACATGACACTGGGAAACGAACTTTCAAATAAAACAGGAACTAACTAAACTAAACACTGAAGCACAGTGTGTCTATTATTCTATTAGCAGGATTGCTAATTTATAAACAGATTTTGATGAAATTGTTTTGAGAGGTCAAATATGGCCAATGGAAAAATCCATTAGATTTTGACCTTCCCATGATGCTCAGCTGTTTGCGTGTACGTTTTACAGTACATTCCTGTAAGTATGGCATTAAACATGAGTATTAAACAGCTGACTCTCTTGCCTCAAGGCACAGCAATCTAAAATATCTAGATGCATCTGTTCATCTGTTTTTCATCCCTAACCCTAAGGGAAAAAAAACAAGAACTGACCTCAAAAATGCACCCAATATCAGAAGATCATATTATATCCTCAGATTCAGCACTTCATCATCATTATCATTTCCACAAATGATGTACAGCACAAGCAGTCAAAAGCAATCACGCTGTTGTTTGACCCTCTGTGGAAATAGTTTAGAGAGTATTTACAGTACAGTGCAGTGTTTTAGTGCTGGTCTCATTCGGGCTGTAGGCTTTCTCCCTGACCCCTGACTCCTAAATCTCCTTAAATGGCATGGTGTGATGATTTATGACGTCATCAGGAGCATCAGTGACACATAGAAACAGGTCCGTCTCTAGCGTGTGTGTTTTGTGTCAATTTAATAAACATCAACATAGAGGAAGTGATTCTATTACCAACCGCAACATGGGTCTAGTGTGCTCTGCCTGTCACGTATCTCTCTCTCTCTGTGTGTGTGTGTGTGTGTGTGTGTGTGTGTGTGTGTGTGTGTGTGTGTGTGTGTGTGTGTGTGTGTGTGTGTGTGTGTGTGTGTGTGTGTGTGTGTGTGTGTGTGTGTGTGTGTGTGTGTGTGAGAGAGAGAGAGAGAGAGCGAGCGAGCGGTCCCTATGGTATCCCTTCTCCTCCTCAGTATTCTCACCATGGCCCATAGGCCCTTCATCTGTTAGACAAGCTCTGCATTGCTGTCACTACCCACTCACACGCACACACAGGGAACATATGCATATATGGTCCATACTGAATGAAAGCATGGAATCACAGCTCATACACTGTTCTGTCTGTCTGGCTCGCTGAAGTTCACTTTCACTCATCTTGGTGGACGTTGACTAAAGTAGGTTACATTTACTCAAGTTTCATATTTTATATGAACAATCTCCATCCAAACTACTGTGGCTGCAACATTACAGTCCAACTGGAATCCCATTTAGTCATTCCTCTTTGTGGTAAAACTTTATATCTGTATTTTTTTTTTTATTTATCATTATACATGTTTTATACTATTAAAGGGAGGAAAAAGCTTTACAAGTGATAATGTGCCACGTTATTTCACGGCCGAGAGAAACTCAAGGAAGTTCCTGCTCCCACAATTTTTCCAATTTGTATTTTATTGGATAAAACAAATGAGATATAACGTGTTATTTAATGAGCTGTAGAGGTGCTTTTACCTTCCTACAGAGCCAGACATGCTGTTTCTCCCGATTTCCAGTCTTATTGCTAAGCTAAGCTAACTGGCCGCTGGCTGTAGCCTAATGGACGGATATGACAGTGGTACTAATCCTCTCGTCTACCTTTCCGCCAGACAGCAAATAAGTGAATTTCCTATTGCTTTAAGTAAACCCTCTGAGTACTCCTACTACTGCTGCTCCCTGAAAAATATCCCTCCTTCTCCTCCTCCGCTTCATCTGGAGTCAGCAGATGTGCTTTGTGTATCACTGATAGATCTTTGTAAGACACAAGTCATATTTTTATACGACAATAAGCAATACAATAGTCGTACTCGAGTGAACCACCCTGCTGTTACATGAAGTGCTGGATCCATTTGAGACAGATGGAGCACTTTTTGGGGGGTGGCTGTTTGGGTAATCTTGTCAGTCCCTCCATCTCCTCTCCCTTACTTCTTCAAACCACACACACAGAGAGAGAGACACACACACACACACACTGTAGGTCCAAACTTCCTTTCTCAATGACATCATTGAGTTGTTGTGCCCCCTGCGGCAGCAAGCTTAGGAAGGGTGGAAGGTAGCGCTGGTCTCTGCACTCCGATGTCTGATTTGATTCACCCTGACAACCAAGGTCCATTTGGGAGCCTTGTAACCACGGCAACTCCCATCACAACATTCTGGGTGGTTGGTGGACAAGGCTGGTGTTCCTAGCATCCATTTTTAATGGCCAGTGTACTTAGTCGCTCTTCCTGGGCCTGTCTCCCTGCGGTCCCATCTCCAAGAAGGAGAGGCAGCCGCACTTGGTGGAAAAAGCCCCCATTACATATTTATTGTCCCCAGTCTTAATTACTGAGCCAGAAGGGATGTGGGTTTTGCTCTCTCTCTCTCTCTCTCTCTCTCTCTCTCTCTCTCTCTCTCTCTCTCGCTCTGTCTCTCTCTCTTTTTAATATGGAGGGATGAGATCTTCTCTTCCCCTCTTGTCTGTTTTCTCTCTGCTCCTCCCACCAGTTGTCAGGCCTCCATCATTCTAAGCTAAGCAGCTTCAAATCCATAGAAAATGAGCCAAAATTGAAAGGTTTATTGACAAGGTCAGTAGCACATGGAAATAATGTTCATATATTCATGTAGAAAAATCAGAGGAATTGGCGTGTGTGTGTGTGTGTGTGTGTGTGTGTGTGTGTGTGTGTGTGTGTGTGTGTGTGTGTGTGCGTGCGTGTGCGCGCGTGCGCCACATCTAAAGGCAGATTGTTTTATGACCCTTGCATGTAGTTTTCATTAAATTCTCGCTCATATAGAGATCTATTTAAGAATTTCCATAACTCAGACGTCCTCCCAACTTTAAGCTGGTAGAACTATATAAGATATAATCTAGTTTCAAGCGTGCTGCTAATCATAATAGTTGCGGTTCATGACAGAGTTGGCGATGAGTCTGCCCTGTGTTGCCATGCATTGCAACAGACATCACGTTCTTTTAAAAATCCATCTTTGCATTTCCCACGCATGTTATTTTGAGTCACTCTCATGTACTCCCACTCCTCTGCTCGCCAAAATCAATCTGAGGGAAAAGGTTCTGTAACCCCATCCTTCTCTCTCAGCCGTTGTAACATGACATTGGAGAAGATTGATCAAGAAATGTATTTTTGGAGTCAATGGTCCATCGACTCCCCTTTGACCTTCAAGGTTCTGTTATTGTTATTCTGTATGCTTTAGTTGATTTTAAAGCCAACCCGACGTCAGAGTTCTTCTTGTCTCTATTTCTGTGGGGCTATAATTGTGTTGTATCTTTCGTACTTACTTCTATCTGGTTTAATTTGTTCATTCCTCATGAAATTGCCTTGAGAGAAGAAGTGGAGGAAGTGTTACTTCTTATAATCACATTGAGCTCTTCTTTATCTGGAATAAGTAACTCAAACGCTCAGTGGAGAGGAAGTCTTTCACAATAGGAAGGCCATCTCTTGTGGTAAATCATGGAATTCAGTAAATGCATGATGCAGGGTTCATGAACTGCTGCCTGGTTCCTGTGATGCCTTCTCTCTCTGCCTCAGCAAAAAGGAGGAGGTTCACTCAGGCATCGTCGTTGAAGATGCATTGAATGCATCTTTCTGTGAATGAATGCATGCTTGCCCGATGCTTAAAACTACTAAATGCACATTTAAGGCGACAAATTGGGAGGTATACGGCTGCGCTGTCCATTCTACACTGAAGAAGCAGCGCCTATTGAACACACAGTTTAGAAAGCATATGAAATGTGGGAGATGGGATATGGCTGGAGCCCAGTGTGGATAAAAGGTCCAGTTATTGAAGGGTTGACCACTTCTGGTATGGAGGAAATCCATATTTTATTTGACGGTGAAGTCGCTCAAGGCCTGTAAATTATTACTGCTGCATTCCTCCTGCTTGTGGAGGTCACCCAGCTACAGTGTGTGTGTGTGTGTGTGTGTGTGTGTGTGTGTGTGTGTGTGTGTGTGTGTGTGTGTGTGTGTGTGTGTGTGTGTGTGTGTGTGTGTGTGTGTGTGTGTGTGTGTGTGTGTGTGAGCGAGCGTGTGTGTGTCATCACACATGTTCCACCTGATGTGTGTCGAGCCCCGGTTAGCATACAGTGGTACGCGTAGCATGTCGTACTGCCACAGCAGTCAGACCGTGACCATACTGCAGGCTCATCCATCCATAGATCTATCCCTCCCTCCATCCATCCATGTACTAAAACACATTACAGAGATGACTGCCTCCGATGTGCCACTTCCCCCCCCCCACTCACACTTCACACACAGACTAATATCAGAAATATGAAATATGCAGGTTTTTATGTTCCGGTATTTTACTCAAATGTTTTAGACTTTATTGCTGTAGTTACTTTGCTAATTAATATTTTACATGCAAAGCATAAAATGAGCTGAATTAAATATAATGTACTTCTATATAAATGACAGACATAATGTAGAAACACCTGGACTACATAAAATATTATAATACTCCTTAACGCATCAGTGGTGTAGCATCAAAAAAGGGAACATTCTGATTATTTCCATCATTGATTGATCAGAAAAAGTTACACATATCCATCAAAATTTACTAAAGGCAAAGGGAAATAGATTTTTTTTTTTGTCTGACCAACGGCCCAAAACTGAACGTTTTCTTGAAAAATGACCCAAACAATTGATCGATTCACTCCTCAGCTAATCACCTCAGCTCTACAGTGTACTTATTTAGACTCAAGAATGTTTAAATGCTGATGCTTATTTACTCTTCATTAGAATTTAATCAATGTGGGACTCATGTTGGAGCAACACCACTCTGCTACTTAAAATAACTAACATCAGAGCTCCAGTTACATGTAGAGCCGCCACACACTTGACCACATTACTTCACTTTCTCTTTCTCCTTTGTCTCCGTTCCCTCCTCTCACCCCTTCTTCCTCGCTGTACCCTTCATCCTCCATATCCCTCTCATAACTCTCTCGCCCCTTAGCTGGTGCTCATCTCTCATCTTCCTCCTACTTCCTCCCTCTGCGATCCTGCTGCAATCTTTACGACCCTCTCACTAATGCACCGCTCAATTAGCCTTCGATGAGGTTTCCACTAAAGGCTGGGTAAATAGGTAATTACATGTTGTCATCCCCCCACCTCCTGCTAATCCACTCAACTTCACTCCACTACTCTCTGTCTGCCTCTCTCTCTCTCTCTCTCTCTCTCTCTCACTGTCCTGCTCTCTCAATATCATGGATGGCTGCCAGAGATGGTCCAATAGAGACCCAGCATGGGCCAGTTAGTCACAGATGGCTTAACCCTTCGATTGGCCACATTCAGCTCTCTGCTCAGTGCACGGTTTTCACTGTTTTCAGCCTTCACGTCAGCTCTCTTATTTGAGACGGTTTATCATCAGAATGGGAAAACTGGAACCACTTACTAGCCGAATGCTGATGAAATCCTGCAGGCTAATAGGGACATTAAACAGGCCCAGGTGTTTTGAACACGCCAGCTACTTTGTCAGCCACATAGGTGCAATGAATGGTGACAGGTAGAGAGCAATGTTGGGAGGGATTTGTGGTTTTTTTTCGTGACTAGAGCGTAGGCTCTGTGGCTCTCAGGCTCTGACGGCTATTGATGCAATCAAATTGCCTGCCTTGAGGCAACAGTCAACATACTGCCTGTGAAGCTGGTGGGATGTATTATCTTGCTTGTGTCTGAGGCCGAGGCCAACAGACTATTCATCAGCTTCACTGCGGCTGAGATAAATTGATGTAAACGCGTTGTCTTTGGATTGTCCTCATCTGTTAAATCAACAATAACAATGTTTACCCTGATATATAAATGTCCGTTGAACATCATCCATCCAGACAGGCTCAAAGATTCTGCCATTGTCAAGGTCTGCTCATTATTCAACAATGTCGTAACAATGTGAATTTTCATCTTTCATCTGTTGGGATCCGGGGATCCAACTGAAAATCTTTTATTCAAGCATCAAGGGAATAGAACAGAGAGAAAGAGAGCAATCCCTGCAAAGTGAAAATCAAAACAAAACATTTGTTTGGAACTGGAAATGGAAGTTGGACTCCTAATCTAAAAGGGTTAGACCTTGACTATAACATAAAGACATGTGGAATTCCTATTTTGGATGCAAGGGAATCTAACATCTCCAAAAATAGGATATTTGATTGATGTTCCAGTACTTTCTTTAGAGGGAAAGGAGATATTGTGAAATGACTCGCACAGCCAAAGAGGGAGAAAGTTTAAAAGAGAAATAATAGTTTGTTTGTGCCTTGGAGACAGCGAGGCGTTAAGTGAGAGAAATAAGTTGTTGAGAGAAGGAGAGGAAGAAGACAAAAAGGGAGTGAGAGAGAGAGTCAGGCTGAAGGAAGGATTAAATGAGGGGACAAAGGAGAGGAAGGAGGAAAGGAGGACAGAGTCTTTGGGAGACAAGAGGATCTCCTACATCTTCATCTCAATCAATCACATTTTCACTCTCTCTCTCTTCTCAGTTTGTCTCATTGATTTCTTGTCTCTCCCGGTATTCTAAAAGCCCGACTCAAATGACTGAGTTTTTGGGCTCCATCTCACAGTGAAAATGACAATTTGGTCATTTATCTTACAGGAAGTAAAGGGATCACTAGGGTCTTATCCAGCAGAGGATGTAGCTGCCTATTCTACAAATTCCTCTCCTATAAACCACTGCCTTGTCTTTTGGGAGGAACTAGTTCTGGCTTTATTACACTGAGACATTGATCAAAGCTATTTTAAGCCTTTTAGTTCAAGTCCAAGTCAGGTTAGCAAGTCTTCATAAGCAAACTGCAAGTCAACACAAGCCTTTTAATCAAATGACCTTTGAACCATTAACATTGAAAGCCTGATTTATATTGGAAACCAGGCATTTCAGTGCATAGGCTGATAATTAAAAATAAAAATCTATTATTTCCTTTTATTCCAGGATTATACCAGTTGTAAACCTGAGAATCTACAGTCTTCTTTTCTCTGACTTAAGTCCTGCATGAGTCACACGTCTAAATCTCTGATGTGAATATAGTGCACTTAAAAGAAAGGATAAGGAGGTGGAGGTGGAGGAGGTGTTTGCAGCATTTCATGAACTCTCCCCCCCCCCCCCCCCCCCCCCCCCAGCTAGTTGTGGTGTTGTTAATATCCTCTATTTTAAACCATGTGCATTCTTCCTGTCACTGCATTTACTCCAATACACACACACACACACACACACACACACACACATTCAGAATACAGTACAGACATACAGTGGATGCTGGAAGTGTGAGTCACCCATATGCAGAGGCAATTAAAATCACAGCGTGATGTCAGCAGCGGCTCTGACACTGAGATGTGTGCCTTTTAAAGATCAGTGTTTCTCTCAAAAACATGCTGAGGGGTTACTTCTGTAGTCTCTTTGAGTCTGTTTGTGTGTAACAGCAGACATGACAAATGACAGGTAATCAGTGTGCGCATGAATGTATGGGCACATGCTCGGTTGTCATATACATCAAACAAACACTCAACCACCTCGAGCCATTCCCAGCTATATTTTTGTTTGTTCTGCTATTAGACATATTTTGCAGGATTTTTTTTTTTTTTTTGCAAATTGTGTTTCTGTGCTGCTTGTTATCTTTCTGCAATGAGTGTGTGCTTGCAAGGTCTTCTGTGACTGGCACGGTAGCTCAGTAATCAAAGTGATGGAGTTGAAACCACGTTGACTGTGACACAGGACAAAGCACAGGAGTTTAAGGTATAGGGTTAGTCTTGGTTGAGGTAAAACACCAGTTCTTTGAGGTGATTACAAGGCATAGACAGCAGACAATACTCTGGAAAATGGGACATGATGGCAAAACAGTGGTGGACTTTAAAAAGTCCTGTATCCTGAGGTCATAGTTGAGATTGAGTTAATGCTTTAAAACCAAGACGAACCCTTTCACACCTGTAGTTCGACTCATTTGTACCCAACCATGACACAAATCTTACATTTTTGGCTTCCTCTGACGTTTTAGCCCCTGGACTGACAGCTAACGTTCATTCATTGGGCAGTTTTGTTCTGATGTCATCCTGCTTTGTCACCCCTACATTGACCCACGTGGGGGAAATCAAATTTTTGGTGACTGACATGACTCATGCCGTACAATTGAGCATCATATGAGCTCATCTAAGTTTTCACAAGATGTCACAAAGAGCTCACTAAAGATAAAAGTCATTGTGACCATCAGTAGTCAGGACTGCAGCTGGACTTCAAGTGTCATAGAGAACAGGTGCAAAATGAGCTGTCTACTTGCCGTCCATTGACATTTCTGTATGTAATAGTTGTAACTTAATTAGTATGTCTAATTGCATTTAATGGCTCAGCTTTGGGAATATGAAATGAAATTAGGATCCTCGGTGGAGGTTCTTTTTCCATGACACACGGTTTGCCTGAAGGTATTCTTTCTGGGATCTGTTTTTTGTCATTGTCTCTATCTGTCTCCCCTCCAGCTGTACTACGCTTTGTAGTCTACCCTCCTCCCTCTATCATCATCCACCCACACTCTCTCTTTCTTTTCTTTCCATTTTTGGATCTAATTCTCTCTTTTTATGAAAAAATTTAATCAATGGATTATAACACTAAAATGTACTTATAAGCGAATATGAACTTTTTAGGCCTGTTAAGTCTCATGGACACTTGGCTTGAGAACTGGTTCAAGGCCAGCATGGACCAGTCAGTAAAGATTGTTTGATTAATCCTGGAAAGGTACCAGTTCACTTCCTGGTAACTGCAGAGGCGCATTTACAAAAGTATGTCTTCAATGGAGAGTTACTTAATTACTGAACGTTAATTAACACTATAAAATGTATTATATTTGCTTATAACTACATTATTGTGCATTCTAAACATTTTATCAAATATTTACTGTTTATTGCTCAGAGATAATAATTTTTCTGTGTCTCATTTCCTCCATTTCCATTCTCACCTTGTTTTCCCTCATCTTCTTCCTTCTCCCCAATGTATTCTTCTGTTGATTTTGTAAAAAAAAAAAAAAAGTCCGTCTGTCACTCTATGAGTCAGTCTTCGTTCTGTCAGAAGTTATCCCAGAGATAAGTGTGACTGATCCCTGCAGGCCGGGCCAGACAGGCTACATATAATTGAGTGATAGGGACTAATGTCAGTGAATGAAGGTAGCCTGAGCTTCAGCCGAGGCAGACGTCTGACCACCAAGGCAGGTTTCTGTTAGACCTCTGGCTATACTAGCAACAACAGCCACCCAGATTATAGTCTGGTGACTACCTAATTGTGTGTGTGTGTGTGTGTGTGTGTGTGTGTGTGTGTGTGTGTGTGTGTGTGTGTGTGTCTGTGTGTGTGTGTGTGTGTGTGTGTGTGTGTGTGTGTGTGTGTGTGTGTGTGTGTGTGTGTGTGTGTGGGGCTCAGGTTATCTGATTTTTGGCTTCTTCCCATCCTCTGTTTCTTTGTTCTTGTCCCTAGTTTGCCATTCTACTTCCCTGCACATACCTTTTCTCATCTCTCTCTCTCTCTCTGTCTCTCTCTCTCCCTCTTATCTTACCTCTTTAATTAATATAGCATGCTGTGAAGTGAAATACTAAATAATGCAGGGTTTTCCAGTGACATAAGTGATTTGCACCCACACACACACACACAACACACACATACCAGCTAAATTTGCCCTTTTTAAATCTTCCCTTTAATATTTATATTAAATTGCAGCAAAATGTGGCTTAATTAGACATATATAGACATGACTGTGCTGCTGAGAAGTCAGGGCAGTTGGCATTTCAAATTACATTAGTATTTAGGTTACAGTAAAATATACAGGACATCATGTAGGCATTGTCATAATGTTACTGTTTTCTGAAATGATTGAAAAAATGGGCTCGTTAAGAGTAAAGGACAGTAATAGCCCCTTAAAAACTAAGATGTAAAAAGTGAGATCTATTGTCCAAAACTAAATAAAAATAATTAAATGTAATTCCCTCTGCTCAGGCTACATGACACCTAAACAATGCCTTTTCATACTGTACTGCTGAGTGGCTTCTTCAGACTGTGTTGCCGAGTGCAGAGGACTTAATTTGTGCAGGGAGGATCTAGGTTATCCCAAAGCAATTGTTCGAGACCAAACCGAGTGGAAAATCCAGTATGGGTTTAGTTGTTTGCTGCCTTGGCTGCAGGGATGCTGAGAGCTCTGGGTTCCAGCATTCTCCAACCACCCCCCCACCTCCTCCCCCGCCGTATTTTTTTAATCAGATGGCTTGTTCAGGAGTGGAGGGGATTAAGACTGCTACTGCCGCTGCTGATGACTATGTCCAGTTTTGGAAAGCCCATAAACACATGCACATACAGGCACACGCACACATGCACACACTTTCATGCATGCGTGTGCAGATGCATCAAGATATGCATGAGCTCACCCATATGAATGCACATAGAGTACAGGCCTACACATTCATTCAAGCAAAAATACACTTTGTGCATCTAAACTCTCACTCTCGCTCTCTCGCTCTCTCTTGCTCACTTTAAGTGTCTCTCACTCAACATTGTCAGTTTCTGTACAACAGCAGTGATCTGCCATGTCTCATTTTGTCACGTGATTTGAGCTGTGAGATTTCTGACACACAGACTGACGCCTGTCTCTTCTAATGCCAGCCACTCACACCGGCCAGTATAGCTGCAGATGGCAGACAGACAGAGGGACAGAGGGAGGGTGAGACGCCAAAAAATCCTGACTGACGGAAAGGAGCGAGAAAGATACCGAGGAGAGATTTATAGTAAAAGACGAGATGAAAGAGATGGGAGTGAAAAAAAAGGGGGCTTCAGAGAGAATAAATATTAAGAATATTTAGGATGCTAAAAAAAAGCAAAGAGGGAAAGTAATTTGTGTGACAAAGAGGTATGTAAATGGAACTTAAGGGAGAGACGGAGAGAGTAAGTTAGCTAAGGATGAAAGGATGGAGACACTTTCCATCATATTGAAATCATACTTTTTTTGACTTACATTTAGAACCAACTCTGTTAGTGAAGTGTGGCCTGCTTTGTCGGTTGTATGATGGCTGAAGAAATTAAGGTTGTTGCTTGCGTGGGAGATTTTCTTTTAAAATATATATATATCAACTTCAGAAGTCAACGGATGTTTTAATGCTGTATGTTTGCCATAAAATGATCAGCGACTTTGTGAACTCTTTGACACGCATGCAACAAAACACACCTCCAGGCGATGAGTGTATGGTCCTAATGAAGCGAGAAGAGGAGAGGCAGCTGTAGGAGTGGAGTGTATGGCCTGGAGGGATCACACACACTTCAAGTGTGTTTGTTGGTGTGTGTTTGTGTGTGTGTATGTGAGTGTGTGTGTGTGTGTGTGTGTGTGTGTGTGTGTGTGTGTGTGTGTGTGTGTGTGTGTGTGTGTGTGTGTGTGTGTGTGTGTGTGTGTGTGTGTGTGTGTGTGTGTGTGTGTGTGTGTGTTAATATATGAAACTGTTTTAGTTTGGACTTTTTAAACAACTTACTGACTGCATTTTCTTTTTACCTCTGCCTCCCTCACCAGGTTGTAAGGGCCTGTTTCTATCGTCCTGTTGTACAGTGAGGCAGTGAGCTCACTTTGGATACAGCATGCATGTGTCCACATATCCCATGATGCATTCTACCAATCCGGGCCTGCTCCTCCTCAGCTTCCTGTTCCTCGCCGATGCCGAATGTAAGTCCTTCCACACTCATACCGCATGGATACAGTATATATGCTCACATGGCTACACACAGATGTATAAAGAGAAACAGTTTCACGGTTACAGTATATAAAGAAAAACTTATCTTTTGAATATGTATTGTTTCTATATATATGCACAAGCACAGATACGGTTGGAATGACCTGATATTCACTTAGAAACCACTCTTAACGTGTATTTGTGTGTGTGTGTGTGTGTGTGTGTGTGTGTGTGTGTGTGTGTGTGTGTGTGTGTGTGTGTGTGTGTGTGTGTGTGTGTGTGTGTGTGTGTGTGTGTGTGTGTGTGTGTGTGTGTGTGTGTGTGTGTGTGTGAGTGTGTGTTGGGAAGCAGGTTTGATATCAGGCCAGCTGTTTTGTCCATCCCTGTATGACTTGGCATGGATAGACAGACCACATATGGCAAATCAGATAATTTTCCTATTGCTTGTGTGATTGTGTTCATACCCTGTGTGTCTGTGTGTGTGTCTGTGTGTGTGTGTGTGTGTTTTTGATCCCTGATCGCGGCTAGTCTGATATTTTTCAGCGAGTAACATTTTATGTACATTAGCATTCTAGTTAGGATCCGTATGCTGGTTTTAATTATAGCTTCAATGTAGATTATTTACCTTATTGACTCAGCTGTTGATCGATAATTTGGTTTATAAAAAGAAAAAGATTCATCGCTACCATCAGAGCTGAAGGTGACATGTTCAGATTTGTCAAATAAATAGTCCAGAACCTAAAAACATATTCAGTTTAATATATAAGGCTTGAAAAAATTAGTCTGGATGCATTGAATTTCTGTCATTTGTGCATACAAAATAATACATATTCATATTAGTATGGTTACTTTATGTTTTTTTTACCAATTGAATAATTAATTAATCAACACCAGTTTTCATCATGTATTACATATGGGACAGAAAACCACCTGCTTATTTGTCTCCTTGTGTTTGAATCAAGTTTTGTTTTCTGTAATTTCTGATATCTTTAACTTTTTAGTCTAACTTTATTGACACATATTCCGTTCCATTTAACCAATGACAGACTTTTCGCCATTTTTACCATCACAATATTGTTAATCATTTTTGTGGGCCAATTACCTCATGGCTCAAAGTTGAAGACACACAAACACAGACAGCCGATGATGATCAGAAACGTGACTAAGTTGTTTACATGCAAAAGTTTCTTTTTTATAATCAACCAGCCACCATATTCTAAGGGAGTGTCAGTGGAATAACAGATGGGAGAAATTTAAAGAGAATAATGGATGGGAAAGAGGAGGAGGTCATTCAGGCTCATCATGCAGACTGCTACACATCCAGGGGTCATCCTGTCAGAGACATCAGTAATAAGTAGAATTTTGTTTTTGGCTTATTTCTTTTAAAATACTAGTTCCATAAGTGAAAATGCAGCTTAGCTTCGATGCTGCATTGTATCATCAACACCATGTAAAACACGCATATCCACAGGAATAGACCTGTGGGAGCCACTCCCATCCTGCGATGTTTTAAAAGTGCAGCGTAACACAGAGCCCAGGAAAATTACACACACATACACAAAACTATTATTTTCCTTTCCGCCTCTTTCCCTCGTGTCCCCTGTGCAAGCCCCAGGGTTGGCCAGTAAAGGCCCAGTCATCTATCAAAACACTGGTGCTCCAAGAATTCCTCTATGATGGCTTTAAACTTATCTCCTCTGTCTTTATTTTTCTTTTTCCACATCCCTGTTCTCATTCACTTTGACTCCCTCCATCGCTCTTTTCCTGCCTCTTCTCGGCACATCCGAATAATCTGGCGAGAAAGGAAGGACAGACAGCTTGAGGGGGAGAAGCGGGAGGAAAGGCTGTTCGTTTCTCTTCTTATTTCATTGTGTTTGACGTACAGTGCCTCTTTTAATATCAACAGTGGGTACTAAGAGATTTGAGTGTTGAGAATTCAAAAAGGCTGCTGGGACACTGACATCTTTGGTGCTCATCTTGCGTCTACGTGTTTTAAAATGTGAAACACACTGAAATATTACTTTTATTGTACCTATCTTCACCAATGAATAGAATATACTTTAGGTATAATAGGGTTAATAAAATAGAAGCCACTCACTCCACGTCTGGACCATTGTTGTTTAGCAAACTTGAGAAACACCATGAACACACATGCTTGCAACTCAAGTTACACCCATATACACACCGGTGGACTGAGGGTATTAAGATGCAATGAGATGGAACAGTATCCCATATTCATCGTTGGAAACCTTGCATGACACTGCACCATATGTGCAAACATTGTGCTGAGCTTTTTAATTCACATCTCTCCCCTTTTTCACCCCTTTCCTCCGCCACCATTTTTGTTTCCGAGTGTATTTGTGTGTGCATGCGTGCATATGACATCTATCTGGTGGATTAAGAGTAATTCCCTGATCCTGTCGCAAACTAGGCCACTGCTTCACGTACGCAGCGAGATGCCCTGTTCGGGAGGCTGCAGCCCTCCTCGTGTCATCCAGAGTGACAGGAAGCAATGCAACAACAGGGTTCTTTTTGCTGACCCGCGTTTGCCCCAAAACCAACAGGCTGTCATTCCCCTTCTTTGCGGCTTGGATGTAACAATAGAAATCCCACTTGAAATAAACCTCCTTGTGTGTGTTAAACAGAATGTGACTAAATGCTTCTTTTTTTTCAGAGGGGAAGCAATGCTGAGTTGCAATCCCGTGCTTTAGTAAGCACAATGTACATTTTGAAACCGAGCAGGAGTGGTTTAGGAATCTGCCTGTAGGGAGGCTCTTAGTAACTTGAAACTCTTTCACCTCAGTTTGCATCACATCATTCAAGTGTTGTAAAACGTGTTTCTTTTTTTCCACAAGGCTTGATGTAAAAAAAAAACACCAAAAAAAAGAAAAAGATGAGGGCATCAATAAAAATGTAACCAATTTTCTCAGTTACTGAAAATAGAACATTTTCATACATGACATATGAGGCCTGGGTTCAAGATCGGAAACACGGAGCATATGGTGACTGATTGACCTGTCAACATTTGACCATATTGCCATCACTCACGTGGCCTCCAGGTCGAGTGGAATCTGAAAAGCTGTTGGGTCAATCTCCCACAATGCACCACTACTTTTGCTTACTTTGGGAGCCCTTAAGCGAGGCAATGAACTCCAAGTGTTTAGAGAGGAGCCGTCTTTGGTTACCTGCAAGTATTTCATTCAGCTTTTCCCTCAGGTTAGAAGTTCAACCGTCTAAGAGTAATGTGTTCTTTCACAACACATGGAAAACTCATTTTCTGTCAGTTCCATGAGCTTATAGGTTTTAATTGTGTTTTATGTTTGGATTCTTTTTCAACTTGAAAACAATCTGTGTAGTTTTAGAATATTTACAGCCAATTTAAATGTGTGACATGCCCTGTAAGTAGCCCCACACCTGCATCACCACCTCTTTGTTGGCAACATTAGAAGATAGAGAAGCTGTGAGTTCAGGCAGATCAGTAAGGCTTTGTTCTCTCTGTGTTTGTGTTCATAGTTATCGGCATTATATGCATATCTTTGCAAGCATCGGTAGTGCTTAGAGTATACAAGAGATTAGACTGTGATAAGTATCTGGTTTCGTGCGAGTTCCATGGCTCCTTGCTGCTGATGGATGACGTACCGTCAGGATTCACTGGTACATGATGAAGAGTCAGGGTCACACAGGTTAAAGGTTTCTGCTCCGGAGATTAGTTAAGGGTGTGAAATAGAATCAAGCAGCTATTTCCTTAGATGGATTGTTTCTTTGCTGTGATTGATTGGTATTGCCTGACTCACCGAAGGCGCAAAGAAAAGGTAAAGATCCAAGTTGACATTATTCTCCATAACCACAGTACAAAATGTCAACACCTGCTCCTGGCAGTGTAGACCATGATGGAGGCATTAGGGGATTAATCCTGTGAACTGAGGAACTGCTGATCAAATGACAAAAAGACCTCCAGTGTTTCACTGCTGAACATACTGTACTTGTCAAGTCTCAAGAGATCATTTCAGGATTTTTGTTCTTCTCTTAATTTACCTTGTTTACATGCATGGATCACAATTACAGATACTTTGAAATGCTGCCCCAAATGTACCGAATGTTGCAAAAGCAATTCCCACACCCTGTTGAACTGGCAGAATTACATTTATTTGCAGTGTTTTGGTGCCTTAAAGAGGCAATACAAGTTAGACAGTGTGCTGGAATTCGTTAAAATTCTCTGGAATTTTGCCTCACATATGACAGCATATAAAGTTAATTTAGATATAGATAATTTGAATAAGCAAATTGATACCATTCTCATACATGTTATTATGGAGCTCATAATTTAAATACATAGGTGGAGTCCCTAGGTGGTTAGCTTACCTTAGCATTTACATTGGAAATAGGGGAAACAGCTGACCTAGCAACAAAGGTTACCTGCACTGATTGAGGTCATAAATTAACAGATTGTATCTTTATTGTGTAAAGTGTAAAATGCATTTTTTTAAAAGATGCAAAAAGATGTGAATTAATATTTTTTTATGTGTAATTTCTGCTAGTATATTTGATTAGACAAATTTATTTTTACCTTGTTTACCATGTTGTACAGTTTTATTTCATTATAAAGAAGGAGTGGGCAGATGAATCACTTTTAGGGTCAGGCAAGGAAATCAATTTTCATGCTGAAAAAATAATTAATTTAGGAATTTCTCTCTGCTGTTGAACTAATAAACGGGTCCTTCTTTACCCTTAAGAGGGTTAGAGAGTATTTATTAAAAATGGGAGAAAAGAATCATCTTTATTTTTTAACAGGCCACTTATCAAAAAATAAAAATTTCACCTGTTATGGTACATTTTCTGGAATAATGTACTGTGTTGTATTAAAATTCAGATCTAATGATGAGGTGTCAGCTCATGTTTATCCAGAATATGACATTAAACATTGAGAATAAAAAGCCTAATTTAAATTCTTGACAACCACGTTCCATCAGCTCCAGTCTCAATTATCTCTTCATGGAAGGTGATAGAAATGGGTCGCATCACATTTTCATAAGTCATATACACACAAAATTTAAATGCATATATCATATTATATCATTTTTTACTGTTTACTGCCAGTATTGTAGTTTTAGGCCACAAAATATACTAGTATATGTATTATGTATATTATAAGGTTTTTTCTTACTTATCCAGACCTGGAAATGACTAAAATCAAACTACAGATTTTTCCATCCTGCTGTTATTTAAGTGTATTAATGAGGATAAGAAATAGAATGAAGCTGTTCGGATATGGAAGATTTCCTTTGTGCTGCGTCGCTGGTCCACAGCAGTGAGGCTATTAGCAGCTATAGCAAAGCTGTGCACCCATCAGTGAGTAACAGAATCTGACTTGCATTAGCTTAGCATTAGCTTAGCAGGTGCACCCGTCTGTGAAAAGGCCTCGATAACATCAGCTAAGTTCTAACTTTGCTAAGCAGTGGTGTGTGAATAATACACTGTGACCAGCACTGAGACGACCCTCTGTTCATGTTTGTGGGAAGGCAGCTCTGACCCAGTAGACTAGCATACCCAGTGGGTAGCCCGTGTGTTTCTAATGGTCTGTGTAAAAAAGAAGACCCTGTTTAATTAATTCCTCCTCTTTTGTGTTTCTAACAAATTAGCCCTGATTAACTCAGCACTAGCTGGACCCTCGGGCTGCATGTGACATGCTAATTGCACATGCATTACTAAAAGCAATAAGAGTAGATAGATAGATAGATAGATAGATAGATAAAACATTATATGATAACACATCTGCAGGTCATATCTGTAATTTATCCTTTGTTATTCCATCATGATATTAAAAGTTAAAGTGATGCTTGATGATTTCAGCTGGATGTCGTCCAAAAAGCTGCAGGTCTGTATGCATACAGAGTAGCTTTAGAAGAAAACAGTGTTTGATATAAACAGTGGAATACCTTGGATGAGACACTGCAGAGATAGATGGACACTTGAATAACATGTGATCTTTAATGTGAAGTTTTATCAAAGGTTAAGACACTTAATTATGCGTAATTACATTTCCTATGTTGAAATGGCCCATTTACCAAATGCTTCCCAATTAACACTTATGTGTGCTGCAGAATTGATAGCTGCCTCTCTGTGTTCATTGGCCCCAGCAATCCAATTTCATTTCCAGGACGAAAGCGAGCAGCTGATAATTTGCTCTTAATGTGTCAATTTGATGTTAATGTGTTTTAAGTTATGGTTCTGGCCAGCTTCCCACCCACTCTGGAGGCTGACTATCATGACCCTGGCTCAGGCCCCGATATTGGACTCGTTTCTCAACTTATCTGACAAGCCTGCAGTTCTCATTTGGGGAGTCATCATCTTATTGCCCACCACCACACACAACACCATGCAGCTGGATCTTTTCCTTGGCAGCGACTGTGAATTAATCATTGCATGCTTAACGATCGACATGAACACATACGTACACAGGAAATTGTGAAGTGCAGGCCCAGATGCTTGGCAAGCCATCATATATGGCCATAATATATAACATCCAATGCAGCCTTTTCAGATATGATCAAATCTTCCATCACAGAGGCACAAATTCATGCAAAAAAATATTAAATGCTCATGACCACGTGTCCAGATTACCAGGAGCATCTATGAAGGTATATAAAGGGGAGGGGCCAGATTCTTCTCTGATCAGGTAGTTAAATAATATTTTTCCCTTCCTCCTCTGAGGGATGATCCACTATTAAACCTGTAAACAATCATTCAGCTCAAACATCGATACTAGTATTATTAACATCTGGATTTCCGTTTTGCTAACACTGTACTGGTACTGCAGTATCAGACGGAGTTCAGTTTGTGCTGCTTAGTCCATTGCTTTTTGTCGATTTGCTTTGTTTGGTGCTGAGTGATTGAGGGCACACAAGATGAGGCCCGAGCACACATGAATTACAATATTTTGCAGAGTTTTGGAAAATTAACTGTGGGCATTTCTTTTCTTGTTTTTTGCAAGGACCCCTTCAATAAAACACATTTTTTACTCATGTGTGTTACTCAAAACACACATTTCAGAGTCATAAAATGTATGTTGGCCCTTTGTGTTTCATGCTTTTAAAGCTTCTACTGTTACGAGCTGAGATGTGCAGCTTTTGTGGTCGCTGACATCTGTTTATCCTCCCAGAGATATACTATACATGAAGATTTGTGCTCACATCAGTTCAAACTGTCTCTGTGTGTTCCTCTCAGTTAAGAGCATCTCCCAGCTACATTATATCCATGTTACCTCCTACAAAGTCTCATTAGTTATGATCTCAATCGATTAAAAGAATTAATCAAGTTTAGCACAATTATAGGCTGTGATTAATTGCGATTAATCGCAAGTTTAAAATACTCTATCTCTACTCTCTTCTATATATATATATATATATACTGTACATATATATAATATTAGAGAGAGAGAATTCCTTTTTTACATAATTTTATATTTACTTGAACTTTTAACGCAGATCATAAGTTTCCTTGATTAATCAGGTTCATTAACATGTTAATGTTGACAGCGCTAGTCATTAGCTTCATTTAGTGTCACTATTTGTCTGTTAGAAGTATAGCAGTGCCTGCCATCAGTCCAGTTTTTACCTTTCAAGATGACATGTCAGCAGTGTAGTCAAATCATGCTGCAGGAGCGATTTTATTTGAGGACATCATTGTTCCAAATGTGTTTTGCTCTGTTAGTTTTATTTCAAATTTAAATACCAGAAAATATAAAGATGATCTTTCACCCTAAAATCAAAGTTTATCACAGCCTTCCACCGTGACTTGAAAGTGGTCCGGAGAGGGAAGCCGACATTGTAATCCCTGCCATCTGCTGTGTGGATCAGATCCCACTGTATGGCGACCTTCATGTAGGCTACCCTCAAACTCACCACCCTCTCACACACACACACACACACACACACACACACACACACACACACACACACACACACACACACACACACACACACACCAAGAATTGGCACTGGCACTGTCTAATTCCATCTAAATCTCTCTTCACCGATCCGCTCAGTAGTTTCGCCTCACTTCCATCTTAGGTCATACTGAGGGAATCGAGGACGGCTGTAACAGAACGCCTGGTGACACACAAACATCAGGCAGCATGCCTCCATAGAACAATGCCCTACAAAGTGCAGTATCTGCACTTTTTGTGAAATTCTCTTTTTTTGCCCCTTTCTAAAGTGCAGTATCTTCTCTTGAAGCTGTTAAGAGTGTCGAGTTCATTCATTTTTTTTAATGCTAAATTAAACTAAATGCTAAACTAAATTAAAGAAAAATACAAGAAGCTGTTTGTCTCAGTTTGGCATCTTTGCAGATACTGCGTTTTGGTTTTGTGTGGCAGATGTGTGAATTTATTGAAATTTTACATCAGTGAAATAATAAACCTTCCCTCCCCTAAAATGATTGCGGTGCCCTTTTGAGCTTGACAGAACAGATAGATCATAGATAGAGAGCAAAGAAGGACTGAAAAAGGAGGACAGAAGAGGGGAGAAGAGAATAAGGATGAGAGCTGATAAAGAGAGGGGAGGAACGAGAGAGAAGAGGAATTGCAAGAGTGAGTTGGGAGAAGTGTGGAGCATACGGTTGCATCCTGCCCCCCCCCCCTCATTAAGTCAGTCAATGTGACAGCAACACTTATGTAACACCCCAGAGATGGAGGGAGGAGATAGAGAAAAAGTAACAAGGGGGAGAATGAATAAGGGAGCAAGGAGAGCAGCTGTGAAGCGGGGAAAGAAGTGATGGAAAAAAAAGAGGAGCGGGTGGGTAGAGAGAGAGAGGGTCAAAATATGAGAAAGAGAGATCTTAAGACAATTAAGGCGGAGATGTATGATGAAAGGGATCGGGGCTAGAGAGATGAAGAAAGGGGGCCAGAGATAAAAAACAATTGAAAGATCTCCCGTGCCTTTTAGAATGGCTCTGCTGGCTTTACACTTTTCATTTGTTTTGTAGGGGGGAGATTAGCAAGAGGATTAAAACAGCGATTCTCTCGCTCCTCATTCTTTCTGTTTCTATCTCTTTTTCTCTCACTCTTTCTCACTCACTGATGGGCACATCTGCTCGCTCCCTCATCACACATATGTACAGGATATTGTGCAAACACTGTGCAAATCATAATGTTGCCATTATTGTCATTCGTAGCGATTAAAACTTTCCCAATTTCCCACAAGCCAACATCTTCAGATCCCTTCTTATATTTTAATCCAGTGTCCAACGCCCCCCCACCCCCCATGTGATCTTATTATAATATAAAAAATCACCAGATTCTCAGATCATTTATTCGATTAATCATCGATCAACATTTAATCAACAAAAACATGCATAGTATGTCACAGTTTGTGTATTTGTGTGTACACAGACAAGGATGAAAGTAGCCAGACACACACACACACACACACACACACACACACACACACACACACACACACACACACACACACACACACCGTGTTCTATTCAGTCATTTAGGAAGATTTGGCCATGAGCCACTGAGGTATAGAGGTGATTGGGCAGCTCGGGGCTCTCAGACCATGTATACCAGTACATCTGGCTCATTCTCTCTTGCTCTCGCTCCCTTTATCTGCCCCCCCCCCCCTCCCTCCTCTCTCTCTGGTATCCCCCTCCTGTGCTCATCTTCTCTTCTTCCACTTCTGTTGTTCATGCTTTCTCTTCCTCGCCCATTCTGCTCTCCATCTGTCTCTCTCACCCATTCCCTTTATCTCACACTCTTTGAACACACACACACACACACACTCTCTCTCTCTCTCTCTTTTACTCTCTTCTGAAAAGCTTAGCTTTTCCGCCCCTCTCCTTTTAAACAGCAAAATGCAATTTCTCTTCCTTTGTCAGGGCGGCTGGTGGTAAGCCCTTAAGTAGGGATTTTCTGGTTTCGCTGGAATGCCATTAGACGAGCTGGCGGTGACGTGCCGTGACTGACGTGCCGAATCTTTTTGATGTTGTGATGTCACAATCCAGCAGAGGCTGTGGTTATGATATTGTTGCCGTCCCCAGAATGAGGAGCTTTAGTGGTCATGTCAGGAGTAAGTCTTCATAAATCCTTTATGGCACAGAAATATTAAGCTTCTTTGGTGGTACAGGGACAGAGGGAAAAACATGGTGGAACGTACCAAAAAGACGACACACACACACACACACACACACACACACACACATGGACGCAAAGCCAGCCCCATGCAAGACTATGCTGATAGATATAAGTGGATGTGTGATCCAACAACTGAATCACACACACAAACACACACACACACACACAGCCATGGCATACTAACAACGGAGGTCTCTAACGTTACAGATGTGTGACAGACAGATTACAGCAGGTTGAAATTAGGTGCTTAAGTGCATTTTTTTTTTAAACAATAGTACATTACAGAATATGTGCATGAATGTGTAAATGCTTAGTACTGTAGTGAAAGTGATGTGAACGGTTATTTATTATTAAAAGCATTACGTAACTGTTCATCAAATCTTCTTCAGTTCATGCACTTATTGATATGTGCATTTGTGCAGACACACACACACACACGCACATTGGAGCTTCAACTTGACTTTGTGTAAATCTCTGGTATAAATCTTTCCATATACAGCACCCCCCAGATTCACACGAACCCCAGAAGACCAAACAGGAGTCCAGGGGGGAGTGGCCTCCTTTGTGTGCCAGGCCACAGGGGACCCACAGCCCAAGATTGTCTGGAACAAGAAAGGCAAAAAAGTCAGCAACCAGAGATTTGAGGTATGGTGCTGAGATACTAAGTGTAACCTTATGTCCTTTTTTTTTATGATTCTTCTGACTTCACATGCTGAAATGCTGTAAACTCAAATAGCGACGGGTTAACATCCCACGACAAAACCGCAACAGAGGTTCACAGGCTGCACGGACCAGCTGTGTGAACCAGTGGCTTCTGCAAAAACCAGGATGACACAGATACTGGCTTAATGACTGCTATGGACGGGTTTATATTATTGGCAACTGTTCTGATAGGAAAAAAATTTTTAAGAAATTGTTTTGGGAAACATGTTTTTGGAGCAATAGCTCTTTCCTGTCTGTCTATTAAATATTAAGGTGGAGCCAATAACAAGTTAGCTTAGCCTAGCACAAAGGGAGAAAATCCCAAATTGTCATTTTACACTTTTTTTTTATATTGCTGTCCTGGCCTTAGCTTTATATATTTATATTTAGTTAACAGGCAGATATAAGAATGCTATTAATCTTCTCATCCAACTGCAAGACGGCAAATTAGTCTGTTTCCTAAAATGTCAAACTATTCCTATAAGTGATTTTTTTTTTACAAACCACGAGCCAAAACATCCTGATTGCTGCTGCTGACTCACTGGAACCGCCTAAATTCAACAGAGCCATCATTAATGTTATTAGTTACACCTGCGTTATTCCCTTAATGAGTGCCAGCTGTGAAGAAGCTGTACTGTTGCTTCTGTATTTATTCTAATGAAAGTTGGCATTTAAGTATATATAATGGCTGCTGTCTTTTCTTTTTCTTTTCTTTCTTCTTTTTTTTAAATTTGGAGTGGGTGTGTTTACATACAGTACATTAGGATACACTAGGGCTGGGCAGTTAAGCTAAAATAACCAAAAACGGGCATTTAGAGCCTCTTACAGACATAATTAATGTTAGTCCCTCAAAACAAAGGTGTATGCAAAGCCATATGGATGACTTAAGCACCAGCATGGAGTCAACAATATGTGCAGCTCCACATTCCCTCTCCTTCTAAACGCTCCACGTTTAGTCTGTGTTACATAAGCTCCCACCTCTGAGGGCCAGAAATATGCAAGCTATAGGCTCAAGACATGCAGGGCTGATGCAGGGGCCAAAGCCTCAGCACCGCTCTCACAGCCGCTGAGTTCACCGTCGATATGAACTCAAATGAGACGCTGGAGGTTTCCTGCGATACGCATCCAGTGCAACTCTCAAGAAGAACAAATGAGATTTGTTTGAATCTGATGACGTTATTCAGGGGTGAAATCTCCATGCGTCACCCATATGGTACCTCACTGTGATTACTGAGCTGCTCAGTGAGTTCAGTCACTTTACAACAGTGAATCACACATTTTGAAAAGAAAAACACATTTAAAGTAATTACAAAATTCAACTATTTGAAGTCACTCTTGATCACTCCTGCGTCATTTGCCAGTGGGTACAGAATTATTTGAAGTGCCTCCCCTTGTTTTGCACCATTCTCCCCCCTCTTAGAAATAATGAACAGTCCCTAACATAACAGGAATAGACATTATGTGTTCTGTCCAGATAATCATTCAATCAATTGTAATATCTGAAATCTGAGAATGTTTGGGTTTGTGGTGGAGGGACGGATCCTAGAGGAAAAAGTGAGAGGACCACACACCTGCAAAGGATGCTGTGTCCAAAAGCATATAGAATAAAATCATTCATTCATTAATAATTAAGGTGAAAGTTTGAAATAATCATGTTGATTTGATGTCATATCGCCCACTCCTAAAAGACACAGTAGTCTTTTTCCGTGTGCATATATATATAAAACCATTTTAGCAACTAATAATACAACTACAGATTTGATCCGTTCACCTTCTTTTCTTCATGTGTACTGCAAAGGTTATACATCTGTGTGAAATGCTATCTGCTCCAACTCATATGTCAGATGATGCCTTGGGCTTTAGTATATGGAGTTCTTATATGATCCCCCTTATTAGTTTCCTGAAGGCTGTAACCTTTGATTTATTTCAGTCACTCTCAGATGGAGATGTTGGAACCAGTCTCTTTCTTCCACAGTCACCTGGAGCTCAGGGTGCTTTTCAACTTTAATAAGTTCAGTTTCCTTCCAGGTTTAAGTTCATCTTGCTGTCTTCCTATTTGTGATTAAATCTCTTGTGGAGATATGTTATTTTAATACACCCTATATAACCTCAGACCACCAGCTGTGTATTTCTCTTTTCTGGCCTGTCGGTCAGGAGGAGTTGTGGGATTTCTTTTAATTGGATTTCAGTCCTTCTCAGAATTCAAAATCCAGATTTATTGCAAGCATTTATTGAACGTATGCAAGAGCATTTGAAATGTACGATCCAGTATTTCTGGAGGAATTTTAAGTCATTACAAATACATTGTATGAAAGGGAAATGAGACATTTTTCTTTTTTTAAACAATTGTAATTTTAAATATTCCCTTAATTCATCTGTTCTTTTAATTCACTCAGAAGTTAGAATGGACTGTTTTGTCTGATACCACCCCAAATATCTAGCAAGTAGCAACAACACAAAACACAGCTAACCAGCTAATATTACTTACTAGCCCAACAGCAAAAAGTCCAGCTCAAAGTTACATAGTGCTAGAAAAGGAACTGGGGGTGCAGAGTAGAGGTCCTTGTTAGAGGTCAGCACATCATCAAAAAGATCATGACGTTTTATTCCCCTCCAACAGGTAATAGAGTTTGACGACGGGTCTGGCTCGGTCCTGAGGATCCAGCCACTGAGGACCCCCAGAGACGAGGCTATTTACGAATGTCACGCCTCCAACTCTGTAGGAGAGATCACCGCCACCACCAGACTAAGTGTGCTACGAGGTCAGTGTCAACACACTGACACAACAACGCTATGTTTCCATTCGGCTGTGGAACACCAATTTTTCTTTTTTCTTTTTTTTTGCTGAAAAAAAGATTACAGATCATAATATATAAAATCATAAATCACAGCCACATTTTTTTTTTAAAAAGCCAGTCTTTATATAGTGCCAGTTAAAAGTTTGGACATAGTATTGAAACTTTTGACTGTATGGTACAGTATATAAATGTTTTTTTTTCTGTGTATTGATTTCTGTGATTTGATATTTGCATCCATAAAAAAAAAAAAATTTAAATCACCTGTGGCTCCTTATAAATTCTTATGGTAAAGGAGAAGGTCTTTAAGATTATAACTGTAGGCGGGGATGTTAGTCCTGGCTTGAATACAATAAGCTAAGATCCAGTTAAAAATAGTTACTACACATAATTTAATTATTAAATATTATATTTTCTGTTCAGGTCTTTTTTTAACTTTAAAACTACACATGCAGAATAATGTGAGGCTTGGAAGGATGTGTCCTCAGATGTAGATACAGTACAGAGAAGTGTAAGTCTGGCTCCTCTGATGGTTTTCTTAGTGTTAGCAGGAGTCCATTAATGCAGATAGCAGTGTTAGTGTTATTGGAGTCCATTAGGAGAACATTATGTACTGCTAGTTTGAAGCTGAGGAGTGACGCTGCTCAAGTGTGGATAATCACATCGCCTGGGTTTACAGTACATGCTCATGGGGAAAAGGCGTGTAGCCTATTGTTCTACCATCACAGCTCATCTCTGTCTCTCTCTCTCTCTTTCTTTCTCTCTTTCTTTCTTTGTCTCTTGTCGCTCTGAGGTAATAATATAGTTCTTCATCTCTACTCTCTTCTTACTCCGTCTCGTCTGTCCGTGTTTTTCGGTCCCTCCAACTTAATTTCCTCGTTCTTTCTCTTTTCCTCACACCCCTCTCTCTCTGCCTCTGTCAACGCACTTTCCTCCTTTCTATCTTTCTTTTTCTGTCTGTCTCTCCTTATGCTCTTACAGGTCCACTACACAGCAACCTCTAAATTATTCACATCGGACCACTCTTTGCATCTTCTTTGCTGTTTTACTCCATCCATCCAGAATTTTTCCTGTCTCACATGCTTCTTGATTTTCCCGTGACGGGACCTATCTGCTTGTGTCTAATCTTTTAGCTTTACAGAGAACACGCACGCACACACACACACACACACACACACACACACACGGCCAAAAACACACACGTGTATCATCAATCTAAGACAGTCGGTCGTTATGTAGTGATTACCACTCTCTACTCCTCTGAGGAATCATTGTGTTTTAGATGAATAGCAGGCCACCTGGGAGCAGCTAATAGCCCCACACACACACACACACACACATACACACACACACACACACACACGTGTGCACCCATACACTCAGACACACAAACAGAGTCTTGTCAATCATGTCTCCTTGTGTCCCCCCTGGCTCTGTAAAGACACAGCTCCAGTGACTGACTGACTGACAGACTGACTGACAGGAGGGATCCGGTGTTAAGGTCAGTCAGCTTAATTACTGAGGATTAGAACCAGGCTAATTGAAATCTTGGCTTCCAGTAAAAGGCTGTGATTGGCAATAGTTGAAATAATAATGAAGTTGGGAGCAATTATATGCTTGAAGATCCAGGTTACAGTCAGATACTGTATAATTCATGGTTTGGTAAAAGTTGTGTGTGTGTGTCTGTTTGAGTTCTTTTGAATAGATCCCGGACAAAAAATTTTTAAAAATCAAGTCAAAAATTGGAAAGATAAAGTTTGAGCTGTGGTTTGTAAAGACGATTCTATTTTTCTACAACATGGCTTTGCTATTGGAGTCCTTGAGATTTTCTGCAATGAAGTGAGTGATCAGATAATCAGACAAGCAGTTCAGCCAGAGTACTAAAACCATTTTATTTGGAGCTAAAGCTGAAAGTGAGAGCGGCAGAAATCCTGATAGTGTGATGAGTGTGATAAGTCCAAGGTGAACAAGGAAGTGGGTGTGTAACCTGCAGTGGGAGTTTACAACCGTCTTTATAATACTACCGTTGTCCTCAGATCAACTGCAGCCTCACAAACCAGATCACAGTTGAATCAGCACATATAAGAATCACAAACGATTGCAGTAGTGGGCCTACACAACTCTTGTACTGGATATTTCATGTGTGTATCCTCTGAGTCAGTCATGAATGACAGACACAAGTTTTTTTTTGGTGCAGGTGCAGATCTTACATTTGGGCTTCCGGTGCAGCCGCCAGCTCATGCTTTAGTTCCCATGATTGTAAGACCAGACTTGATTTGCAGTCATCCAGATTTGCAGATGACAAACCCAGTGAGCAATTTGCATGGATTTCTTTTTGGGTCTTACATAAAGAGGACAGGATTCGCATAGCAGTTCCCATGATCGTGAGACTGGGCTTTTCTTTTGAGCTGTGAAATTATCTGGATGTCTCAGTGGAAACACTGAAGCAGGGAGCGCATCCAAATGAAACAGAGGGATGTGTGGAAGGCTCCGTCAGCAGGGGAAGTGTAGGGTTACGCATCTGCTTTGACCTCAGGGGGGTTTAAACTGTTCAGCAGGGTTTGTCCCAAACACACTTTGGTGTTACTTACACCTGTCCCCGTGATGGATGGTGGTGATCTGGTTATGTGCATGCACTGTTAGCACATGTGTGTGTGTAAGTGTGTGTGTGTGTGTGTGTGTGTGTGTGCATCAACTCATTCGATCACACCTCAAACACATTGGCTTGTACCACTTCACACCTTGTCAGCTTTAAATTAAGGTGGCTTGTGTTTTGTTTTTGTCTGCACAAGAAGGCGTCTATGTGTGTGTAGTTTCATCTAGTTTGGGTTTATTTGCTTGGTTGCCCACGTTTGCAGGTTCTTGCAGAGTCCTCTACCTCCACATGTCTGCAACTCTGGGTTTTTTGGGGGGGGTTTTGTTTGTTTTTGGGTTTTTTTGCCCGTGTGAGTGGTTGTAGAAGTGAGACAGAGAGAGATGCACGGTCTCAGGGAGTCGCGTTCAAACTGTGCGTCCTCAATGTTCAGTGCAGTATCCCATCTGAAGTATAGATGAAATAGAATGCATTATTCCTGCCTACAAGGGGCTGGCTTTGAAGTAAGAGTTTGCATAATGAAAGCGGAGAGAATCAGGATTATTATGCTGCATGGGTCCCTTGTGCTCGCTCACCCTCCCTCTCTCTCTCTCTCTCTGTTTTTCTCTTCCTCTCCCCCCACTTTTCTTCCTGTTTTCCTCTCTGTCACTCTTTCTTTGTCTGTCTCTATTTTAATTCTATTCTACTCTTTCACTTTTTTCTTTTGTTTGTTGCACTTTTGCCCTCTTTCACCACCCAGAGACACACACAACACACACACCCGCACACACAAACACCTTCTCGTCTTGTTCCGTTGGTTTATTATGTCCGTGTTTCCATTTGTCGGGTGTTGTGATTGATTGAAACAAGAGCTGTTAAAAGGCCACACATGCTCTCTTTAAGCCAGTGTCTCACGGCCTATCGGTTATGGTTCGATGCGCTAGTACCAGAATTAGCATCTCCTCGGTGAGGTTCAGCGCTACGATTTCCCATTAATGAGGCTCTGTGTAGTTAAGAGGGATGAAATCATAGAGATTGTCTGGGGGAGGAAAAAAAATAGGGAAAAAGAATAGCTTCTAGATCAAATCAGCACAAACACCTTGTCTGGCTTCTGGTCTCTCTCCTACTGTCCTGTCTCTCACTATGGAAGAGGATTAGGGCCACATAAAATGTTTTTTTATAATTCTGATTTCAGAGGAATCAGAAGTCTAAAAAAGAGAGGGGGGAAAAAGTCAGAATTCTGACATTATTCTCAGAATTCTGATGTTATTAACTTCCTAAGTTCAGTGACAGCAGCAAGTAAACACTCTTTAACATGTTAACACAAACTAATGTGGGGGATCATAACTCACCATGAAGCTCCTGTTGGGATGGAAACACTGCAGGCTTCTGCATGTCTCCATGCAGGTGCAGCCTCATGACACGTTCAGGTCACATCAGATTTACCAGTTTCCCACCTCTGCCATGTTCATGTCACAACGAATTACCAATTTTCACGCATAAATAAGATTCTCATTGACATCCATGTTTCATCAAAACACAAATACAAGAGACAAAGTCTAAAATTCCAGCATCACCATGTTTTGTTTGAAAAATTACTGTAAGAGTATCTGTTGTAATTTTTTGAGTAGTGTTAACAAAAACATGGTTATGTAGATTAAAGTGTATTTGAGCTCCTCTGACAGGACTGTCGGGGATGCATTAGATAAAACCGGTTGGGAATCTGGACTCTGCTCTGTTTGACTTGTGTATCTGAACTTTCTAGAGGACCAGCTGCCCTCGGGGTTCCCCACCATAGACATGGGTCCCCAGCTGAAAGTGGTGGAACGTTCTCGGACCGCCACCATGCTCTGTGCTGCCAGTGGCAACCCTGACCCAGAAATTACCTGGTTCAAGGATTTTCTGCCAGTCAACACGTCCAATAACAACGGACGAATCAAGCAACTCCGCTCAGGTAACCAACGCTTCTATCCCTGCACTCAATCCCAGCTTTTATCCCACCTAAAGGTTTTTCTCCCTCCCACTTTGCTTTTATCCCTTTTTCAATAAGCAGTTCCTGTTATCCTCCCAAAACTCATGTTTTATTTGATCAGTTTATACAAATCATCTTTTTTTTTCTTGCCCTTGCTTTCTCTTATCCCCTTTTCTTATTGCTCTTCCGCACTCCTCCTGCCGTGGTTACTGGCTATGTTTCTCCACTTCCCCTCTCAGCTGTTGCTGTAGTATGCGCTGACTGTGCGCAAACTCTTTGAAGCCTTAAAAAAATGAATTCCTCACTTTCTCTGCTTTTCTACAAACTCTCTGAGGTCTTCCTGTGCATGTCACCATCACGAAAAGTTACAGTTTTCATTTGCTAAAACCATTCTGAAAGATTTGTAATGACACCCATCAATGCATTTTGTCATATCTATTCTATTCTGTTTATATATTGCAAGTGAAACCCAGGTGATGGTGGCATGTATTCAGGGAGTGGCCTCTCAAATATGGCTCACTGCTGTGACTAAACAATCAAATAACCTTTTCTTTTTCCTTCTTTCACGACAATCTGTCGTGTACGAGTGTGAAATTGACTCAGAAACATTGCAGCCATGTTAATTAAAAAACTGCATTCGTCAAAATCAAAAACCAAATTACTCTGATAAACACACAGACGTCAAATTCTTTCAACCAAGCCACTCAATCCAATCAATCTCAGTCAGCTTTTCGATAGCCACAGTAGTGTGTAAAATCTCAATAAAAATAAAAATCCCCTCCCTCCCCAGTCCTTCTGCTTCAAGGGACCAACTCTGGACCCCAAAGCTCCTTCCTTGTGATTGAACACCCAACTCTCTGGCTTCCTTTTGGAAAACAACCTCTTTGCTTCTCTCCCCCATTGTTTTTAATTCTCTGGCTCAACTCCCTGCTCAGACTCCGTTTGTGACGTTTATTTTTCAAGAATGAAAAAAATTTAAATTATTGAAAGAATTGTTACAATTTAAATGTGAAATATTTGTATATTATCTTTACAACAACAACAAAAAGTCAATATTAAAAACACTGTTAAGTGATTATTTTAAGCACAACATTGTGTGTAGATGATCAATATCCACTTTTGGAGTTTTGTTTTTTTTCAAGGTATTTCTGCTAAGTCAACTCCTCTGTGTAACCAATGGTCCGATTGTAATGTCTATGCTGTTTCTTTTCTCTTTGTATCTTTTTAACCACAGAGTCCTTTGGTAAGTGCTTCTGTTCCAAGGCCCACACCCTCACTGTCCACTTTTGTACATACTGTTGAATTGTTGCTAATGTTGCTGCTGCTGCTCACCTGGCATGCATTTTACTAACAGTCACAGATAATATGAAGCACAGGTGCACACATACACTAGAAATGCACAAAATCCACAGGCACCCATGCATCATTTTGTTCAAAGCATACTGTACAAGCAGGATATGGACACACACATGGACATGCAGACACACACATATACTGTATATATATATATACACATATCTGTCATCCTAGCAGTAGCTGGCTTCACCCTCACCTGTGCACCTGCAGCCTTTCCACAGCAAAAGAACTACAATAACTTTCTCCTCACACTCACCTATTTACTTTCCCACTCCCTTACTTACTCAATTACTCTTTCCCTCACCCACTCACTCACTCACTCGCTCACTCTGTCATTCACTCACCCACTTACTCTCTCCACTCTTCTGTATAGAGTTACCACTCAATAAGCCATCAATTCAAGCTGGCTGTGAGATAGGCCTCTGGTGGAGCCTCTGTGAGGAAATCAATGGTGACCTGACCAGGTTTCAGACTTCTAGACGTTGTCTGTACAGTAAAGCGTGTGTATACTTGGTTACCACCGCTTAAAAGTAGTGAATCTGTTGTAGAGTAGTTTTTAACATCACCATAAAAGAATCAAAAGAGTTGGATGAGTTTTAAAAAAACACCCTTCAATACTTTTTCGTAGATCAGTCATTTATTACTTTGCCTTTCCTCCAAAGTGCTCCCAGCTGGACGTTTTCAGAAGAGCACCTGGTATTTTCAGCTGGGAAAAAATGCTTTGGTGGGCACAGGCCCTTATTCCAGCAGTACCAATCCCATCTCTCACCGGATCATCACCAAAATTTAATGACTTCTAGGATATGCTAGGGTCCATCTTTGGTGAAAATTTCACCCAAATCCGTCCATTCGTTTTTGCATAATCTTGCACACAAATAAACAAACCGAACCGATCACATTCTGCAGATCGGTCAGTAAAGGAAATGAACGTCAACTGCAGCCATAAACCTCTTAATGGTAAACGCAACTTTTCTTGCAGCTGCATTGCATTTTGTTGTGTTGAGACCACTGCTTCTGAGTCTACAGACACACACTTGCTCTTTGATTCTGATTGGCCGCTCCGTGAACCTGACATTTACTGCTGATGTTTTAGATTGTCGATAATTTCCCTGCTGAAAGGGTTTTAACCTGATTCCACGTCGTTTCCGTTTTCACAGTTACCCACGAGATTTATGAATCAATTACAAAAGTACTGGAAGGTGGATTTATTCTTTTACAACAGATTTTTGAGGTTTGAACAAGGGCAGGTTAAGACTCGTGTTAATTAAGTGTACTTCAGACTCTCAGTTTACTTCCTAGAGACCTACTGTAGATGAGTGCAGCAGTGGAGACACTACCCTATAGTTACAACCACATCTGCCCCTGCTGCAAGTCAATGAAACCCAATCAATAACCCACCTCCTTATAGCTTTGTCACAATCTGTCACTCTACCTATTGTTCTCTTCTCAGACTTATTCTGTCTTTATTTATTCTGTCTCTTTCTTTTATGCCTCTTCACATACTCTAAGGAGCTATAGTTTGAGTCTTTTCTCTCTGATTTGATTCTTCTCATTTACAAGTTACCCTCCCTCCCCAAGTCCCTTCCTCCCTTATCCCCTTCTCCTCTTGTGGTACTAACATTTTCTTCTTCTTCTCCCTCTCTAATCTCGTGCATTCATTGCCCACTCAGGTGGCACGCCCATACGAGGTAAGACTGCCAGGAGGACCAACATGACACAGTGGCCTGATTCCCTTTCAACCCCCAGTTCCTGCTTGTCTTGCAGATCTGAAAAAAAAGAAAAGAAAAAAAAAGCTCTGGGTGGATTAATCAGTATGGGTTTAGTCCAAAGACTCAGGACTCTGCCATACTGGTAACACTCCAGTTGCTTCAGATTTGCAGTAGATGCAAGAGGAGGGAATTGGAATTGAACAAGCAAGTCATTACTTACACTTTAAATCACCTTTCATCCTCTCTTCATCCGTTCATTCTTCCATCTCATCCTCAACAGTCTTTCTAAAAACACAGAGATTCATCGCCTCCTTCCTCACCATACTGGGATCTCTCTCTCTCGTGTCCATCAGTTTAACACCATTTACTTTGTTTCCAGTCTAAAGCATGATGTGTTTATGACTTGTGTTGATTATTTGTAGCTTAGTTTGAGGTGACAAAGTACATACTATCACGTTTACCCCCTATTTGTTTGCTTTTTCTTTACATGACCAGTTTTTCTTTTCTTTGCCTTTTTTTATTTCTTATTTTTGCCGGGGATGGTCTTGACCTAAGCGTGGCCTGGCCTCTCCTCCTACCTTGTCTAGATTTGCCCAGTTAAATGTCCCAGTTTCGTTTTCCCTTCCAGCTGTTAGTCGCTCAGTCTGAAAAGTCCAGATGGCAAAGACTCAGACATGCTTGCAAACATGAGTGTGCTCACAAGAAGGCATAAACACACACATTTCTCCATGGTTTTTTACCATTACTTTCCCTTTTCTCTGTCATTACCGATAAAAAGCCCCAAACAACCACTTTTTTGATAAAGTTTTTATGGGCGCTTTTTTGCGTTACCACACCATCTTTAAAGAACCTCTCTGGTTGACTTTTTTGACAGTTTTTCTGTTTTCAGGGAGCGAGAAAAGCAACGGTCCCTTTCCAAGGCTTTGCGTATGTCGTTCCTTTTTTTTAACCTGTTTTCCTTGATGGAGGTCTGTTGATGTCTTTACCTCCTTATTGGGTGTGTTGTTTTTTTTAAACTGCGCCACACTCCTGATCCCAGTAGTGGATCCGTAATGGTTGGGGGATATCTTATTTCCATGACAGTATCTTTTATCTTTGTAACCTTGAAAACTAAACCATGATTTGCTTCCTAATGTAACTGCATCTTAATTTTCAGAATTTTCAAAATACAGTGTTTGTGGAAGGATTTCTCCACATATTGCTCGGTTGATTTGTTTCTGCCTTGCTTGCATTGTATGTTTTTGTAGGCTTTGTATCAGTGTTTTTTTTTTTGTTTTTTTTCCATTTCTAAATCAGGAAGCTGACCCTTGTTTTGTCACATTCCTGCTGACAGTGGTAGAGACTTGCTAATTTCTCCCAATAGACTTGAGTCCTTTTTTTTTTATATCCCCTGTTCAGCTTGTTTTTGCAAGAACTCCCTCAGATTTACCCTTTATGCAGTTCTTACCATTTGTATATATATTCATTGCTGTGTATTTATATACTATGCCCAATCATCTGATTATCTGATGTCTTCCACTTTTGTGTAACTGCTCTTACTTCCTCCCTGTATTTCTGTGTGACTCTTTCTCTCCATCCTCTATGCTCTACTCCTCCTCTCTATCCCTCCATCCATCCAGGTGCCCTCCAGATAGAGATGAGTGAGGAGTCAGACCAGGGGAAATATGAGTGTGTTGCCACCAACAGCGATGGGACACGTTATTCCACCCCAGCTAACCTCTATGTCAGAGGTAAGGGGGGGGAATAGAAACAGGCCTGTCCTGTGCGCACCAGAGTCTAATTAGAGCAGATTTAAGGCTCACATTGATAATGGATGGGTAGATTGGGATAGACGTCTTCTGCATGTATCATATTAATGTGATATGATGCTATTAAACCTGCTGTATTCTCTAATTCTTCGCTGCAGAGCCATGAAACTGCATGGTTTTAACCAGGAGAGCTCCTTTACATAAGTTGAGGCAGGGCTTTATCTTTCACTCAGCCTATTAATCTCTCTGCCCTCCCTTCTTAGCCTTTAGACCTCAGAGAATAAAACAACAAATCATTGTCTGTTTAAGACTTGTGTTTCTCCACAAATCTGACAGGCATCCCGCCTCCTCAGGCACCGTCTCCGTCAGAACACACACACACACACACACACACAAGCATCCACACGCATACCCAGCGAATGTTTAAATCTTGGAGACGTTTTCATTCCCATGGCCTTCTGCTCCGTTGTCTGCCCACCCGGAAAATAAATAAATAATAAAGGCTACAGTGTAGCATGCTTCTCTGACTCCAGCATCACTCAGAGGGATGCGAAACAAACACACAAACATGACTGAATACACGTAAACACCATCTATGACCCACATTAAACCCTATATATATATATATATATATATATATATATATATATATATATATATATATATATATAAACACATATGCTCACACATACACATGAGCAGCGCAGAGTCAGTGATGTGCGTCTAACAGTGCTTGCAGAGACACAAAATTCTTTCAGCGCTGCTCAGCGAGTGTTTGACAGGCGGTCTATGGAGACAGCCAGCAGTGGAGGCTGCCTTAAACAGCAACGCTTTCAGCTACACACTGGCTGAATGGCCTCTATTTCCTCTCTTTGCTCTCCACACTTCTTGCTCTCTTCCCTTCTCTTCCCCTCTGCCTTTTGCAACCCTGCCGTGCTACTTAGTCTAACTTGTTTTCTTCCTGTGTCTCTTGTCTCCTCTCTGGTGTTTTCCATTTTCCTCTTTTCTCTCCTCGTCCTCCTCCTCCTCCCCCTCTTCCCCCCGCCGTGGTCTGTCCCACCTCCCTCTGCAGAGCTGCGAGAAGGTTGGTACAGTATAAAGTCTGTGTGTGGCTCTTTTGAGTCTCTCCAGAGTGTTTTCTTTTCTTCCATTAAACTGCCATCCGTGTTGGTGTGTCTCAGCTGCTTTATGTGAGGTACTGCAGGTTTACACCTGCCTGTACAGTTTACTCCTTAGAGATACTGTACCCTGTGTTCTTCTTTTCTCTGTGTTGTTGTTTTTTTTTGTTTTTTGTGTCAGTGCATATATGTTTGCTGTGAGTTCGCTTTGTGAGTGTTGTGATTCAGTTCATAAAATATTTAACAGAGCACACCTAAAAACCCCATGAATAAAACATTCTGATATGGCATGCACCCTCGTGGAGATGTAACAGTCTGTCTGAATGCTTGCAGTCTTCTTTGAATGTCATAAAACTTCATCTCAGAGCACATGTAACAACAATAAAATAATCATCACACCATAGAGACCTTTATCGCTGTTCTGCATTTTACTGAACAACTCCTGGCTTCCTGCTTTCATTGCTATGTGCTCCAGTGCGTCGTGTCCCTCCTCGCTTCTCCATCCCCCCAGCTGACAGCGAGATCATGCCAGGGGGCAACGTCAACATCACCTGTGTGGCAGTGGGCTCCCCTATGCCGTATGTGAAGTGGATGCTTGGAGCAGAAGACCTGACGCCCGAAGATGACATGCCCATCGGCCGCAACGTCTTGGAACTGACTGACGTCCGCCAGTCCAACAATTACACATGCGTCGCCATGTCAACACTTGGCGTGATCGAGGCTGTGGCACAGATTATCGTGAAAGGTGAGTTAATCAGCGTGTGTGTATGAGGATGCTTATGGGTGAGGAGAGAGAGCATGTGATTAACAGAGGAGGTGATGGGAGACTGGTTTTCATCTTATTTTCTTGTCTTGGAATGGGAAAATTTATGTAATAAAAGAAATACAAAATAAGGCTAGAAAGTAAAGCATGTCTCTGCTCTGATGTTCACGAATGCCAAATATATTTATGTTAAGATAATGTAATAAGCTTGAAAGCCTAATGTGTAAATACAGTATTAGGAATCAAAAGAGGAACCAAGGGAAATTCTTAAAACGGGGTTTTAATTTGGATTAAATGTGTCACACTTGAATCAGTCTTTGCATGATTATAACTTATTGTAACAAATGGTTGATCTGATTAATTTTTTTGTCCAATTGTTGTTGTGCAGAGATTATGTTTATTGTATAATTATAGTATATTGAGCTGGTCTCTTCATTTAAATGACAAGTTTCCACCTCTTTTAACAGCAGAGGTTGAGGGTCTTGTTTTATGAGTGCGATGATGAGTGATCAGGTGTTTTCTTAAGATAAAGGTATAAAAGATCTCTCCTCTCTCTCTCTCGCTCTCTCTCTCGCTCTCTCGCTCTCTCTCTCGCTCTCAGCTCTACCGAAGGCTCCTGGTACTCCTGTGGTTACGGAGAGAACCGCAACAAGCATTACGCTCACCTGGGATTCTGGCAACCCTGAGCCTGTGTCCTACTATGTCATACAGGTGTGTGACAAACATTGAGGCTCTACTGCATGTGCACACAGGCTTTTTGAGATGCAAAACCTAAATGACTGCACTAGATTTTTAAATGGAAAATAAACTGGTATTCACAGCTGAAGTCAGTGAGTCGGACTGTAAAAGAAAAGAGCTGCTTGTCTGATCGTCATAAAAAACGGCAAATTGCTCAAATGAAATCTGGTGACTCTCTGCTGATATTTGGCATAAATCTTGGTTGGTTAATCAGAGGTTTGTGTTTGCGGTTTGGAAAAGGAATCATGCTGCCACATGCATGAAGTTCTGTAAACAGTAAATTGCAATTGCTGAAAGTGCACCTTTAATAAAAAAATTAATGCAAAATTTTAATTTAACTTTGGATCACTAAGTTCTTCCTCTCTTCTCTCAAGCACCGTGCCAAAGGATCAGATGACCCCTACAAAGAGATTGATGGCATCGCCACAACACGCTACAGCGTGGGCGGCCTCAGCCCATACTCCCACTATGACTTTCGGGTGGCGGCGGTTAACACCATCGGTCAAGGCCCCTCCAGTGAGGTGGTGGAGGCCCGCACAGCCGAGCAGGCCCCCTCCTCACCTCCTCGACAGGTCAGGGTTTGATTTGACAAAGCAACTTTCACAGAATGTCATTTTTTTTTAGCAAAGCTGAATTTAAGTAAAAATGGTAACATTTGGTTGCATGAAAAACACATTGATTTTAATGCTTTGCTATAGTTTCAACCTATTTTTACTGTGTTGTTATATTTGCTTGGTATACATTATGATTGGCTGCCTGTTATTCCTGCTCAGTGTTGCTTAATGCATCTCTTGTTTACCCTGCAGGTCAGAGGTCGTATGCTGAGCACCACAACAGCAATCATCCACTGGGATGAACCAGAGGAACCAAATGGACAGGTGGTGGGCTACAGAGTCTACTACACTTCAGATAACACACTGCCGGTCAACCAGGTGTGTGCCTGTGTGTGGTTGGCTGTTAAGGACTGATAACTTGTCTGCATGCATCTAATTCGTGAGTGTGCATCCGTCATTCATTGTGTCGTGTGCTTGTGTTATGAAGTGGGAGAAGCAGATGGTGCGCAGCGCCAACTTCATCACCATCCAGGGTTTGACTCCTAACAAGACGTATTACATCAGAGTCCTGGCCTTCACCTCTGTAGGAGACGGACCCCTGTCCCAGGACCTGCAAATTATAGCCAAGACTGGAGGTAAGAGATCGGAGGCAAGAGAGAGATGTGAGGGTTTGCTATAGTGGGGAAGTTAAGAATTATTATACACCAAGAATTATTGAAAGAATAAAAAAAAGAAAATATCCCGATCCTGTTTTTCCTCGATGTTGCAGTTCCATCCCAACCTTCTGAATTTAAGGGTGAGGCCAAGTCTGAGACAAGCATCCTGTTGTCCTGGGTGGCTCCACCCCAGGGTGGCCCCGACAACCAGATCACAGGATATGAACTGGTCTACAGACGAGCCGATGATACAGAGGAGGTAAGGATGCGCAGCTGGGAGGATATTTTGCTCGACTAATAACTTAATGGATAAATGGCAACAAATTAAAGGAGGGATGTATAATTAGATGGATCATTGGGCAAACAGAAGATCAGTTATTCAATATTTAAAACTTTTCTTTTACTTATCTCCCAACATTCCAATGTCCCCATGTCCTTTCAGAAGAAGGTGAGCTTTGAGCCCACCTCCTCCTACCTGTTGAAGAACCTGAAGCCTTTCTCCTCCTACACCTTCCAACTGGCCGCCAAGAGCAAGCATGGAATTGGGGCGTATACTAATGAGGTTTCCATCGACACGCCGCAGACGCGTAGGTCAAACTGCAAACTGTGTGTGAACATGGGGAGTGTATGTGCTTGAGGGAGAGTGAGAGCAAGAGAGAATGCAAAAATGACACAAAACCTGAATCATAAATACATGAAATACAGTGTTAATCCATTGGAAATTGGTGCATATTTGAATATTCAAAAAGGAGCCATCATGAATCCAGATCTTAACTGACCTCAGATTTGAAACATCAACGAATAACTCATGCATGATACTCAGAAGTTACCTCCACACGTGGTATTTCAGCAAATATACATAGTACCAATCAACTTGTGGATTAGTGACAGTGAAGTCGACTCCCAATTGTTGACTCCCAGTCTGAGGTCTGTAAGAGAATCAGTGCAGACAAGGTAAGAAGCCAGACATTTGTAGATTGATGAACTCATCATGGATCACAGAGGCTTGGGTATAGGCTGAAAGAACAAGTAAGTTATGGGCAGGTATGTTTGTGTGTTAAAACTCTAGTCAGTGTTTTTGTGTTGCATCTCTTTTTAAGTCATTCACTCGTTTTCATTAATCAAGCATTTCGGTCAAACAGAAGTCGACGCCCATCACCCAATATCTCTGTTCAGTCATCTTGCTTTGAGGTCATTTTTCGTAAGAACTTCTGTTCTCCAGTGTTTTGTTTTCATTTTATGTTTCTTTGTCTTTTGTTCTCTGTCTCTCATCTGCTCAATTTCATCCCCATTCCTTCACGGCAATTCCTCAATTTCCTCACCTCTCCACCCACCAATGACAACTCGCACACACATCCAAATAACATTTACCCAAACAAACCCCTACTGTGCTTCCTCAAAAACCGGCCAATCAGTTCCTTCAGCGCCTCCCCAGGACGTCACATGCACCAGTCCCAGTTCTACCAGCATCCTGGTAAGTTGGGCTCCACCTCCTCTGGAGTTTCAGAACGGCGTCATTACAGGATACTCCATCCAGTACTCCACCACCGAGGGCAGCAAGATGTCTAAAAGAATCGACGGGGTTCCTCCGGAAAGTTCTCCGTATCTCATGGAAAACCTGCAGAAATGGACTGAGTATGGCATAACGATACGGGCGCAGACAGAAGCAGGGGATGGACCAGAAAGTTTACAGCTGCTTATTCGCACCGAGGAAGATGGTATGTTCCCAAACAAACCCCCTGCCTGTTTTAGGATGGTCCGCTCCACTAACAATGGCTACCTCACTAACATAGCAGTAATGAGCTCAAACTAACATGTTTTCTCCCACTGGCCATTAAAGGCATTTTGTCTGTCCCTGAGCTGCATTCTAAACGGATGATGCATTTTGAAAACCTCTCCTTTATTTCTTCATAACTGCCAGACACCTCCAACATCCGGGAATCTCCTCCTGCTACTCCCTCACCACCGCTCTCTCTCGTCAACAGCAACCCTTTTTTCCTCCGTTTTTATCCTCTTATTTTTTTTTACCAGCATCTTTTTTCCTTTCCTGTAGAATCTCCTATTTTTTAGGGGGGAAAGTAGTGCTTGGGATTTCCCACTATATTCTCCACTAACAATTCCTGTTGCTCTACTTTGGCCTTTCCAAACTTTTTCTCCCTAACCGTCTGCCCTGCCAGCTCCTTTCCAGTTCTTGGACATGTACTTAAATGTCTTTAAGCTAACTTTAACCAACCAACTTTATTGTATTGTGACTTCATTATTATTAATATTTTCAGCCATATTTTTGATATTCATGCTTAATCCCCAATACGCCCCATGTCCCCACTCAGATTTCTTTGACTCCAGCTTTCTTTAGAGAGCTTATGCACCGGCCAGATAGCAAAAGGTGGCTGGAGGTTTTATCCTTTCACTACATATATATTTATATTTTTTTCATTTTTGGGAGAAGTGTAGCTTTGGCAGCACGAAAGAGGTTTTTTCTTGATAACAGTATTTTCTCTTTGACTGCCTGCCACTGTTTATCTGCTCATGGCAACAAATCGTTTTCTATCTGCCATTCTTATCTTTCTCTACATTTGCTTCTTATCCTCCACTGCTTTTTTCCTCCATGTTTTCCTCAAGCACTCTCATTTTTTTTTTTACCTTTTGACTTTTCCCAGACATCAAACCAGTTTTTAACTTTTTAGAGGGTTGTATTTTTCCACTTTTTTCAGTTTTTGAGTATTTTTTTCTGCCCCTAAAGCCAATACATTTTTGATTAGAGAAAAAAAAATGTTTCACTAAAGTGAAGGCCTTTTCTTGACACCTTTGAATGCCCATCATCTGTGACCCTTGACCTCTATCCCAAAATGCATTTTTAGTTCCGAGTGGTCCTCCGCGAGGGGTGGAGGCAGAGACTGTGAACGCCTCAGCCATTAGGGTGAAATGGCGAGCCCCGGCACCTGAATGGCAGCACGGTCAGATCCGGGGCTACCAAGTCCATTATGTGCGGATGAACTATGGAGAACCTCAGGGTCAGCCCTTCATCAAGGACATCCTCCTAGAGGACTCCCAGGTAATCGTCTCTCAAATGCCTTGTGTTAAAATGAACTTTGACAGGAACTGTTTTATGAAGATATAAAACTAAAAAAATCTATTCATACCTTCCAGTTACTGCTGATAATTTCAAGGTGATACTTCTTTGGCAGTAAAAGATGATGCATGAGTGTGAAGTCTAAATAATAATATGAATTCTGTTTTTCTCCCACCCCCCCCTTTCTCCAAATACTGTTCCATCATTCAGGAATATGATGACTCCACAGAATATGTGAGTAAATCCTTCTTTTTGCCTGTTATTTAATTGTAATAACAACAAAGCACAAAGAGTAACAGCTTAAAATCTAGTAAGAGGTCACTTTTTCATTTCTCCATGCTGTTTTCTCCACAATTTCTAATAAAGGAAAAACAAATGAAAAAAATAGATAATGTAAAATGATATGAGTCATTTATGGGTATTACCAATATATAATGATTGTTTATGCTTTCCACTTGCCAGGAATTAAAAGAACTATTGTTATTAGTTTGTGTATTAGTATTTTGTTTGACGTTCTGTTGAGAAAATTATCTCCTGGCTTAATAGAAAAAATACTATTGGTACTGTACTGATACACTGTCAGACAAAAAGCACAGAATTGTACCTTTAATCACTGGTTTTGTACCTTTTTGACCATTTTATGACATGTTGGACCCCTTTTTTTCAATTTTATTGAAGTCCTGCTTGTAGTCCTGAGGCCACACATAAGTGGTTACCTTTAGTAGCTGACGATGCTTCTTTTTTCTTTTTGTTGCAGGAGTTGGTAATTGGAGACCTGAAGGCAGACACGTCCTACTCTGTATCAGTGGGGGCTTACACTGCCAAGGGTGATGGTGCTCGCAGCAGACCTGTTACTGTCTGTTCTGCTCTGCCATGTAAGTGGAACTCTTACACAAACACACATAGCTAGTAATGGCCTTTGAGACTAAAGCATCACTAACGATCATTAGTGGCCATTAAGTCCTTGAATTGGCTTAGGCCTCACTCTGTCACACCTTCACAGCCATCATCCGGTTCCTCATTAATCATATTTTTAGGTTTTGCTTTAGGCAGTGAATAATGTGCTTTTCAATTATCCTCTAATTATCCTTTCATCATTCTCTCTTCCTCCTGCTCTCCCCGTTCCCCTCTCTCTAGTTCCTGAGAAGCCCAAACTGATGGTGAGCGCCAGTGATTCAGGTACTGCTCTGCTTCAGTGGTACCCATCACCCAACCCGCCCACTCCACTCTTGGGGTACCGCCTCACCTTCGGCCGAAATGACGTCCTTCCTTTTACCGTGGTGGAGTTCCCAGCCAAGGAGAACCGCTACACCGCCCAGGACATCCACAAGGGAGCTAACTATGTGTTCAGACTTTCTGCCCGTAACAAAATGGGCTACGGAGAGGAAGCTGTGAAGGAGTTGACAACTCCTGAAGATGTCCCCAGTGGATACCCAGAGAATGTAATCTCAGAAGAGGCCTCTGCCACTTCCCTCCAACTGGCGTGGAAATCAGTCCCACTGATTGAGCAAAATGGGAAAATCGTGAAGTACTCAGTGCTGTACAAGGATATAAACAGTCGCGGGAATGCCTCGGAAGTTGTGGTGCCTGCCCCAGGGTCGAGTGTTTTGTTGGAGGGTCTGAGTGCTGATACTGTGTATGATGTCAGGTTGTGCGCTTTCACAGCTGTTGGCCCTGGGCCGTACAGCCCCAGTGTCCAGTTTAGGACACGACGGCTAGACCAAGGTAGGGATCATACTCACTTCCTAACAACCCATCTTCATCGCTCAGGATGCAACACACGCTTCCCATCAGCACATTTGTGCACATATTGTGCACAATAATCCCCCCCAATGCACAGATATAACATCTGGTGAAAACATCCTAAGTGTTCTTTGTCGTTTCGTCTTGTCACCGTAGTCTTAGACCAAAACTTCCCTTTCCTAAAACAAGGTAAGATTCTTGGGTCTTGGGTGAGTGTCCCTGTCCAGTCACACTCACTTTGTGTTCAACAGAGCAGGTAGCTAGCTTAGCTCTGGTTTTAGAGAGTGGCATACAGGTAAGGTGCTACTGATGCTTTTGCATCAGGAGAGAGATTAAATGAGAATGGAATCATATTAATTCTTATTGGTTTTATTTGTTTTTTGCCTTAGTTTTTGCCACCAACTTCAGAGTAAAGGCTGCCATGAAGAACTCTGTCCTGCTGTCCTGGGAGATTCGAGACAAGAACCCCACCCATCCATTCACCGTTAGTAGATTTTCTTTTTATCCTTTGTAAATGTTAAAGTTGAAAAGATCTTTGTCTTATGTTGTTGTTCATTAAATTCAACACTTTCTGTTAAATTATTGACTAAGTCCTGAAATTATTTAATGCCTCTTCAGCTGCTGGAAGGCTTTCAATGTAAAATAGATAGAGGAAGTGCACCCAGCAGCAGCCACAGCAGAGACAACAAGAAAAAACATGGAGATTTTGGACTGAAGTATAATCAAATGTAATGAAAAAATAAATGGAAATAAAAAAAGACAAAAAGAAAAATGAAATGAACTCCTGGTTTTATTTGTTGAGGCAAATAAAGACCTTTTGTAGCCCTAGTGTACAATTTATCCTCAAACTATGGCCTGCCTTGTGTCCAGATCCTGTATGGAAAGGGCCAGTCTGTGGAAGTGGAAGGGAAGCAGACTCAGAAGCTGATCACTGGCTTGGAGCCAGACACCCAGTACTCCTTTCTGCTCACCAACCGGGCCAACAGCGCCGGGGGTCTGCAGCACCGCGTCACCGCCACCACTGCTCCAGACATCCTAAAAACCAAACCCACAGTAGTGGGAAAGACCAACGCAGACGGCATGGTGACTGTGCAGCTGCCAACTGTGCAGACCACGGCCAAAGTCAGGTAATGATACCAGTGAAGAGGGTAAAAGTGAAGCATTAGGTTTAATGTATTGACTACATGTAAGCATTTTTAGTAACCTGTGCAGAATTTGTCCTGTTCTACAGACCTCTGTAATTTCTTCTAATTTCTTCTCCCTCCTGCTGCTGCTTTTTATTTCTTAGTCTATCAGGAGGGATTTTGAGTTGGCAGCAAAGTAAGACTGAGAGCTCCCACAACAGGCCAAATGAAAGCACGAAGCTGATAATTGCATCTGCTTTTTGGTAACCAAGATACCGAGTCGCCACAGCCCTTCTGCATTAAAGCACAGGCTGATTCAGTCCACTGCCTCTCACTTGTTCTCAGAGACATTTTCCTGTAGTTTGTCTCTGTCTCATCACAAATATTTCAGTTTCTTTTTTTTCTTTTTTTTCCCCAAACAACAGTTTGATCTTCAGAGTAATTTTAGTGCCCTGATCAGAGATTAATGCACAAACTGTGACCTGCTGGATGTCAAAATTAGTGACAATATTAAAAAAGAACAAAGGCAACATTTTTTTCCACAGTGATCAATGTATGTCTGCTTTCTAAAAAAAAATGCCTGCACATATTTTATCATTTTCTATTTAAGCAGTAACAATTTCTAATTTTCACACGTTTGACATACATAATCTACTTTCTACTGCATCGCATAACAGAGCAGAGTATTAATTCTGAGCATGGAGCACTGGAATGAGTCATCTGTTGGGAACCCCTGAATGATGAGTCTGTGCCTTCATTGCTTACGGTCTGACTGCTTCTGACAAATCCCCCTACTCCCCTGATTGTGTTTGTTTATTTTTCTCCCATGGCTTCAGACATTACAGTCTTTTCCATAAACAACCAGACAGCGGCGTCACAGCTGCTACAGTTGTATGCTGCGTAAATGATACAGTACTCCATGGAGATGAATGCAGAAGGAATAGTTTGACATTTAGAAAATATCGTCAGTCACATTCTGCCAAGAATCAAGTTAGAAGATCGACATCACTTTATTTTATGTGCAGTAAATATGAACAGCAAGTTAGCCTGGCACCGTTTAAACATTATTATTTTCAGTCTTCATGCTAGGCTAAGCTACATGTAAATGACAGAACACAGATGATTCTCCAGGGATTGAAAAAAATAGCTTGTTTATAGTATATTTCTTTAAACCTAAACCCAATGCATGCTGTGTTTCAGGGGTTACTATGTGGTGGTGGTGCCACTGAAGAAGCAAAGAGGAGGGAAGTTCCTGAATCCCTGGGAGGATCCTGACCAGATGAACCTGGATGACGTGAGTCACACAGGAGGCAGGAGTTCACACCAATAAACAGCTTATTTATGGTCATAATAATGGTCCAAATAAAAACTCACTCTCTCAATGGATAAATTCAGTCACAATTCAGTTAATGATGAAGACATTTGTGCAGAGGTGATAATGTTCTTTGCCCATTGTTCCTTCACTAGTGACGTTTTTTGGTGGGATAAAATTGCTAAAACTGCCCTTCTTTTCCCAACTTTTTTTGTCTTAAAAAAAATTTTGAAATTTAATTTGTAAGTATGAAGCAATTTTGTTTTTGTTTTTTTTTAGAAAATAATATTGCAGAAAGAAGACTAAATCACTTTTACTGCATGAGAAAACGTGTGACAGCTTTTGATATATATTAAATAGTAATAGTAATAATTTGTTTTAACCAAATGATGGCTATTCTCCCGTTTTCTATAATTTTATATAATCTTTGTTTCAATTCTCTCTTTCCTCCCCACCTCCTCCCTCTCCTCTGTGTCTCTCATTGTTTTTCCTCCCTTTCAGCTCCTGAAAGAGATCAACAGGACCAGTGTTAGTCGTGCCCTACGCGTACGCAGACAGGCAGGCCAGTCAGATCCCAGAGCCTACGTCACAGCTCACTTCAAGACCCTCCCCCTGGAGTTCACACTAGGAGATGGGCGAAACTACGGTGACTTCCGTAACCGTCCACTGCACAACGGACAGGAGTATGTTTTCTTTGTGCTTGCGCTGCTGGACCTCTCTGAAAATGTGAGTAAAATGTTCAGTCATCTAAAGAAGTTCTGTCCAACTTATAAGTGAAAATTAATAGAAACCGCATCCCTCTTCAGACTATGTATGCCACCAGCCCTTATTCTGATCCAATGACCTCATCGGATGTGGATCCTCAGCCAATCGTGGATGAGGAAGAGGGTCTTTTGTGGGTGGTGGGGCCTGTGCTGGCCGTCATCTTCATTGTCTGCATCGTCATTGCTATTCTCCTCTTCAAGAGGTAAGGACAGAATGATGGAGCCACAAGATTGTTTGATAAAAGGTGTTGGATTGGTGAGAGAATGAGGAAGAGAATCAAAAAGACAGATTTTTGATAAATTCTAGATAAAAACACCACCTTTATAAACAAGAATAATGAAAGTTATCTCTTATACAGGTACATATAATTATAATCATTTACATTAGTTATCTGGACTATTTCTTTAGAGCGACCATGATGCTTTAGGAAATGTAAATAGATGTGTTTATGTTTCCATGGAGTCGGGTCAGAATTTCAAGATAATTACCTTGTTAATTCAGAAAAACATGAAAACAGAAAAAGTTTTCATGAAAAAATAAAATTCTGCTCTGTTTTTCTGAACTAATGACATAATTATCTCATTAATTCAGAAAGACCGAGCAGATTTTTTTTAAGTGAATGCAATACGCTTCCATAGTTTCATAATGTGTTTCTATTATTGATCAATTATACAGGACTAACATCTGGCTTCTGAGTTTTGCTCACAGTTCTTCATAGAAATGTAATTGTGTGTTTTCTTTCCTCTGTTCTATATCCAATGCTACATACAGGGAACAAAGCTAACAGACCAGATGGGGGAAGATAACGTTTCACTCATTAGCATTATTCATGATAATCATCCGTCCTTTTAAAGCTTTGTTAATGCACATGAATAACTGCTGTGAATGTGGCATTGCAAAATAATTAACCTTGATTGTAATAATGTAGTAGTTCATAAGCCCTGGAGTGTAACCTGAGGTGATCCATAGACATTATTGTCACACTTGTGGCTGAGTTGCAGTCCAAAACTTATTTTTCCAGGCTGTTATTATATAGTAGTCGCAGTCCGTGGGCGTAAGAGGAGATAATTTGTATGCAGTCTTAAATCAGGGAAGTCATTTAGCTTTACATTCACTGATTATGTTTGTGTCTATATAGGCTGGTGTTTAACATATCTAAAACTGTAATAACAAACTGATTAGCTTTAATGAGAGGGATAGAATGATGAGTTCAGTGTTGCTTTAGTCCCTCATGGCTGTGGATTGGACACTAATGTTATTCATCTTTGTTTGTTCTTTTATCTGCTCTTCTCCCTGTTTGGATCCAGCAAACCTGACAGGTAAACAAACAACACCTCTTCACACCTCTGTCCTGCAGGTGTATTTTCCTCGCAAAGCCTTTTCAAAGAGCGCTTTAGATAATAGATCCCAGCAGAGTCAGGATTTACTTGATGTTTCTTTGATGACTGCATTGTAACAGACACTGAATAAATTGTGCACTTGACTTTAATCCTGTGCATTGCATGAAGATACAGGGCAAACAATCAAATTATGCATATTGAGAATAAGGAACAATTACAGCATGATTTTAATCCATGCATCCATTTTAATGGTTTAAACTGAAAGAACAGCTAGAAATGAAAATTTTATTTCACATTTTTGAGATAAAAAAAATATTATTACAGTGGTTGTGAAAATTTGATGAAAATTCTAAAAGTAGTGATTTACACACACTGATCTCATTTTATATAACATTTAGAATACATGTAATAATGTGTATATTTTTACAGCAGTAACACTTAAAAAGTTCTTGCATTACTGACAAGCTTTTAGGAAGTTATGCCTACCTTACACTAGAAGACTTTGACTTTTACACCCACTCACATCTAAAGACAGTTTGTCATGAGTCATCACACACTATACGATTTTATTTATTGATTCTATAAAGACTGGGGTCACTCGAGATGACGGGAGCGCGCCGCAACTCTGGTGAAACTATCATGATTTTATTCAGACATTGGAAATTTGTCTGCGACGGTGAAATCTCTGGAGAAGTCGTTAGGTGTAAGACAAACCAGGACATTTCCCTATAAAGTAGTAGGAGGTGGTCACAAAGATCTCGGTGATTTTCTTTCTGCGTGTTCTCCAGACAAGGTGACCTTCTTTAGTCTAGTTTACCTCAGTACAGTACAGTAGATAAAAAACAAAAACAAAAGCATCACATCCCATTTTCCTGAAAATTACAACCATCCCTGCCAAATGTGCAGCATTTTTAATGAAGCCAAAATGTTCGTTTCACGTGTCGATCTGTTATCCCAGGAAAAGAGCCGAGGCTGAGGGCAGGAAGGGCAGTTTCCCCTGCAGCAAAGCCATGTCGTCCCACCACCCCACTGATCCTGTGGAGCTGCGCAGAATCAACTTCCAGACTCCAGGTGAACTCTACACACCTTTACACACACAGGCTGTGATTTACAAAGTGTTAGCTGTATTGATAACCGTGGTGTTGTTTCCCTTTTCAGCCTACCGTGTATCAGTGTACCGCGGTTATCGACGTTTGTCAAGTTAGTTGGTCTTAGTTCGCCATAGATCTGCTCTTCTTTCTTTCTTTCTTTTTCTTTCTTTCTTTCTTTCTTTCTCCATTTTCATGCTAACTAACCTTCCATCCCATCCAGGATGAAGCTGCTTGAATTGACAACATTTCATCCACATACCTCTGGAATACTCCTTTAAAAAAAAAAAAAACACCCCCCACCCCCTAAAATATTCCATGCTGAATTTTTAACTGCCTGTGTCATGTTCTTATTTTATCTTCACCAGCAGTGTGCATATACTCTAAGGACATGTTACTGTGGCTCAGTAACTTTCACAACACGCACATTGTTCTTCTTTCTGTCTGTCTGGATTAAAAAAAAAAAAATGGTCACTTAACAACAACAAAAAAAAAAACACTTCCATTTGTTTCCTCCACTGACCATGGACAGAACTCCTCCTCTGAGAATCCTCACTCTGAGTACTTTACTCCTAAAAGTTAGTACGTGTATGAAATTACCTCTTTTTCCATTTCTGTGCCCGGCAGGCATGGCGAGCCACCCACCCGTCCCCATCTCTGAGCTGGCCGATCACATTGAACGCCTCAAGGCAAATGACAATCTCAAGTTCTCTCAAGAATACGAGGTACGAATGCTGATTATCTGTTCCTGAAAAATCTTCTGCTTAGGAAACCCATCCGGTTTTGATGGAGTCACACACATATTTATTGCTGACTCATCTTTTTTTTTTTGCTACGTTTCAATTTCAATGGTGAGCGCCACAGATTGAGCCTCATGTCGCCTTTACAGTTAAGTCGCACTTTGATTCGTCTTCACAGGGCGAAGATAAAGCACATTCTCTTCTCACTAACTGTCTTGTTGTTATCTATACAAATATAAGGCGGGAAATTGAAATTGCAAGCTCAAAGAGATTTTGCTCGCAGCCAGATGGTTATCAAGCCCTCATTTTTAACGCTCTGGTGGAGAAGGAGGCGAAACGGAGATGGAAATGAAGAGGCATCGACAGACTCGTCAAGAGATGTAGGAAGCAAGTGTTCTCTGCACACACACACAAAAAAAAGACTTTTCTTAATTAGTTTCCTCCAACTTGCAGGATATTTAATGTGGAACAAAAACCGCATCATGGTCGGGGATAACAATGTGTCTGAACGTCATGTGCTGAACTATGGCAAAAAGAAGAAAATACATCAGTAGAAATATACCACAACGTGGTGGTTGTGTCGCACATAGTGCTCGCATTAAAATGAGCTCCACAGAGAGCTATTAAAGGGGCAAAATGTTTTCTTTTCCCTGCAAAAAACAGAAAAGGGAAAAAAAAGCAGTTTAGGCTGTCGGCCTCTGGGTGAAGAAGTAGACATAAGGCTCTAATTGGATACCACGAGAGAGAGAGAGAGACGCAAATTGTGTGGAACAGAGCTGTGCATATCGAGAAGGACAAGGACACATTATGCAAAGAGTAGAAAAACAGAGCAAGAATGTTTCAGGGATGAAAGCATTGGGAGAGCGGATAAAGGAGGATGGAAGAGACAGTGAGGAAGAGGCTCTATGTAATTGTGGTGTGAGTTTGAACCACTGTTGAGCCTCACATTCTCCCTGCATGACTGTGTACTTTCTTGGGTACTGAACCCTGAACAAGGGAACGAGGGAGATGGATGGAGGAGGGATTTAGGGAGTGAGACAGAAGAGAGAGAGAGAGGCCAGAAATAATTGTGGTATAATAATCAGACACACATGATGTCGGGCAGCAGTCTCAAAAACACACACACACCCCCCCAGTACCACTCTTGTCCAGTTTTTCCCCAGACCAAACCATAATTATGTATCGTAAAATATTCAGAATTGCTAAATTGCTCTGGCTCTCTCTTCTTCGTCCCTCTCCACTGACAGCCCCATAATGACCTCACGTCTGCCTCTCCCAGCTAACACCAGTGGTTACACTGTAATTACCCTCCAGGAACTTCATGCGTTGGTCGAGCACAACCATCATTTCTCTTCCAAAGGAATTAATTGTGCTTTTATCATCTTGCTGTGCATTTTCTTTCCCGTCCAAGTTCAATATTTTCTTTGTAAGGTTCAATTTGTACGTGGTTTCTAATTTCATGGGTTTTTTTTCTGTGGCAACACTGGACAATGTTTGGAAGATAAAATTCATAGACTTGTTGGAGAATTTGATTAAAGTGAGCTGACTGATCAATATTAACGTTTTAATTAGCATTTCAATTCAAACATATTTTTTCGCTACAACAATGATTGGCCTCAATCAGACATTTGTCACTATACAATAACTGACTCACCACCTGCTGGTATTAACATTTTAAAGCCAGTAAATTAACTTGCATTTTTAAACCAATGCATTAAAAGCAAAACTACAAGCATTCACTGTCCTTTACAGCCTGGATGTCCTGAGTGTCTTCTTTTCTGTTGATCTGTTTGTCTGTCTTGACTTTTCATCCTGCACCACGACCGTACTGAGGAGGGGGATATAGGAATGGGTCCCGTCCATCCGTCCGTCCATCTGTCCTTTCTGTACCATAACTCAAAAGCTGTTTAATGCTTTTTCAGGAAAATGGGTTTTTATCATTGTTTGTTATATATACAATTTTAACAAATTGGATTTAAGGCTCATTCTGGTCATTCTCAAATACTGTTCAGTATTTTTTTTTTCTGCACAAAAGTACTGAAATGGTGCCTCTTGCTATTTAGGAACTTGTATCGTTTTTTTTGTTGTTCTTGTTTTTGTTTTTTTATTTCCATGGTTACAAGTTGAGCTCATTCTGTGCCTGGGATTTGGTGAAGGTGTCTTGGCCATAACTCAAAAACTATGTGTATTATGTACACATCTCCCATGTACTGGAAAGGTGCATGAGAGATTTGGGGAATGTTCTACATGTTATTTATTTTATTTCATTTTTTAATTTTTTGGAAAATGGAGTGTTTTTTTCAGATATGCAATTAACAAGAACTGTAAGAATTAACAAGGGACAACTTAATTAAATGCGGGGGAGTTTTTCATGCTTGTTGTCTCTTTGTCTTTTACCTCTTGTAGTCCATCGACCCCGGTCAGCAGTTCACATGGGAGAACTCCAACCTGGAGGTCAATAAACCAAAGAACCGCTACGCTAACGTCATCGCCTACGATCACTCCAGGGTTATACTCTCCAGCATTGAGGGTAGGATACACTGCCAGTGTATTTGTGTGTTTCTTTGCCCTCTTGTGCTTCTCCTTTTGAATGAGGACATTTTTAGGAAGCGAGGACATTTTTAGGAAGCGAGAACATTTTGGTCACTTCTTCTCTTCGGGCTTATGACTTGGTTTCAGGGTTTAGGGTTTGGGTAATCTTAGGTATTAAACTGGGGATGTAGTTATGAAGGTTAAAGTTAAATACACGTGTGTGTTCGAGTGTTGTTTGACTTTGTGTGTGTGAGAGTTGTTATTCATAAGGGATGGGAGGATGGAGAGATTAATCACCCAAGGATATATTATATTGCCATCCTCTTATGTGCGACAGCAGTGTGTGCTTTACAAAGTGCTGCCATCAAAATGATCATTTCAGGATTTAAACAAATCTCTCCTTCCACCCTCTGAGTTACCAACAAGCAGTTAATATGATCTCCGACTTGACAATTTTAATCTTTATGGAGATAAATTAGCCTCGCGCTTCGTTAATCTCCCATTTGCTGATTTATTTTCACGGTGTGCCCGTTTTAAAGGAGAATAATTTAAAAAATCTGTTTTCAGTCTTGTTCTCACTTTGAAGCGCACTCACCCACCTCAACTCGGAAAGACCCGAGGCAGTGAAACATGGCAGCTTCGATGTGCATAGACAGAGGCAGTGGGAGGCCTAGCCCAAACAGATGAGCCTTATCTGGGCAGAGCATGTGTTAGCAGCCCTTCCACCCCCGCCTGTCCCGGAGCCCTGGCTGTCTGTCTTTTCTTTCAACTTAAAAAAAAAAAAAAAAAAAACATATACTCTTGAGTATTTCCAAACACAAAAGATCATGCATACACATATACATTTAAAACACATGCCCAGAATGTGTACAAGCACAGATATGCTATTTTGCATCCAGTTTCTGCCACACATGCTCATGAACGCACACTCTCTGCCAAGCCTGTGTGTGTGTGTGTGTGTGTGTGTGTGTGTGTGTGTGTGTGTGTGTGTGTGTGTGTGTGTGTGTGTGTGTGTGTGTGTGTGTGTGTGTGTGTGTGTGTGTGTGTGTGTTTTATCTGCACTGTGCTGCTGCTGTAGTCCCTTTCAATAAAGTTGTAGCACATCAAAGCATTTAGCTAAGCTGCCTTTTAAAGACTGAGGTTGATAAGCATATGTTCGAAGCCCATCTTACCGTCTGTCCCTATCCCATTTAAAATAAGTTGTATAACCACTCCGCTCTCCTCCGTCATTGAAGCATGTCTGTGGTGTTTTATGGGGTTTTATGAGCGTATGGGACTGAGTCGTGTTCATACTGGTGTTTCTTCCTGTAGGTGTTCTGCTGTTGCCTCATTGACTCCTGCTTATGTAAATGCAAACCGCTATCAGACAACTCAAAAAGGAGTTTTGTGTCCCGTTAATCAGAATCGGGTCATAGCTGAATGCGCGCAGACACGTCTGCGTGTGTGTCTGTGTGTGTGTGTGTGTGTGTGTGCATGTGTGAGCTATGACTCAGTGATTTTTGGGATTATGGTATTAGGCCCCAGATGAGCAGGACTGATCCTAAATCAAACACACACAGGCGGTCGTTCACATCACACACACACACACACACACACACACACACACACATACACACACACACAGACAATCCCCTCCAGGACGAGCAGTGTCAGCTGAGTCTTACACAGAGACAGCCTCACAGTCATATTGCCATTCAAAGCGACACATCCAGAGTATGCTGAGATTAAGACCCTGATCATTTTAGCATGTATTATAAAACAAGATGGCTGAACAATCCAACACCAAAAGGCACTTGGCTTTGTGACAACATTAATCTCCCTACCGTGGCCTCAGATGATCCGCACCCTTTATTACTCGGACATAAACCTGATTTCATGCTTTCAGTAGACTTTAAATAATCCTTATGGTTTCTTTCACCATGCATTCCATTCCCCTCCTTACCTTGCATGCATCTCATTCTATTTCCTCCCTCCACCTTCCTCATCGTGCAGGTGTCCCAGGGAGCGACTACATCAACGCTAACTATGTCGATGGCTACCGCCGTCAGAACGCCTATATCGCCACTCAGGGATCCCTCCCGGAGACTTTCGGCGAGTTCTGGAGGATGGTCTGGGAGCAGCACACCGCCAACATTATCATGATGACGAAGCTGGAGGAGAAGTCACGGGTAAGAGAAAGGCGATGGTGTAGCTAAGTGCCAAGCCACCACAATACAGAGGGCCGAGAGCAGAGGAGGGAAGGGGAGGATGGAAATAAGTAGGAGAAGGAGCAGGATGGGTTAGTTTGAGCAGGAGCAAATATTAGGATGTCATGATACTATATTAAAAAAGCATTTTTATGCACAAAAAAGCTGGGACAGAACAGGGAATGGTAGGAGGAGGGGGAGGTGTATAAAGTAGTGGATTAGCATAGGAATCTTTAGGATAGGATGAACAAAAGGACTGCAGAGGATCACAGAGGACTTATTGGAATAAATGGTATCATATGGTAGGGAACACTTCATAAGATAAAATCATTGTAGAATAAGGTAAGATATAGAGAATCGTGCATGTAGGAGAAGAGTCAAGTCATGTAAAAATGGTGGGACATGTAAGATAAACATTTTGTGATCATAATATTGTTGCAAAGTAAAACAAAAACATACTTTTACAGAATTTATTGTCAGCAATAAATGTTTTACAAGAAACACCACAAACCTAAGGCGTCCCACGAACACTGCTCCAATCTTTACATCCAGGCAGATATTTTTTTATGAAGCACCATAATTTCCTGTATTTTATGCTGCATATTAAAAAAAAAACAAGTCACTGAGGTAAGCAACGTGCTGCACAAGGCAGTGCATTATTTCTTTGCCGTGCCAAGGCCAGCTTGCTTTTCAGGTGTTTCTGTGGAAATGTCATGGAGCTCAGCAGCTCTCAGAAGAACAGGTAGCGGAAAAGTGCGATTGGATGTTTCACTGCCAGCTCAGAGAAAAGGGGAAAATAGCCGAAGCGTAGGACTGGGTTTAGTTGAATATGATTGGACAGACTGTAAAGCAGGAAGGTAAGTGAAGAAGAGTATGTCTGGATGAGGATGACGCAGGAAGGGAAGGGTAAGATGATGGGTGATAGAAGAACGTGATGGAAGATCATTTTAAGTTTTTTAAGTTCTTCTAAGGTTACATAACAGTAACGTTATAGGGAAAAAAACATGCAGTTAGAGTTGAATAGGCTAGAATGGGATTAGTTATGGTTGGTTTGACAGTAGTGAGGAGGTAGAAGACAAACCAGCGCAGAGCAGGATTCATGTTTTTAGAACGTGGAAGGACAGGAAGGAAAGAGTGCAGATGGACTCAGGCATAGATAGAACAGGGCAATGAGGGAAAGAGCCAGGACATAATGTCATATGTTACAAAATACATGGTGACATGTTGATCAGAATAAAATATAATACAGTAGAATATAATACAATATAGATATATAATACAGTAGAATGGTGAGCAAGACCCAGGGAAACTACCACTACAGCTAAACTGGGGTGGATAATGAATAAGAAAATCGTTTAGCTTGGAGGCGTTTTGCTGTCGTTAACAGAATATGTGCTTGAGTGAAATTGATTGTAATGAAAATGTCATGTTTAAATAAATTGAACAAGAATCATGTTTAAGTTAAATTCTGTCCAGAGCCCTGTTCAGAAAATAGAAATGAGACAGAGGCGACTCTGTTGTGCTTCTTTTCCTATTAACCTGTGTCTTGTGTTAAAACTCCTTTTCAACTTTTTTCCAACTGTCTCTGTTGTGTCTGTTTAACCCTCAGATGCCCTCTTATTTCTTCTCTAAGGCAAGACCTCTCTTTCTCTCCTATGCTAATAACCTTTTAAAATGTGACCTCACCTCACATTGTTTTCTCCTTACCTATCTTTTCCCCACTTTTCCAGTGCCCTTTATTTCTGCTGCTTTACCCTAATAGTGTGTAATGTTCAGTCCACTGGGTGATAATTGTTTTCATCGCTCGTGGCCAACTCGGTTTAAAATGGGTTTTATTGTAACCACTGCAGTTAATAGTGCACATTACTGTCTACGGTTTGCATGATCACACCCACAACTGTGTGTCACTTCTGCAGTGCAGTAGGTGAGGTGAGGATGTAGCCATTAGAGAAAGACACTTGTTAGATGCAAAAAAAAAAGCTGCATTCCTGCTGCACATTCATTACAGACTGAAGGACTAAGCAGCAGGTTGAATTCTTAATTCATGAATGACCGTTTGGCTTTAAATGCAACAACAAAAAATGTGATTTAAATACACTTAGCTGTTTATTCTACCTCCATATCTAATGTTTGAGGGAGTAGTGGGCTGCTCGTCGGAGAAAAATGATTTAATCTCATTTAACACCTCTCAAAATGACTTCATTATGTGTTTACACATTATCAACACAGATGATCACAGATGGCACCACTGTTGGAACCTTGCCAGTATCCTTTTTGCAACCCACACAAGAGCAGTTAGCCACATATCAATGGGTAACATAGTCTTCACACCAGCTGTGCTCCCGTTTGGTCTAGCCCCCCCCGACGTGGACGTCCATTCCTGTCCCCACAGTGTCTCAAGGTCTGGTGGGAAAACAACAGTTGAAAAACTGTAATTACAGCCTGAATGTCCCAGGCCAAAACTCATAATCCCCAGTCTGGAGCAGCGGAATGCAGCGCGAGCTGAGCTGAGCTCCCTGCTGTCTTTGATGTGAGGACTGAAGGGATCAACACATAAAGTTTGGTTTGGCCTGATTCTGCCAAGGCCCTCCTCCCCTCGTCCTCCTCCTCTGGGATTTTATTCCTCTCTCCTCTTTGAGTCTGAGCTGAATAACTACAAACATGACTGCCTTCTACAGGGGAATTCTAGGTATTTTGGTGGTTAGGGTTGCTGGGATTTGATGTGCGGGCTGTAGTTTTGTAGGGATCTGTGAGGCTGGAATGCTGGGCAAAGAGCAGCATCCGATATGCGAGGGTGAACCTTTAGGAATCAGTTGGATCTTTGTGAGAGCCCCACCAATCCATGGTAATCTCATGCCACACAGTCTTCTAGTATTTGATACGACTGCATGATCGCACTCCAGAAAGCTGAACTCTCCCTTCACCACATACACACACACACTAAATCTCTTTCACACACTGGGTTGTCTCTATATGCACATTTCTTGAAATGTAACAGTCTGAACGCTGCATATTCCCTCACTCTCTCTCTCGTCAGTCACAAAAATATGTCCAAACATGAACACAACGCTATGCTATGCATCTCTCACAGCGTCTTCCCTCTTCCCTTGTAGGTGAAGTGCGATCAGTACTGGCCAACACGGGGCACAGAGACCTATGGCCTCATCCAGGTCACTCTGCTGGATACAGTGGAGCTGGCCACCTACTCTGTCAGAACCTTCGCTCTTTACAAGGTAACATGGCATGTGCAGTAGAATGTAATGGGGTTGTGTGTGTGCAGGTCTCTTGAAATATTTACGTGTACTAGTTTGTCTATTTACACATGATTCTGAGGCCATGTCTCAGTTTGTTCATGAATGTGTAGCTGTCTGTATTTATTACCCAAACATCCTCGTGTTTTTTGTACATTTATTGATAAATATTATTGCCCTATTTGAGTGTTAGTTGTTGAATTGAAAAATGGTATTTTGATCAATACATTCAAATTTCAATAAATCAAAAGTATATTCATAGAATCTGTTCACATATTTATATAAAAAGCTGGACGTGAATTGTTGTTGCACCTTTTAAAGTTCAAAGCTGGTGATATTTTATATTTTTTTATTGTCTACAAATTATAGACAAATCAACAATTAATTTATCCCACTAGCAAATATTGGGTTAAAACTGCTGTAATATTTGTTGTGGAACTGTCATGTGCCACTTTTCCACTTTTTTGACATGGTGGGAAAAAAAGTTTTTTTCCCCTAATTATGTATAAATTAATGATCCGATTTCATAAAACTTTGTGGCACATGAATCAAAAAAGAAACAAGAGTGTTCGGAGAGCACAAACCTCCATCAAGACCCTTTAAAAAATTCCTGGGGGGAAATTTCATGCAAATCCATCCATTAGGCAAACAAACCGAACTGATCACATAACCTCCTTGGCGGAGGTAATAAAGTGAGAACCTACGAGACTGAAAAATTAAGCAAAGCCAAAATGCCAAAATCTGCAATTCCTTCGATGGCCACTTGAGGCTGGCTCCAAAAGCGAAAAGTCCATTAAATCACATTTTGAAATGGCAAACTTTACAGCAGAAATAAGCAGGTTTACAGCCTGCTACAAAAATATTTTTGGTCAATGTAACTAATTTCCCCATTCATGAGAGATGTACGGGTGGTTAACTTTATAACTCACTTTTTTCATTTATATTAATGCTTAAAGTTATGCATGTTTAAGGCCGTGGCCACTTTGCGTGACAGGTATCCACAAGCTAACTGCTTGGCATCAATTCTGGTTAAGATGAAAATTGTTTTACTCTGTGACTCCAATTTTAAAACCACTGCACCACTGTAATAAAAACACAAAGGAAACTATTAACTATTTAACCATTTAGAGGCACAAAGAGGCCAAAGACTTTTCTAGCTTGTCGGGCAGCTTATATGTGACTGCATCGCATTTAAATCACATTAAATCGCATTTAATGACATGGATTTAGTGCATTTATTATACACTAACGTACATTTCTACATCACACTCTCCTTTTTTCCAGAGTGGCTCCAATGAGAAGCGTGAGGTTCGTCACTTCCAGTTCACAGCCTGGCCAGACCATGGGGTACCCGAGCACCCCACCCCGTTCTTGGCTTTCCTACGCAGGGTTAAGGCATGCAACCCTCCGGATGCAGGGCCCATGATCGTCCATTGCAGGTGTGTCGGTGTTTCATCCATATATATTGGTCCATATTGGTTTGGTTCTGATCATTTCCAGTCCCAGACTACTTCCTAAAATCACTAAGGAAGACCAAAAAGAAAACGATTTGGCCCTTGTCTGCGTGTTTCCTTACATTAGACACTCATGTGTTATTTTGAGTTTTACTTGGCAGCCCTGGAGTCTGTAAAAGGTCCAAGAGCACTTATATAAAATCATTTATAGGGCCTCAAGTGAAATGAGATTGACCTGCCATTATGCAAACCCCAAACCATCCTAACTGGCTTCGACACCCACATTCCTCCTTTGACAACCTTCATCATCTCTAAGGTTTAACAAATGCAGCCACCATGCTGACCCTATTATCCATAAGTGGCTTTTAGTGTTAACTATTTACCGTTGAAGCTGGTGGTACAGTAGATCTGAGTTCATGCATTTATATTCAGATGAGCTGCTGTCTGAGCAGCAGGAGGCTCATGCATTGGTTGGAAGAAGATTCTGGAAACTTGTCATGCAGTGTTGGCGCAGTGTTGAGCGCTAGACTTGGAATGAAGCTGCTATTTGCAGAGAAGAAAATAGAGGGTAACAGTGGGGATATAGAGCAGAAGCTCTCAAGAGAAAGAATTAGTGAGGTATAAATGTGGAAGCAAGAGAGGGAAGGGAAGAAAAGGGGATTGAGGCATGATTAAGAGGGAGAGTTTGCGAGAGACTGGGAGTCAGAGGACGAGGCACATGCTGAATGAGAGAGAAGGCGAGGTCAAATCCAGGACACGGTGAATGGAAATGATGAATTAAAGAAATAGGAAGGTGGAGGAGAAAATTGAGTCTAAAAAAAATGTACAAATGTGAAAGTGGTGGGGCTGGTGTGAGAATGTTGGAAGGGTACTTAGAGAGAAGATAAAGAGGCAGAGAGATGAGGACGGAAGGCGGGGTGGAAAGGTTGGCAGGAGAGGAGCTCTGCCTAATCTTCCATAGCAGTCAGCGGGAGTATCTAAAAGGATTATCAGTCAAATTTAATTATCCTGGCAAGACTCCATCATAATGTGCCTTAACGTAGCAACCAGCTTCTGTATCAAACAATGGGCCGAATCTCATTCCACCTGAGCAACACGCACACACACACACACACACACACACACACACACACACACACACACACACTATTTTGCACACCCGCATACACACTTGATATTAATTTAGCCATATAAAGAGGTTTTTATTCACTTGCAAAAACTTGCTTGGTCAGGGTGTTTCACCATTTAGGCACTTGCACAGCAAAAATGTGAGGTGTTTGGGTGGACAGAGAGATGTATTACATTTCTGGATTGTATGTCGATAGGAGAGAATATCTTCCTAATGCCAGCTAGACGGCGATGCTGACTCATCGCTGATGTCAGTTTTTACATTCTTTGTCAGAGACATTGCTGGCTGGCATTGATTTAGGCGTAGTATGTTAAAGCTTTTGCGAACACTTAGGAAGTTCATTTGTTCAGTAGCTCACGTTCCGAGTTATGTGAGAAAATCACATCACCGTCTTTTCCCCTTTCCTTTCCTCTCCTCTTCGGCTCAGCGCTGGTGTTGGTCGCACCGGCTGCTTCATCGTGATCGACGCCATGGCAGAGCGAATCAAGCATGAGAAGACCATTGACATCTATGGCCACGTCACTCTGATGCGCTCCCAGAGGAACTACATGGTCCAGACGGAGGACCAGTACATCTTCATTCATGACGCGCTTCTGGAGGCCGTGACCTGCGGGAACACCGAGGTCCCTGCAAGGAACTTGTACTCCTACATCCAGAGGCTGACGCAGATCGAACCAGGAGAGAATGTGACTGGCATGGAGCTGGAGTTCAAGGTGGGGACTAATCAGCGTGTCTTTGAAGGTTGTACAATTAGACGATATTGATTCTTATATGATAATAATGATTGGTCTCTGTAAGGGAGAATTTTTCCTTGCCCATCACCACACAGAACGTCAGTGATCAGAAATAGCTCCAACCATAACATCCCTGAATTTTTGAAAAAAAAACTCAAGCTCGAAACTCGAACTCAAGATTGCATCTTAAAAAAGGTCCAATGAAAATCAACACCAGCAGTTGGCGAAACAATCATACTTCCAGATCTCTCCAGTAGCTGCAGGAGATGTTCATAGGAAGACGGTTCTCTCCAATAAAGCTTGAGAGCAACCTTCTCCACAAGGACTTACAGTATATACGGACCTGTAATTCCCGACCTTGATAGTCACTGAGCTTCGCTCCTAGTGCTGTAAGCGGTTCTCCCTCTGAGAGTTTTATACACTCAAGGCTGATGGTTGGATTTGAAGGAGATTATGGGATTTCACCTTTTGAATCCAAGGTAAGAGAGTTCTAATGAGGGCTTTAGAAAGAACCACAGTTGTGGAAGTTGTATGGGCATACGCTAAAAGACCAAATAACGTAGGCCAATAAAATGTTCCTCAAAGGTCTTCTGGGCATTTTCAACCATTTAGGAAGCTCATCGGAATTTACAACGAGAACACCAAACATAGGCTTCACTGTAGGACCAACAAGAGTGAGTGTGTGAGGGATAGAGACTGTTATTGAGATGTCTTATTTTCATTTCACTCCAGCTATTTTTTATTTTGTTCACTTTGCTATTAACCTTGAGTGACGAGTTCACAGGAGATCCCATCTGGTTTGAAAAGAAAGTTTTAGCCATACAGGTAAATGGTGTATATTCAAAGCAGGTGGCTTAAATTGTTCCTGGATTAAAGTCTGCTCCGACGCTCAGAGGCCAAAGTAAACACAAAGCCACTCTAAGCAATCTCCTTCATCCTATGCTTCAGGGTTCCCGTCCTAATGGCAACACTTCCTCGGAATGACAATGAACGGATCGCTCACAACTGTTTGCTCAGCCTTACATTAATGAAAAACACATGCCAGGGTTATCCCAGTCAGGAAACTCCATCTCACATGCACTTATGGGACAGAAACTGCACTTTCCACCTTCAGCAACAAAACACGGGAAAAGGACGGAATTTCTCACCATCGCATCCCTCTAGTAAAAGTTGAAGAATGCGTGTGAGAGGAGAAAGAAATGAAGCTGTTCTGGCGGCTTTTGTAATGTAATCAAACACCATATTAAGACATAATGTTTTTGTTTCCTTTCACAGAGGGTTTGCTTTTTGGCTTTTAAGACGTTGCCAAAAGGATGGCTCATCCAAGCCTAACAGTGCAAAAATAATGACATGTACCAAAACATCAAAACGTTTCCTGTGTGCCAGACTTTATTTATTGATAAGGCCAAGCCAAATTCAAACCAAATGACACGAAGAATTACAATCCTCGGCACTGGAAACGGGGTTCAAAGTACCCAAATGAACTGGTGAACCCGCGGTATATGTGGGATTTTCCAGCTCGGTCTGTCTGTAAGGTAGTTTCTGTTTCTCCCACAGAGCTCCAGTAGCCACCAATGGCCAAGGCTCAATTCATGAGGCCTCATTGTTTCCCCTTCCCCAGTCTGCGGTTTCCCTCTGCCTTGTCTCTGTTGTTCTGTCTTTTGTTTTAAGCAGTGTCATCAAACGTACGAGTGTGTGTGAGAGAGCGTGTACAGTGTGTGCTCACGTCTGTCTGTCTGCATGTATTCATAGAAATGTGTGTGTTCCAGGGTTTTTGTTTCTTCCCTGGTTCAGGATCATCTGTGGTTCACATGTGAATTGAGACAGTGTGGGGCCTTGTGGTTTCCTGCCCCCCAACTCTCGACTTTTTTTCTTCCTGCCCGAATTCATCTTATGTTCCCTCTCCCATTCCCAAACCGCTGCCCTCATCCCCCTATACCATCACCCCTCCTTTGTTTATTCAATTGGAGATGTCTGACTAAATATTGTGAGGCCTGACGAGTCAAGCTGATTTTCTAATTTCAGTTGCCCGGTATGCCAGAAGAAAACCGAGGCTTATGCTAAATACATTTGAATGAGGACGTTGAATTTATCTGATCATAATTTTTTTTCCTTCCTTTCATCCATCAATCCTAACTTGTTTTCATTCCTCCCCGCGTTCTTTCCTTGCCCTCTGTTTTCTTAGTGTTTTATCGGCTCTTGCCAAAATAACTTCTCAGGCCCGTATCTAAGGATCTGAAAGTTTTGCCATAAAACATTGATTTCATTTCTCTTCCAGCGTCTGGCCAGTGCGAAGGCCCACACATCTCGGTTCGTGAGTGCCAACCTGCCATGCAACAAGTTCAAGAACCGGCTGGTGAACATCATGCCCTATGAGACCACGCGTGTGTGTCTGCAGCCAATCAGAGGAGTGGAGGGGTCTGACTATATCAACGCCAGCTTCATTGATGGATACAGGTGTGGAGAAAAAAAACCCTGATCTGAACGATTATTTTCCATTTTCCTGTTTTGTTGTTGACTTTAAATTTAAGGTTAATTTGTTGACTTACTGTGAGTAGATTCAAAGGCCTGTATAGAGAATGCCAATGAATACTGCATACTGTATGTGCAGCATTTCATTCATGTATTTGTGTTTGTAGGCAGCAGAAGGCCTATATAGCAACCCAAGGCCCGCTGGCTGAGACCACAGAGGACTACTGGAGGATGCTGTGGGAGCACAACTCCACCATTGTAGTCATGCTAACCAAAATGAGAGAAATGGGACGGGTATGGATACAAATACACACATGCAATATATCGGGTATATGTTTGCACCCAAGAGTGGACCCTGATTACTGATAACTATCATACACAGTGTCCAGTTGCAGCACGAAGCAGTATTATTAAATTTAGGAATATTTATCGAAAGAGTTAAATAAGTAGCTATTTGGGGTGCATGTAAATAAAATTTAACAATTAAAAACTGTGTGTGGATCATTGGTGTGAGGTTTATATCATGAACATTATATCTCATCTGGCACACGACTATCTTTCATTGAAAAATATCCCTGGACGATCAACGTTTTCATGAAAAAAATTGCCAGACATTGTCCTCCTTGCTCACCGAATCCCTCAGACGTGATGTAAAGAAGCCTCTGTGCTGTCCTCCTGCAGGAGAAGTGTCACCAGTACTGGCCTGCAGAGCGTTCAGCCAGGTACCAGTACTTCGTGGTGGATCCCATGGCCGAGTACAACATGCCCCAGTACATTCTCCGAGAGTTTAAAGTCACAGATGCCAGGGTGAGTCCTTCCGTATGCGTGAGTGAGTGTGTGTGTGTGTGTGTGTCGTTTTTATTGTATGAACATTATTTCTGTGATCAAAGATAGTAAGAAAAGACGTATTCTTTTCATCCAGGATGGCCAATCACGGACAGTTCGTCAATTCCAGTTCACTGATTGGCCAGAGCAAGGAGTGCCAAAGTCGGGGGAGGGATTTATTGATTTCATTGGCCAGGTGCATAAAACTAAAGAACAGTTTGGCCAGGATGGACCAATTACCGTGCACTGCAGGTGAGAGCTGATCTTCCCTCTGACACATCAATACAGTATGTTATGCTGTGAGGATGTAGTCATCAGCATATGTCTGTCCATTTGTCTAATCATTTCAAAAACTCCTCAATGTATTTTAACAAAACTTCCCTACACACTCAAAGGAATTTTAAAAATATGTTGTTTTTTTCAAAAAAAAAATTTTTTACAAAATGACCTTGACATGATCTGAAATGAAAACATGTTTTCTCTACGAGGCACATATCAGAAACCGCTTTCTCATGACCTAACACTGAGGTAGTGGCTTTTGCTGACTAGAATTTCTGGTACATTGTAGTTTCACATACTGTGGTTGACACTGCATCCTGCTCAGACCTTTATGATGAATGTATTTATAAATTATAATGCACAGTATCATGAGGAAAATGACTTACGGGGGGAGGGGGAAATCAGTTTGGTGCTACAGCTGTTCCTTGTATGAATTTGCGGGGGCCGGGGGGGGGGGGATATATGCCATACATTGATGGCTGTTGTTGTACATTGTGATCATTGTGACAAATTTAAGGAAAACTTGAATAAATGAATGGAGAAACAGACCTCAAATGAAAACCTATGGGAAATTAAAACACCTCAGCAGGTAGATTTGGTCCTCATCTGCAGCTTGATTCCTCCTCCTGACCACATTTCAAGGTGCCACTGAGCAAAACACTGGACTTCAATACCTCCCAGTGATCAGGACAGATTCAGATACACACACAGTTTATTGTACAGGTGATACTAAATATATCTGGCTCTAAATATGGTTTGCACGTGTCCAACAACAGTGCTGGAGTTGGAAGGACCGGTGTGTTCATCACCCTCAGCATCGTACTGGAGAGGATGAGGTATGAGGGAGTGGTGGACATCTTCCAGACTGTCAAGATGCTGCGCACTCAGAGACCCGCCACCGTTCAGACAGAGGTGAGCTTTCTGTTTTATTATGTCTCCCTTCCAGTTAGTTCTCTTTAAATATTTTCTCCTCTGTCTCTGACTTGATGTGCTTCCGTCTCCTTCCAGGACCAGTACCAGTTCTGCTACCGGGCCAGTCTGGAGTACCTGGGAAGCTTTGATCACTATGCAACATAAACCCAGTGGCCATCTCCCATGCCACCTCCCAACTAGTGCACTTTTCTTAGGTCCCGCCTGAATTAATGCACCAGGTTGCGATGTGTCTTTGAGGATTTTTGCCGCTACATGCAGAGTGAAGGGGGATCATTTGCTTATCCCAGAAACAGCACCTCTAACTGAGCCATAACAACCTGCTTGACAAGGGTGTTTCCTTCCACCCTCAGCCCAAACACACCCATTGGTCAGTCTGAAGACGCAACTTCAACCACTGTTCCAATCAGAATACTTGATCAGATATTGATTTTTTTATTTGTTTCAGTGCTTTTGTGAGCACCCAGATTGCTTTACATTGTTTGGGTATGGAACTCTCACCTCGTCCACCACCAGTGTAGCATCACCAACCTAAATAGAGGACCCAGCTATGGTATTTAGCTGTCACATAGCGTTTAGATTTTTCTACCCTGAGGACTGTCTAGAAGGAGTTCATCTTAGGGGAGACTCACTGGCTGAAAGAACTGGGACTTTTGAGCACCAGAGAATTGCCAACAGGAGACTGAAAAACACAGAGCACACAGTATTGACAAGTTTTGTTCTTGAAAAACAGGCTGTCGTTTCCTGTAAATGAAAAAGAAGATATTTCTACTGTACAGTTATAAAAAACCACCAGTTAAACCTTATGCTTCACGATATAAGATAAGGGAAATTTGAGAAAGGTTCAAAATGCATAACACAAAGTCAAACATTAATTTAGTTTTTTAGCAAAATATATATATGTGACTATCTTGTTTTTTAAAAACTGGGTATTTCTTGTGCCACATTTCTGTTTTTTGTTTTTAGAGATTTAAGAGTTTGTCCCCACTGACCACACAAAGGCAAAGTTGTATTTTCCTGCTTTTTTCTGGGCTTTTATTCTAATGGGTTGTAGCGATATTTGGAGAGAAAGTGATTCGGTAGTTTTAAGTGTACAATCAAATCTAATGTGAGAAGTGTTCACAATTCTATGAAAAACACCACCTTTGAGTGTCACTCTCCATATTCTGTACCCGCACACACACATTTCACAGGCACACAGGGCCTTCAACGTCATGTCTATTGGCCTGTAGTGTCAGAGAGGGCAGCCATTTTTGAATTCCCAGGGGCCCATAGAGGTACAGTATCATCCAGCTGCTACCAGATAGAATAATATTGCCAAGGTGTTCTGCATGCACATTGAGAGAGAGCCAGATAAAACACATTAGAGAATAGGCACAGAGAGCAAAATATGAATGAAACGACTATTTATGTGTCCAAATAAGCTTCGCAAAGATGTCGAGAGCCGGGAGCAAGGAAGGGATGAAGAAAACGGGGTGGGATGGAGAGCGGGTCGGGAAGGAAAAGACTTCTCAGTGGAATGCTCACCTATGACTTTTCTCTCTGTCTGATTCAGTGTGCAATAAGTAGATGTATTATATATTTTTGTGTCAAGTCACTAACTGCAGTTTTATGCCATTATGATGATGATATTGATGACGGTGCATCATTTTCCCGACACAAGGATATTACGCTCAATCCGGTTCTGTCACCGTTTTAAGTTGCCCAAACAGAGGAGCCGACCCTCTGACCGTTTTAGGAAGTACATCTTTTATTACATCATAACTCCAGTAGATGATGTCACCCCCTCTGTTTGTAAAAGTAACCAACAAATGATCGATCTCATATTTAAAGCAGCATCTAATAAGTATATTGATTTTAGATTTCTAGTGCCTTATATTACACGCCTATTTTGATAAAGTTACTTTAAAGGGTTTTTTTTGTGTGTGTTTTATGTATGTATGCTTGTGCGTATGTGTTCCGGATGTCTGTGTATATGATTTCGTTGTGTTACAGTATGTGAAGGTATCTCGTAGGTTCTGTTAATGGCTGTGAAGTTTTGTACGGAAGGCTGGGCAGTCGTATTCATCACTGTTCAACCCAGCAACAACATTATCATATCTCCTTTATTTCAGAAAAGAAAATCCTACATGAGGACTCGACTACAGACAAAAAAAAAAAGTGGTTTCAAAATTGTTTGCTATGAGGAAAATGTTTGTATGTCAACAGTTTTCCATCTTTTCCTCCTGGGACACTTGCACAAGCTTTGTGTATGTATACTCTTTCACTGAGCCATTAAATTCAGGCCACACTCACAACTTTGGCACCGACTGTGAGCAGGCTCAGACAAGTCATACTATAAAATCTATTTTTAAAAACACTTAGTGGCAGTGGCTATCTTTGTCAGTTTGGACAAAAACCAAAATAATAAACCACACGGATACACATAGTATCTCACCTGAAGCCCTTCACCTCTTTCTCATTCTGTCTACGGTTATATTTTTCCTTTAGCGACAAAGGCTGAGAGAAGATCAGGTGCTACGTCGTCGATGACAAAGAAACTACAGCATCTTCTTTATTTTATTTTATTTTATTTTATTTTTTGTATCTCCATTAACGCTTGACCATATAAAGGATTGTTGACAGTTTTCCAGCATCTTACAGTAACCCTGTTGTCATTTTTTTGTATGCATGGTACCACTTTTGAGATGCCCCTTTGGTCACACCTGTTACGGGAAGACTTGCACTTTCTCTCTTTGTACTATGCACTAATACTAGTATCCTATTATCTCCGATAAGCCCCCACCCCTCCCCCAAAGGAGTTTTACTTGAACTCGGTAAAGACGGACCCTGCAACGCTCACGTGGTTGTGTATATGTAAATAACACAAAACAAAGAGAGTAATTGAAATGCATAAAGAAATAGATGATTAAGAGCAAATATAAGTCAGATATACAGAGTGACATAATAAAAAGGATGCACCTAAAGTCACCGTTTATGGCACAGCAGTATGTGCAATACATCACATTGTGGATTTGTTGTACCACATAAGACAAGTTTCACAAAAGTGTTATATTTTACCCCCAATGTATCATGTAGATGGATAAAACTGGAGTTTATAAATTGTATAAAAACGAAAATATGGTGTGTTACTTGGATCAGTTACCTCCAATTGGTCTGTAAATGTAAGCTTTTTTTTGTTTTATTTTATTTTTTTTGCTCCGGGTCAACAAGTGCTTTTTATTTTCCTACATTGGTTCTCGGAGCGTGTGAAAACCGAAAAACAGGTCTGTATGGATTTTTGTTATCTGTCGACACAAGTTTTATTTGTTTCAAATAAACTCAAGTGAAATAATTGCTCCATCTGTCGTTTTGTACATCAACACTTCTCACATTTAAAATTAAAAATATAGGATTTTTAATAAAAATGCCAGGAAATAACTGCAGCAACTTTAGGATATACACACCAGCTTGAATCTAGATGTTTGTGATTCTTGGCTGCCATTATTGGTTATAAGAGGTCTGTTTCAAATCACCTATGATTTTCATGTTTGTAATGCTGCAGAAACTCTCACAACAGTCTTAAATGTTCTTTTTACCATCTGTTTATAAATATGGAATTAGAGCCAGGATTGTATTTGTGTTGCCTTCAATGACCATAGTGTTTCATCTACTATATGTATGCTTTACTTTACAGTTTATTTAACTGGATCACAGCCGTGCATTCTTAGATTCATTGACTTGTTGTCTTCCAGGCAGTCACAGGTTGCTTCAATCATTTATGAAAACTTTTACTCTGCAAAGTTCTTTCTGAATTTGTAATCCTCCGTGTCGGAATAGGCCTCCAGTGTACGTCTTCAAATATTTACCAAAGTCTAAAAGGCAAGCTATGCATAGTAAGGTATCATCCACCAGTACATCAGAAAAGACAGGAGGGTGGCATGCATGTACAGTACAGCCATGCTCATGAATAAAATTGAAATTCATGCAGTTTAAGAACTTTTTGATGACTTGCTTTGGCCTAGTATCACAAAGAGCCGAGTGAAAGTACAAAAGTAATGTTAATGTTCACCTCCTTCTCTGCCAGGCTCCTCTTTAGGACCTGCTTGAAATAAGGAGATTGTTCTGTTGGGAACACACTGCACAATATCTGTCAGCATCAGGCAGCATTTCTATTGATGATGCTAGTCTGCCAGTTCATGATCAAAGTTATTGAACGCAGCACAATAAGGATGCAATAAGTCTCAGCATACTAGCTTTGGTCACGCTTGACTGATTTTTTTTTTTTTTTTTTACGAGTAGTTGAGTCTGAAAGCACAGTTTTTAGTAACCAATCAATTGTTCTCTTTGTTTTTGTCACTGATTAAAGTTAATAAGGAACAAAATATTTTTCATTTTCATGCATGAACTACCCAAACAAATTTATAGACACAGTGGTGAACTTTTTAATCTCAATCGTATCTTCACACCCTCTTAACAGAGCTATAATATCTGCAAATGATCACTAGTTGAGATGGCACTTAAAAGATAATGGAACATTACAGAATAGTGTATATTTGAATAAACTGAAGGAATCCCTTTCATGTGACTGACTTCACACTTGGCAGGTGTATTGCTGAGGACCCAAGGAAATAAATGGACACTGCACTGGTTTTTAATGTTATTATTCAAATTATTGCTCTGATTGTATTGTCTACCATTATATGCTGTACTCCCTAAATTTTATGTATTCCTGAGTCACATGAACACTTTCCAAAAATAAAAAACAAAGGACAATTTAACAAAAAACATACAGTTTTATTGTTTTCCTTACAGCTGTTAGCAATCGCTGAACTATAGCAAGCCAAAAATAAATACAAATTTTAAATAATTTCAACAATAAGTATCATTCGACAGAGGACCAGTAGCATTTCACGTTAATTGGGCAGAGAATCCAACACTCAAAGGAATGGCTTCCTGTCTGAATCTGTAATCTTAAGAAGTGATTAACATGTGACCATTTTTTTTTTGTTCTATTCACAAGACATTTTTCATTGTCAAATTAAAACAATTCTTATATTTTCATCTATATGGATTAAAATGCAGCGTGGAAGCCATGGTGGTGTATTTGGACTCGGCCCGGCAGAAGCTTTAGGAGAGGAGACAATGTTAACATGCAGGGGGGAAAAAAACAGTTGAGACATGAGGAGAATATTACAAGCAAAAGTGCATAAATATTCAAAATCAAACCTGGGAAAAACAGGTGCCCTAAAAGCTACCATAGGCAAGCTGTTTAGAAAAATCTCACCTGTGACATTTACATGTACAAAGAATACCTTTTTTTTGTTGTTTATTTCAAAAAGGGTGATGTGACAAACGTAAGTCACATTTACTTTCCCTGACGGATGAGAAAGCTCGAGGCAACTGAGGCAACAATGCCTTCTGTTAAGCCATTCTACAGAGTCGAGCTATCAAATCAGAATTCTTTTTCCAGCCTGTCAAAACACTCAGTCACCGATTTATAATACACAAGCACGCGCAAGTTAACATCCATCTCACCCCAAATCACCCATTCCCTTTTTATGATTCGCTCTGATCCATTCACATGGAAGGTGAGTGGGCAATGGATAAGATGGAAGTAGATCCAACGTACTTCAACACAAGCATACTCTCACACACTCGCACTCTCACAAACACCCTCCCCTCTTCATCAACTGTTAATTCAGTGCATTCATTTGTCATCGATCCTTCTCCCATGACTTCATTTCCCTTTGTGGCTGCGTTGCTCCCATGTGCTTTTGGCAGTTGTACGGAGGCCTGGCAGGGCCACATAGTCTTTCTGGAAGCGTGAATTGGGTGTTCGCTGCCGTTTCCGCTCCCCCTGTGTGGTGAAGAAGGCGTCCTGGAAACGCATGCTTGAGGCTGTCGACTAGAAAATGAGACATGAGAAAACACCGATGAGTAAGAAGTTAGAACGTCTTCCAGGCGGCAAGAGAAATTTCTAACTTTCGTGCCCTAAAAGTAAGCTTGCCGTTTTGCCCAGTAAGTCTAATACTTACAAGTCTTCGTTTCACCTTTTTAGGCAGGTCTTCATCTAAAGTATAGACGTCTTCTCTTTTTGCCAGTACCTGAGACCCGTCCTCAAACTCCACCTGAAATTCCATGAAAATATTCAGAAGTTATAAATGGCCTAAATTCATGTGACACAGCTTTGACTATGCAAACCAAGTTATTTTTATGTTACCTCTCCAAAAATGTTTTCTGTTCAAGAAATTAAAGTTGTTGTTTTTTTTTATGTAGATCTTGAAGTAAAACAACCTGAAACTATTTCATATTTAAACGCACCTTGACAATTAAAACAGCTTGTTCAGCCTCTTTCCTAAAATCTGACCCATCTCACACGGAGTGTGCGCCTCACAGATGCATTTGTGCATAACTAACGGTTGACGCTACTGAATAAAACTTTAAGTGGAAACCGCATGACTCTTACCTTACTGAATATTTCAGTGAGTTTGAATAATGCAGATTGTCACCTCCTTGTCATCTTGCTCTTCTCAATCTAGCCATCTCTTTTCTCAGCCCACTGGCTTCCACTCTGTGTCTAAATTTTGCTTTTGCTCCCTATGCATCTATCTTTTCATCCTCCCATCATCTTCCATCTCATCTCCACTCCTCTTTTGTCACTATATGCTTTTCAGCACCTCCCACAACATCCTGTCTCAATCGTCCTCTTTCTCTTTCTTTCTTCTTTCCATACATGGACCTGGGGACCTTAACAACGTCAGAGGATTCTCAATGATTCTGATGTTGGGGGACTCCCTCTTGTATGTTTATCATTCATCAAGATTACATGTTTATAGCAGAGCACGTGTGTGTGTGTGTGTGTGTGTGTGTGTGTGTGTGTGTGTGTGTGTGTGTACCTGGTACATGTAAGAGACGTTAGATCCCAGGTATTTGGCACCATAGAAGAGTCCATCAGGCCATTTCACTTGAACAGCTTCTCCAACTTCAGGAGGACCCAAGTTCACACAATCTCTGCTCTAAAAACACCAAATAATAATAATAATGGTTGGTCTGTAAGTGTTTGCATCAAAAGGTCTTCAGAAAGATGTTTAAAAAATATCATGAAAGTGAGTGGTGAAAAGAGCTCTTCTTATTTTTGTGTGGTTAATGTTATTGTTGAACTTGATTCAGGCCTTGACCATCTGTATGCAGAACTTTTTCCACATGGATGCTTTTCCTCTTGATTAAAAAAAAAAAAAAAAAAAAACTTTTCCACACATGCTTTGTTTTAGAAAATATCTGTACACACAAGAACACAAAAACAATTCCAAATGCTCAAACTAGTGTGCCGGGCCAACAGCTGTAAATACAGTCTGACGTAAAATACATTTTTATTTTATTAAATGATCAAAACATGTATCTATGAGGTGAAATAGGACACGAAAGCTGCTTGGGCAGCAAACATTATTTTCTCTACTAATCTTAATTCTAAAAAAAAAAAAAAAAAAAAAAAAAGTTGATTGATCTAAAGACTAATTTATCAATTATTGTAAATATTTTTATATTTTTATTTCTAGATTAATAGAAAAATTATTTTATCAAAAATAAATATAAAAACATGTATAATTATTTTTTAAATATTTTATTACATTGTTTTCTCTTAAAACAAACAAATATAAAAAAGTAAATATGCTTCATAAAACTTAACTTTATTTCATCACTGGAGTAATATGCAGGTAACATTATAACTGGCAGATGTATTTTTGCGTCAGTGTGGGACAAAGAAAATTGGTAAAAAAGAAAAAAAAAGAAAATCCAATAGTGGTCATTAAAAAAAAGGCTGTTCCTTTCAAACTGAGAGGTTTTTCATATCTGATATGACCCTGTACAACTGGGAGGTGAACTCTTGAGCGCTTCTGTAATTAAACATATTCTCACCACTATATCCTCGGGGTATGTATCGTTGGAGAAGGAGCCATCATCAAACATGACCTCGTAGAACATCTGGGAGGTGATCTGGGTGACCTTTGAGCTGTAATAGCGAAGGTTCTTGTGTTTGGAGATCACAGTTTGGCCCAGTGAGATGGACGCTTGGCACGCTCGTTGCTTCTAGGGTACACAGAGAGCAGCAATTACACTACTGTATGACAATAAAGACTTAATCATCTGTATGGCAAATCACTACTACATCGCCTCTGCTTTCCCCAAATGTCCGATATGTGCATGGCTATATATAACCAAACCACCACAGCCTGATTCATTAAAGCTCTAGGAAACATCTGTGCCATAACTTACAGCTGACGAACTTCGCGATTGGTGTCTGTGGCAGGTGATTGACACGACATATGGCCAATCATCAGGCTCCATGATTACACCGGCAGCATGGGCACAGGTCACATGAAAGGAGGTGGGACATCGGCCACATGAGCACTGGATACAAGCTCCCGCCTGCCGCTTCCCTGCACAGCGCTTACGACAATAGATGCACCTCTAGAAACAAAGACCAGAGAAAACCATCAACATTGCAGATTGTCCCTAAAAACCGTTTGCATTTTGTCGTGTAAGAGGACATTTCCTTAATAATATGATGGAAGTCAAACCAAGAAATCGGTCCTTGAGGGCTGATACCAATGAATGTTTTAGTATTTTTGATAATGATGAAGACTGATTAAAACATTTTGTTCACTTTGCATATGAAAATACATTAAACCAACTGTCAATGATGTCTTTATTACAGTACAGGAAGCCTGAATCATTTACAATCTGTATTTTTAACCGAAGAGACTCTGGACTATGGGCTCAAGAAAAACGATGTCTATGAGATCTCAATATGCTGTTATTGGATACGATGATAACATAACATAGATGTGAGAAGTTAAAATGAGGGGAGGGGAAGAGACCCCACTTCTAAAAGTCAACAAAAACATGTTATTTCACCACTAATAATACCAAGAAACCTTCAAATAAGATGATATCATGACAGTTCTACAAAAAAAGCAGTGCTGCAAAACCTGTGTGGCTGGATTTTTCCCCCTCATTTAAGGTTTGTGAGCGGTGTAAAACTGCACGTGGGAGGGCGTAATATACATCCCACACACAAACACAGCTATGCATACATGCACAAACAGACTCACAGCAAACTTTTTAAGACTATCCCTCGGTTTTCTGCACCAAACAGCCCATCAAGTCCACTTCCCCCTGCTGTGGTATCTCCCTTCTCCTCCTCTTGCACAAATCCTCAGCTATACCACTAAAGGGAAAGAATGACGACATCCTCCTATTATAACCCCACTCGTTCTCCATTCCTCTTTCACATGCCTCCCATCTCACTCCATTTCCTCCTGTCTCCTCCTTATAAAACACCCATCTACGCTCTCTTTTTTCGCATCCCTGCCCCTGCTTCCTCTTCTTATGGCACATTTTTAACATCTCTTTGTATGTTATTTATTCATTTATGGGGACCCATACATTTTAAGATAATATGCCCATGTATATGTGTGTGTGTAGAGAGAGAGAGAGAGAGAGAGAGAGAGAGAGAGAGAGAGAGAGAGAGAGAGACAGACTCCTCAGAGGCGATATAAAAAAAGGATCTGTCAACATGTTAAGTGTCATTTTAGTATCTTATCATATCCATGCAAGAACATGATGTGTCCTTAGGGCAAGTGTGGAAGTACGGAGATACTCTTATATTAAAAAAAGGGGCCATAACACTTTAATTCCCTGCAACACATAATGGCAAATATTAATAGTATTTGATAGGTGAATAAGAAGAAGTTTTAAGCAAATGAAAAACTTTTCATATAGTTCTAAAAGCTCTGAAATAAATTCCTTCTGTTCGTTTGGTTGAGAGCAAAAAAATCAATAGCTGATCTAATTTATGAACCTAGACAGCGTTCATTAAACGTAACCTCTACAGCAGGCCTGGCTTTGTCTTCACATTCATCAGCTCAGTCTATTTAATTCAGCTATCAGGAGAGGATCAGGAGGTATTGTGTTTAGACAGACTCGTAGAAAAAGGAGGTAAGCCTTCATTTAAAATGGGTGATGAAACTTTTCATTAATCAATGAAGCCTCTACATCTTTTCTTAATTACAAACTTTTGGCTCATCCCTTTTTCTCGGTGACTAACTTGGCCTACATTCGCTTAAACCTATTCCCATACCTCCTCCATTATGGACAGCAGTGTGCTGATGAACTTGCCCGACTCTCTCGTCCACCCATTGAGGTCAGCGTGACGAGACTTTAACCGGCACGACTCGTGTGTGTGTGTGTGTGTGTGTGTGTGTGTGTGTGTGTGTGTGTGTGTGTGTGTGTGTGTGTGTGTGTGTGTGTGTGTGTGTGTGTGTGTGTGTGTGCTTACGTGTGTAACAGCATTAATGTATGTCTATTGGTGGAAAAAAACATATTTTTGTGTAAATATAGGATTTTTAACATGCTAATAAATATCAGTTTTTCGCTTTAATGTATGGGAGTTAGTGTGTACAAGCCTAACCCACTTCTCCCCATGCCTTGTGCCTTCTCCAGGGTGTAATCTGGGTGCCTGTGTTGAGCCATGCGTTAAGAACATTCCCACAGTAAATTATGAATGTGTATGTGTGCGCGCCTGTGTGCGTGTGTGTGTGTGTGTGTGTGTGTGTGTGTGTGTGTGTGTGTGTGTGTGTGTGTTGTGTGATAGTAAATTATGAATGCACTGGGCTGCTGCAGGGGGGCAACGGGTCCAATGAGCGCTTCAAAACACGTGGCAGACAACATGAAAAGTAATGACGTGCAGGACAAAGAACAGTTTCGTGTCAATTAGGATAAAATCTGTGTCATCGTAACACAAGTGCTTCTTTTTTTTTTTGCTGCCACACAATGTGTGAGGGGCTTAGTATTTAATGAAGCATCCTATGCTGTTTTTACCTTCATCTAGAACTCAAAGAGGATGTTTAAAAGAGGCCCATCTGTTTTACCATCAACCGAAGCATGGGTCTATCCAAAAAGAGCTTTTTGTTGGCTTGGTAATTAGTGGAAAAATTGGCAGCAGAAAATAAAGATTTGGTGTCATCATATACTCTAAAATGATTTCAATTGTAGATATATCTTTGGATGTCCATACATACACATTCCAAATGTAAGAAACTGTCATCAAAGAGCCTTTGCACCGACTTCAATCAAAGCAAACGGTGGTGTCCAGCAAAGGAGGAACAGAAAAAAGACTTTTTTTGCGAGCATACCGCTCTTTATTTGTGTTTAGATTTTGCTCCACGGATAAGCAAACTGACTCTGTGGTTTGTGCTTTCACATCAAAGTCAGCTTCATTTCAATGTGGTGTGAGTAGATATGAACCGCATCCCTGTAAACACCTTCAAAGTAATGTCATTGTGTCCACAAACTTTATTGCCCATTTCAGCGGCAGTGCAATAGAATCCCTTCGGCTGTTTTCAGGCAGGCACTCGTGTGCGAACCTGGATTGGTTCGTTCCAATATGGTGGAGAGAAAAAAAAGCTGAAGCCTCTAGACACTCCGCTGCAAGTGTAGTAGGTACGTCAGGCTAAATTCAACTTGAGAGGCTTGCTTGCTCATGGGCATTGATTACAATTATTTTCCACTCCATTCTTAATCAATGACGGTTGGTAGTCAATTATTCCTTCATGTGCTCATTTGAAATAGGGGGGATAGCAGGAAATGATGAGAGAGAAAAGCGTCATGCAACAGAGATCATTGGCTAAACCGAGGAAGTTGTGGTTCAAGGTTGGCAGCTTAACTCTACAGCACATAGACACCCGTTATCATTACTAACAAGACCTTTCAGTAAAACGTAGTACAGTTAAATAGCAGCACAAATGCAATGGACATAATAGAGAGTGTAGAATTAAAATAAGAAAATACTGTAGATTAGTTGCATTTCAATGTCATCGTCACTCTCGGCTCTTTTTGGCTTTGGATAATAAACTGCATTTACCTACACCACATATTGCTGAAATCATCTCTGCTCTTCATCTCCTGTTTGGATGTACCTCTCCAACACTTTTGCTTTCTGCTGAGCTATCATGGTGCCTGCAGCAGAGAGCTAACTATAGTGGCAACATGTCAGGTCTGCTGAGACATACTCCAGCTTTCTCATTAAGCAAACACACACACACACACACACACACACACACACACACAGACACACACACACACACGCATAGGCAAACACCCGCACACTGCCCTACACTCACAAACCCCCTCTCCCACCCACCAGTGGTTAATTATCTAGCTTTGATTGCGGGCATGTTCGTCTCACATTGTTAATTAGAACTGTGAACATTTTATTAATTAGACTGAGCCAGTCCTCAAGGACACAGGGAATTCCAGCACTGCATCTGTGTGTGTGTGTGTGTGTGTGTGTGTGTGTGTGTGTGTGTGTGTGTGTGTGTGTGTGTGTGTGTGTGTGTGTGTGTGTGTGTGTGTGTGTGTGTGTGTGTGTGCGCACGCCCAACTCCTCACCAGTTTATATCGCTGTATGGGGACCTTGCTGGTGTCAATGGGACTCCTCTTGGCTTCATCGTTGAATCTCACTTCTGGCAGTGCTACTGCGCACATCACGTGGGCCCATCTATACAGATACACACACACACACACGCACACACAAACAAAGCATAGTATTATGACAAACACACACACACAGAACAGAAAATTAATTTGTCTGAGCTCTGGAGATCAGAGATGAGTATTCAGAGATCATCACAGAACAAAAGACTGTCTCACTTGTCATTTTGGGTTTTCTTCAGCGCTCCACCTCTGAGGTTACAGAGACAGCATTCCTGAGAAAACAAAGACAAGTGAGTAAGAGAGAGAAGTTTTGTTTTTTTCTTCCACTCACCAATATGCTTACACCTGCTTGTACAGAAAAAATGCAACACAAAGCCTGCATCGTGTGTGTGTGTGTGTGTGTGTGTGCGTGCGTGCATGCGTGTGTGTGTGTGTGTGTGTGTGTGCGTGCGTGCGTGCGTGTGTGTGTGTGTGTGTGTGTGCGTGCGTGTGTGTGTGTGTGTTTGTGTGTGTGGCTCCAGGATACATTTGTGGGAAATCTATCGAGTTGTTTTATGTTTTAAAAAAAAAAACAAGAGTCATTTGAAGTTGGCATATCCAACTGACATCCCCCAAACCTTGTACAACAAAACCATGAGCATATGACATATCCTCCATTTTTGTGAGCCTGGAGTAGCGTCTATTGTTTGGAATACATGCTATGAAGAAGGGGAACCAACTTCAGAATAACCTTTACATCACATTTCCCATGGAAAAGCCAAAAGAATTAAGATTTGTAGAAAAAGGAAAATGAAAGGTACAACTATTTATCATGGATTAATGTATGTGTAAAGGTTAGTAAATTAAAAAATGTATAGTTAGTGAGATATGAGAGATATTAAAGGACACCATTACTTATAATGGTTAAAATATGTGTAAGGTTTGGTGGAAGTGGTATGTATAGTTTGCCAAATATGCTTTCATTGGCACTTTAACAATATATTTTCATGAAATCCACACAAAATAAAGTGAGTATAAAATACAAAATGACACAAAAAAACTACACAATATGTGTGTGAAGTATGGTGAAGCTAGAATATATAGTTTGCACTGGACTATAAATGATTACAGACAGACAGACGACTTTATCTCTCCTTCATATTTTAAGTTGGGGGATAACAAATGAATTTTTAGCACAAAATAGATTTCAATGATAATGTAATAATGCAAAAAAAATGCTCTTATGTTGTACAATCTATATCTCTATTTGTTTCCCATTAAAATTTGTATGTATTGTGGGTTTTTTCTTGATCTATTCTTGTACACACGACATCTGTTGCATGTCTGTCCAGAGAGAGAATCCAGGTCACACATGACAAATATATGTAAAAACAATATTGTAATAAAAAAAGGATGCAAAGACATGAGGTCTGTCACCAGACCACAGATTTATTTAGAAGGATGAGATTTCAAGTTAGATGTTCTGAAGATCCTTCTTCATCAGATCAAAAAGCACGACTGGGATGGACATTTTCCTAAATACATTTGTTTGGAGTCATTATGAAAGCGTTTCACACAAACACACACAACACGATTATGTGGCAACAATAACACAAAGAGAAAAAACTTTCTTACTGCTGTAAAGCTCCCTTCCGTACAGCGATCACACGACCACTGTTCACTGATGTCACCTGCAGCAACACCATAGCAACCTAAAGAAGGAAGTGAATGATTAAAATTAGGGGCAAAGATATGTTAAAATATAATCCTGCTAAAATGCTTAATTTTATCCTGATGGCATTGTGTCAGTATTCCAAACAACATATTGTAAAGCCAGTGGTTCGTGGTTAGGAGTTAGGAGTTAGGGTTAGTATATCAGCAACAACATAGAATATAGTGTCACATTCACATTATTTTCAACACAAAGATGGTTTTGTTAGATAGATAGAAATTAGATAGAAATTACAAGTATTACAGACAGGCAGAAATGGAGAGCTTTTTGTTGTGCGTTTAAGGGAATACTTGTGGTCACGTAAGAAAAGCCGACAACATCAGAGGGAAAAGCTATATTTATGTGTCTTTGTTATAAAATTTATCTGTTCACTGCTTTCGTTTCAGACGTTTGTGCAGCGAGGCCTTTTTAACCCAGATGACATGGCTGAAAACACACCATAAAACTTAAAAGCAGAATGAAAAACAAAAGTCACTGCCATGGTTTTGTTTATTTTGGTCTGTGTCCTTGGTGTTGCAGAACGTCACCAAAAGAAAATAAATTCTGGATGCCTCTAAAAGGAAAAATATTTAGAATTTACAAGTAAGACAAATGCATTTCTTCTTGAAGCTGACAGCTGGTTAATATCAATGTGCTAGACATTTCAGACACATAAGCTGGGGGGGGATTTTTTTTATTTTGTAAATAATACTATAACTCTGTATATGCGTGCATGTCTCTGTGCCTTTCCCCGACTATCCATCACCAAACCAAACATAAAATCTAGGCTCTCCTCTTTTTCCTCTCTCCAGTTCAAATAACAGTAGAAAAGGAAAGAGGTATCAACTTGTACTTATTGTTGAGTCTTGAAAACCAAGCTTGTGGCTTTTTCATCAGTGTCAAATATTCGTCGTCCTCTTTTCCCACACTACCGTACCTCCACACACTCGCAGAAAGTAGTGGTGCATGCATTGTATCCAGGAGGTAAGCCTACACATCACATACGTGTAACAACACCTAGACTCTCCAGAGTGAAAAATGAGGTGGGATCAACACTTGTGGCAGGAGAATATGAGGGACTGAAACCGACTTGGAGAGATGCAATGTCGTTTTAAAGCTGTGGTTTTGGGAATGGTGTGCAAGGCTTTCAAAAAGATGTGCGTCTCTGCGTGTGCGTTTCTGCAGGAGAGAGGCTGGAAGGCTTGAGATACTGGCAAAAATGTGTGCAGATTGGAAAATAGATCTAGGGCTGTTAAAGTGAGGGACTGAGATAAAGCACAGTTTATCACATCTGTGTGTCCAGTGGGACAGAAATGCTCAGGGGGGGGGGTGTAATTGTATGTGTGAGAACTTGTTGCACTGGCTTGGGGTTTTTGGAGAGGAAGCACATGTGGTGAAGACAGAAGATTCGCTCTCATTTGGCTAACGATGGAAATAAAATACAGCAAACCACAGAGGAGGGGGGAGAAGGGGGGGGGGGGGCCGAGAGGGGATGGAATATTGAAACATACTGAGTGTCGGGACTTAAACCCACTGACCCTCTTGTGATGACATCAGAGAGACCATCAAAACATGTAGAAACAAACAATGTGGCTCGGTGAGGTAGGTGGCAAACAGTTACTATGACGATTAGAGACAACAAACTACACTTACAACACTTAGGACACACCACACACTCACATGTACAGTATAAACCCCATGTGTGGACATACTTGCATGGACTTGAAGGCAACAGCCTTGGCAGTAGAGCAGAGGGGAGGTGCCATCTTCCTGCAGCAGAGGGTTGGTCGGAGTTGGGGGGCAGTTCTGCTCCCGGAAAGAAAAGCAGATCTCTGGGACCAGGGGCTTGGTCCTTGTCAGACCTTTACAGGAAGGTGTGGAGCCCTCCTTTGGAGTTACAGATTTGGAGGTGTCCTCAGCTACAGTAGCTGTACTGTCCTCTGCTTTGTCTTCACCCTGAGAAAAGAATATGAGTGATTTTCAATTAAGCCAACTGCAGATCACACAGGCTGGTTCTCTAATGAGATCATACGCTGTGGGAAAAAACCATGAGACCCTCATCATTAGCAGGATTAGTAATTATTTTACTCTTTTTGTTCTGAATGTCAGTGAAACTATGCTTTCAAAAATAAGAAATAGCCGTGTTATATACATGTAACTAACTCTCTGCTGCACATATCAAATCAATTTGGCTACGATAAGGCAGACCATCAATGGAAGAATAACCACAAAAATTATATTACTTGCTCCAGATGGGATAAGTCCCTGCAGGTAGAATGGAAACCCAAACACAGAAATAAATCCTGTGCAATTGTGGCTTATGGGGTGAAATAAAAGAGTCCAACTGTATATAATCTGCTATTATTGATTCCTCGATCTTTAGTTCAAGTGTGTGGTTATGCTTAAGTCTGCAAAAAAAAAAAATATATATATATATATATATAAACTGTAATACGCACAAATGAAACTGTGAAACATTTTGATACAAGTGTCCACCAAAAACACTGGTGACCTATATTATTTTTTTGACTCCCCTTTACCTGATAGTAGGGCATGAAGAGCGTGCACACAGCACAGTATGGCTGCATGGTGGCTGCATGTGCATTGTACTCCCTCTCTGCTGTGAAGCAGCTCTTTCTGTTCTGCCACAGGTAGATGAGGGGCTTCGCCCACGCCTCCATTTCAGGCTCGTCCTCCTCTGCCAGGCTTGTTTCAGGGGGCTCTAAGTGGAGATCAACAAACGCTTTGTAACCTTGCATTCACACGTTTATTCAACTCGTGCCTCTCCAAACGAAACAGAATCCAAGCCTCTTTCTTTGGTGGTCTGTTAATTCAGCCTGTTTTGAATCTGAAACGATTGCGAGGCCTGAATTTCCAAAAGCACAGCATGCAACATTCTCACGATTGACTTCAGTGGTATAAATAGACCTGCTGCCAAGTCAGATCTAATCCATCGAGAGTGGTGAATTTTCTCCCAAGCATTTTGCAATGAGCAGCAACCTGTCCGGATAATAGGCCTCTCATAGCCATTGTCATTTCATGGTCACTTCTTACTCAGGAATAAACAACTAAAACAGCTTCTATTACTAATCCTTTTCTCACAACCATGGAGATGATGAAAGTGACTGTGTGTGTGTGTGTGTGTGTGTGTGTGTGTGTGTGTGTGTGTGTGTGTGTGTGTGTGTGTGTGTGTGTGTGTGTGTGTGTGTGTGTGTGTGTGTGTGTGTGTGCATTAGTAAGTGTCAACTGAGAACCCTGATTCCCCCTATTAAAACCACGAAGACAAACAGCTGCTCGATCACTGGGCCATTTTACTGTGGTAGGCCTGAGAGTTAAGTCTGTTTAGTTTATGTGTGCATTGACGTCAGAAGAATCATTTGGGGGGCATAAAACTTTAAAGATGAAGAGGGGGCGGTGGGGACTGCAGAGCGGAATGATTCAATAGTTATAAAAAGCTACACCGTGGGAGTAACACTATACTGTTGACATTATTTGACACTTAAAAGTTTGTTGTGAACACTATTAAGACGACAAAGACAATTGCATTCCTTCTGGACTAATTTTGTCTGCTAGCTACACTAACTTTTAACAAAGAAAATGTTTTAAAGAGTGCTTTAAATTAGGTTTTGGTTTATAAACCAACAAGAAGAGGTATGGCAACTGTGTTCTGGTTCACTGGAATGCAACTAACAGAAGTCAAAGAATCATGGTTTCTGGCCTGGCGCCACCCGCAGAGCACCAATGAACCACAACAGGAAACGTCCCAGGGTTCTTATTGAAATGAGCATGGCTCTTGGCTTACATTATGTGGATGTGTCGTTATAATATTTTTTAAGGCTAAACCTTTGCAATACCTTTCAATGAACTGTGTGTGTGTGTGTGTGTGTGTGTGTGTGTGTGTGTGTGTGTGTGTGTGTGTGTGTGTGTGTGTGTGTGTGTGTGTGTGTGTGTGTGTGTGTGTGTGTGTGTGTGTGTACAGTAAGTGTGCGTGCCCACCATCATCACTGGCTGCCTGCTGTTTGACTGCAGTGGGTACAGCCCTTGCAGTCGGTTTCCTGAGTGGGTGACGCCAGCTCTTAGTGGTTATCTTCAGTGACAGCATAGGGTACTTGCAGCAGAGAGAGACATATCATTGAATGCTATTGGAGTATGTGTATAACACTGGAGCAAAAGACTTAATAGTGTATGATTGTGCGTAAAAGAGTACTCACAGCACAAACCTCCCCAGGTTCCAGGCCTGATTCATAACACTCATAGTTACTGGCATGATTTTCCTCATCGTCATCATCATCAGATAAGTCGCTACTGCTCTCTCCCTTAGCACTACTTTGATGCTCCACCTCTTCACCATCAGATCCCTCTTCTTCCACATCAGACCCCCCATCCTGTTCTCCTCCCGTTGCCAGAGGTGAACCAACAGTGTCTGAGTGTAGGTTTTCCTCTGCTTCCCTTTGTCGTCCCAGGTCCCTGCATAAGGACAGGCCTTCAGACCTGTCCAGTTCCCCTCTGTGGGCCTCATAATCTCCACAAAGGCTGAGTGGCTCAATAGCATTGACTGAAACTATAGAGGTGGGCTTGAGCTGGGCCCAGGTTAAAGGCCCACCTTCCTCTTCGTGGTTCTCTGACTCGCGGAGGTCTTGTTCTGGATTGTCCAGGTCAGTGACCTCTTTGAACCGGGGTTCGGTCCACATTGTGTACGGTAGGGGGTCGTGGGTGAAGTCAGACGGGAGATCGGGGTTCAGACTTTGGATGAGTACCGCAGGACTCTGGAAATGTAAGTTTTTCCAGATGCTGCTGGAGAAAGGTTTGGGCTCCATGTACGGGTTCTGGTAAGTACAATGCGAAGGGGAATATGTAGTGCGGGGGTGTAGTTGTAATGCTGAATGACTGTCACTTTTAGTGCACAACAGAGGGGAAGTGGAAGGGGGAATATTACTTGAGATACCAGTTAAAAGAGAACCAGCACTGTTCAGACTTAACCCACCGTCTCTTTGAGCCGTTTCCTCTGTGTTATCTTTACTTGCTAACCCTGCTACGCTGTACTGCTGCTCTGTTTGCAGTGCAGTAGTCTGAACTAGCTGGCAAGAGGAAGCATCCCTCTGTCCAGCAGCAACATCTTCCAGCTTTGTGCGATCATTTTCTGCAGCAATTTCTGGCCTTAACAACATTTCACAGACGCCACCAGATGTTATTTTGTGCATAGCATTGGCGGTTAAATGAGCCGTGTTTCCTCCTAAACCAGACACTGCTGCCCCTTCATGATTACATGGAGAATCTAAAATCCAGTTGGTGTTATGTTGTACACTAAGATGTTCTTTTGACATCATTAAGTCACTTTCTCCATCTTCCTGTTTGGCTCCATGAGGGGACGGAGAGCCAGTTGGCGTCTCCCGTTGAAGGACAGGTGCAACCTGATGTTTGCACAATGGGGATCTTGTCACATCAGTTATCCCGTCATGAGCCGGGGTGAGGGAGGGCATCTCTTGGATCAGCACAGGTGGCAAAGGGCAGATTCCAACCTTATCAGCTGGCTCGGGAGTGAGTTGTGGCATATCCACCGCACTCCTCTGTAGCAGAGGGGGGAAAAGATTTTCCTCATTGTTGCTTTTTTCTAAACTGCAGTTGTGTCCTGAAGGGGAGAAGGAGCCACATGATGTACGACTACCCCCCTCTACTGGCTCAGTTTTGAGAGCATAAAGTGCTGCTGTGGTGGAGTGTAGACTGATATGTTTGGGATGAACGACTGTGTCCATTTTCTCTGCTTTAGCGGTGTTGTAGTTCTCAGCACCTGTGTCCATGCTGCAGTCAGTGTTTGGTGTTGAGCTTAAAGTGGCTTCTGTACATGAGAAACTAGATGTCTGAGCTTTAGAATTAGAAGGACACAGGCTCACCTCAGTCTCAGTCTCTCTGCCAGTTGTGTGGGAAGACGAATAGTGTTTATTGTACTCCAGGGGAAGAACCCTGATGGAGCAGTCCTGAGACGTTGAGAGGTCATGTGGTTCAGGAGAGCAACACCTTGACTCATTATTTCCAGGCTGCGTCTGAGTGGCCTCGGGCAACTGACTGAGTCCTTCTGGAGTCCTGCTCGTGACCCTGGACCCTGAGAGGTGTTGAGGTTCAATATGAGTGTCCGTCTCTGCCTTCAACTCATTCATCACATGTGAAGCTGATGCGGGAAAGGGGCTGAGGCGGGAGTGCTCCTTATCAGAAAATCCCAGAATATTACTCTCCACGCGATTTACCTTCACCACACAAATTTGTCTGCAAGGACCTGTTGAGGATAATAGGATGGATAAAATATGAAAATTTACATTTCAAGGATCCTTTAAATAAGAATTATAAAATATGTTTGTAGATCTCAGTTGATATAAAATAAGCATGCAGACAATCTGTCTCAGTCACACACACATACACTTCCTACTAGGCCAGTTTTCAGCATTCTCCAGTTCAAAGTGAGATCTTAAGTCTCAAAGTGTTATCAGTCAGGCTCTTACCAGAAAGCTGAACCTGGTTGTGCTTTGAAACGGCTTCCTTTTTACTCTCTTTCTCGTCTTCCTTGGATGTTGTCCCCCCGACAGACCTTCGCACCTTGGGCCCGGGCGGCCCACCCAGGCCTTTCCTCTTGCTGCTGCTCAGAGCTGAGCTGCCATCTAAGCCAACGGGCTCCTCTGTGGTTCTGAGGCGCTTGGAGCGCATACGAGAGTGGCTGCTGCTGGAGGAAGGGAAAAAGATCAATAAATAAGGATTCAAACACCCTGATTGACGCTGAAAACAAAGTGGAATTTTGTGACTTTTGTAGATGCAAAATATTTCTGGACACATGCAGTTAGAAAACAGAACAAATATTGCCACAGTACCCTTTATTAGCAGGTCTGGTCTTGCGTCGCCTCTGCAACCAGCTCTGAAGCTCTGGAGTAGTGCTGGGAGTGGCATGTGTGTGGTCAATCGGAGCAGAATCTTTGCCCAGCATCCAGTTAGGGTACCGGTCCGGTTGAAAACGTTTAACAAAGGGTTCCATGGATATCTTTACCATGTCTCTGCTACATGTGCACTAGAAGAAAGAAAGAGGGGGAGGACAAATGCAATTATAATCTATTCTGTTCAATTTGCTCATGTGTGACCATGATTTTACCTGCAATTAACAATATTCAGATCTGACACATTTCTTTGTCAGCCTTTCTAAAGTGAGAGGTGCATGATTTTAAGGAAAATGTTACCTGAGTGGCCACTTTTCCATAGTCTATCCAGCGCAATGTGGCAAAGTTGGTGGACTCGGCACAGTTGAAGCCATGGTTGAAGCCAGCATGGTAGCCGTAAGGGAAAGTAATCATGAACTCTCCAGCCTCCTGAGTAATCTAGAGGGGGAGAAAGGCACAGGGAATGTTTCATACTAACAAATGAGGGACAATACACTCTACTGGAAGCTTTTGGTATTCAATAATCAAGTAAAACAAAAAAATTAATTAAAATAAACTATTGGACATTGCAGTCAATATAAGCACTGATTATTTTGCTGGCAAGAAAAGTTGTTTCAGAAAATTGATAAATAAAAAGGAGTGCACAGGGCAAGTAGAGGAGGACGAAGAGTAACTTTTTTTTTATACCTTATCAAAGGGAATGCCATACTTCTTTAGTATGGAGGGGGAGATTAGAGTCATCTTGTGCCGAAGAAAAGCCTCACACCCCTTGAAGCTGTTGGGAAAGAAGCCTGACAACAACAACAAAAAAGGCACATACATTCACAAACAAACACGAAACAAAAAAATACAGACAACACACCATTAACAGAGAATAAGCCAGGCTAAAAAGAAATAATGACGTGAACAATTTATCAACAATTAATTTCCTGTCGATCAACTAATTGATTAATCAAGCTTTGATGCAGATCACTTCCTTATCACTTAACCTTAGTTAACTATATATCTGTCTGCAACAATGAAGCACTTGTTAGTCTACTGGGTAATTTTTGGTTAAGCTTGCATCCTTTTGTACTTTTCACTGATCCAATGAAACAATCAGCATTGTAAGCATTTTACATCTCCTGGACATGGGCTTATCTATGTAGGCATGAGTTTAGCTCCTTCACTTGAAACACGTATACAATTATTTCGTTGTAATTGTAACTGTATGCATTACAGTTCATTAAGTCTACTAAAGGATTTTCCTGCACTGGTTTGCCTTTACATTAAACATCTTCGTCCAGTCTACATCTCTGCTAGTGGCACTTCTGTTTGTTCTTAATCAGAGCTCATTAGAGTTCTGCATCTTTAGCCCTGACATTACGTCTAGTGTCCTCTCATTGCTGAGTGTAATTGCTTAATGCAGACTCATTCTTTATGCTGCAACCATTTAATAATTATTTAATCACCTCTCCCGACTCCAATTACATGGCGAACACAAAGAGAATATACATTAATCTTTTACCAGTAGCCAGACGCTCCAGTCTCTTCCCATGCTCAGGGGGGATGGCATACCTGTTAAGACACAACAGACAGAATTACTGCCCAGTTCTGAACATGTATTGTTCACTATGCCTAAACTGACAGACAAGTTTTCAAGAGAGGCCTTTACAATTTCAAGACTGCCATCAAGTGGTGGATAAATGAATAACTGTAAGATTGGTTGATGGACCTTTTCCAGTGCTGCACTGACAAAAACATCAAAATTAAAGCATGCATATATTTTATCCCTTGGTATCCCATGGAAAAGTACAAGACAATTAATTGTACAAACTTGCGACTAGCTTTTCTGCGGAAATACCAACCCTTTAAAATTTAGAAGCCTAATGTATTTAGTCCGAAATATGAAGCCTGGTTCTGTGTCTGATAAAGATAAAACAACCACCTCGTATTATTATTTAAGTTTTAAGACTTCAGAGAACCTTTTTTTGACCTTTTTCTGGATTTTCATTCATTGCTGACGCAATCTAAATGTAAACTATTGCCAAAGTTTCTGGCGAGGATCCTAGCAGAGTTCCCTCAAGGCTTGAGTAGGCATTCCATTTGACTAGCACCATGCGCCCTAAGTCAGTGGCATTTCTACCATCATATCAGCTGTCAGCTTAACAGAGCAGTGAGAGAGAGAGAGAGAGAGAGAGAGAGAGAGAGAAAACCTCAGGTAGAGGTGACATGCGGAGTTGGAGGGGATTGTGAAGAGGGGAGAAAATGGTGCATCTTTGAGCTGCTCCTCTTCAGGGACAAGATGTCAAAATAGCAGCAAGATGAAAGAGTGTCAGTGTGAGTGTGTGTGTGTGTTAGATGATAAGGGTATGGATGTGTGTGGGTACTTGACACATTAGACTGCTCTTTGTGGATGTATGTGTGTCTGTGTGTGTCTCTGTGTGTGTGTGTCACTGTCTGGCTGTGACACTGATCCCTGTGGGGTTGCAGGGCTCACTGCTCTAATGAGCAGAACTCCCTCCAGGGCAAGAGGGAAAGAGAAATGAAACAAACCAAGCTGACAAAGAAATAAAAACTCAATTCTGATCCACCTGCATTCTTCAGCTCCTTAAGAACGAGTTCATTTTCTATGAAAGAATGCATGGGCTTTAACACTAATTAGACCTATCACTTTATCGTGACCCCTGGTCATTGCAGTATTTCTTTTATGAAATTCAAACAAGATCGTTTAGGATCTTGAAAGTGTGAAATGTTACGTCTATTCCTGAAAATCTGTCATCCAAGGCAATTCACTTCAACCTTATCTTCACTTTTCTATATATTACACTATCGAAATCAAACAATGTGCTTATGCCTTTAGAGAATAAACACACTCCTACCCTGACCGTAGCATCTATTCTCTACTGCTCCAGATGTTGTACCTTTTCTACTCTCACAATTATTTGGAACCTCCAAAAGTATAGTCAACTACCACCACCTCCTCAGCGTGCTAACAAGCGCTAAGAGAACAAAACCTAAAAGTGGTATGCAACAGAATGGCTGGGTTATTCAAATGAAAGCAGTTCTGAGCATGGACTATGCAGAGGAAACCTGCAAATGTTTCCCACACTAAATGCAGCATCATCAGCACCCTCAGAAAAATAAAGTGATGTGAATATAAAAGTAAATAAAAGCGAGGTGTTAGTAGTAAAATAAATGCTGCCCTACTAGTACAACAAATGATCATACTGTTGATTTTAATGCATGTATGTATGTAATGTAATTTTAATGTAATTGCATTGTGTTGCCCTATTACTGCCCCCCTCCAGCCACACTAACCAAGACTTGGGCTCTCCAAAGTGGAGGTAGTTGATGCTGTACAGGTCCATATCTTCAGTGTGCCAGGAGAAGGTGGTCTTCCACATTCCAAAGTATAGATATGGAGTGTTAACACCCTGGATGGATACACCACAGTCCTCCTCAATGACATCCAAGACTGAGTTCAGGTGGCCAATGTTCCACTCCTCCACGTCCTTAGGAGATTAGACACAACAGTTAGGTAAGCTGAGGGATTTCTGTTTGAGTATGGCATTTTATTCAACCCATACAGCCTATATAAACTCTATAGAATCAGGCTGTTTAAAGTATAACAGGCTGCTCCAGGTCAGCTGTCAAATCTCCTCTAATGCTCGCCATTAAAAACTAGGACCATTACCTAACAAGAAGCATTGTACATGAGTGACATATGCAAAGGGGGGGGGGGGGGGGGGGGGGGGGGGGGGGGGGGGGGGGGGAGGTTCTGATTAATATCATCAGCATTTTGATCGTGGAAACCGGTGAAACATTCACTTTGGACTGAATGTAGTCATGTTGCTTCTATTTCAGTGACAAATGTCGAGTGCATTATGCCTCTGAAGTGCTGCTGTTGAAAACTGTTGCTTGGGTTTGAAGACTGGCTTTGAAATTCAGTAGCCTAATATGTAAGGATGAAAAAAAAAATGGTTGTTCAAGCTTCTTGCCACACTGACACTCATCTCTTTACGGCAACCATGCAACACACATAACAACCGAAGACAAGCTGCAGCGCAGGTTATATTTTCATATCAAATTTTCTAAATTGCTGATACTCTGATTTTAAATTGCATGGCTGTGCACTTTGAACCCTTTTTATACACTGAAGTGTTGAATGCAAGAGACTTGATACTGTTCTTAAAGTAGCTTTGTGTAAACGTCTCCTAATTTCAGAACCAATAAAGAAAACTAAAGCCGTAAAGAAATGAGACAAGTGAAAGCTAAACCAAAATGAGTGATCAGATAGACACACATTAATAGAAATAAGGGAACACGAACAGTAAGACAGGGACAAAAGAGGAAGAAGAGTCATTTACCTCATCATAAAGGCTGCCACTGACATCAGCACCATAAATGGGTGAGACAAAGGTGAGGTTCTTCCAGTATTTCCTCTCAAGATCCTCATAATTCAGGTAGCGAGGTGTGCAGTAACTGTTGAGGAAAGAAAGACGTTCAATTTTGTAGTAAATGAGTAAATAAAGTGTTGAAAACAATTAAATAACTCCATGATATTCACATGTCACTGTTCGCCAATCGCCTGAACTCCTGCACAGTTAGAGGCTTCTTCTGGATGTTATACTGAGTGAAGAGTCCCGACTGGCCGTACACCATCTGCTGGATAGGAGCATCGATCATCAGATCATCTATGTCATCATAAGTACGACGGGGCTTCCAGTCTTTAGGTGGAATCACCTGAGGGACAAAGAGAGGAGGAAAGTGCTGCTGTTGAAAATGAAACAGAAATAGAGTTACCTCATACAAATAGATCACTCTGATCATAGAACAAATCATTAGGATTGATAAATAGTTACCTCAATGTGTTCAAAGTAGCCACTAGACGATTACGCATTTATATGTTATATTAATTGTCTAAATGTCTTTCTCTGCTTTTTTTAAAGTCTTTTTTTGACTAAAACTGCCTTCAGTACAAAATGACATATAATCAGCCTTTCCAACAGACATTGAACTGTAGATCCACAAGAAAATAGACTTTGACATACTAATCTAGTGGTCATAATGAAGCCTATCACTCTGATCCATCACATGGCTCTCAAATTACACATATCAATAAAAGCAACTGCTGAAAGCTGCAAGCAAGTTGAAATGCAACCTACCTTAGCGAGGCCTGCACGGTGTGCACCCTGAGACTCCATGTAAACCAAGTACTGGTTAAAGTCTTTGAACTCTTCCATGGTGGGCCTGAACGTCATAATCTTGCAGGTGGGGTTTGCAGGGGTGAAAACCTCTGCTCCCGCCATCCTGCCACCTCACCTGATATAACCTGGAGACAAAAACAACATCGAGTTATATCCCATCTGTCCAGTTACTGTGCAAACATAGCTCAAAGGTAATTCCTCTTAATTTGTTTAAACTCTTAACGGTGATTATTTAATTTAGTGCCGATTATTTTTGATTGTGTGTGTTTGTGGTAGAGAGTTAAGTGAAGTTAGTAACAAGATCAATTAAAGAAAAGTTCTGCATCCAATTTTTACTCTTTTCTAACTATTTTAAATCAGTTATATCACCTTTGTGCACCTGTTGCATTGACTGATACACTTAATGATTAGAATTTCAAACAAGTGCAAGTCTTACACGCAAGGGAATATGTCTGTATTTATTTTCTCTTTCTCTAATAACTTGGTAAACATTTATTATTGGCCATGACAAAAATCTATACTGTAAGATTTAATTTAACTGGCCAAGGAAGCAGTCGGTTTGTGTGTTGATGACATGTTCACCACTAGATGGAAGTAGAGATTCAACAAATGTCGATTTGATCCTTTGATCCTTGCTGATGCCAACAACCCTTTTGAGATCTTTGTCCCATCCACCCATCCCGCTCCCAACTCTGACTTAATATGCATTCAGACAAAGGATCATAGTGCCCCAAGTTAAGCGTTGCGCTTTCCAATTTTTTTTTTATTTCTTTATACCGCTACCATTATTACAATGTCGTGCGACCTGATTATGTAACAAGCAATTGCAAGCTGAAACAAGACACTGAAAAAGATCAGCTACAATGTTTAGACACAACGTGTTTACAGCCTTACTCTTTGTTCAGAAATAAAAACAAGCTTTTCTAAACGTGGATATCCGTGGTCGGATATGTTCGGCCTATTATTTATATGTAAGCCCTATAAACCAGAGGACAAATAAATCTCGGCTGAATTTTAGTTCCGCTAATAACATAGCAGGAGCGTCTGTACCTTGACAAATCTTTATTGTCTGTGGAGCCAGCTAACTAGCCAAGTAGCCTACGTTTTGTTATGATGCAAAGTAATGGCTGAGCATTAGCGCAGCTTGCGAGCTCAGCTAACTAACGTTAGCTAACTTATATTTGGATAGTAGATTCAAAGGGGTACTCTTTCACTTGGACTTGATATGTATTCGGGGGATCTGCCTCGAAAGCACTTTTGGATAGAAGTTATGACAATACAAAACATAGCTAACCATTAAGCTAACCCAACTACCACATTAGCTAACTTCTCAGTGCACGAGTCAAAGGGGTTTAAATGTCCCTTGCAAGGTGGCTGCAGATAGGCCCATTGCTCATTCGCTGTGTGACTTTGTGTGGTATAAACTAGCAAATATGGTATTAGTATGAAGCATATATTATTTGTCGATATCGTACAAGTTTAGCAAGACGAACAATGGCAAGGTAGACGGTGTAAGACGCCGAGTAGCAAGAGTGCGTGCCAACTTATTTGGCAACGCTAAAGGTTAGCTGTTGATAGCATTGCTAATTTTGCACAAAAGTCACGAAATGCATATGGCTTTATGATAATCTACAGCCATTGTAGTTACAACGAACAACTCTCGAAGGTAGATTACGGGTCGTTTTGAGGAAAGTACATAGTACATTACCTTGCTACAGAAAGACGGATATGTGTTGTTGTTTATCCCTTTCCTTGTTCGTCCAGCTGATTCACATGACAGCTGCTCTGGTTGCTGCTGCTTCGTGCTTGGAGAAGGGGCTGCGTTCCACACCGTCTATACTGCTGCTGCTCAACTGTGTGCTAAAAGGAACGACCGTGGCGTGGAGTGTGACCAGGCTTATCCATGCACAGAGAGATCTGCGAATCAGCTGGATAGAGTCGATCAATAGGGAAACAGCCAGTGTTGATTTAAAGTGCACCTCCTTCTATTGCTGACTGTTTTGTCCAGCCAGTTTCATTCTCCGGTTCTGAAGTAAAGTTGTTACGTCTTGAATTGACAAAGTTAAATTTGACTTAAAACCTACTTTGGACTTATTCTGTAAAACACCAAGAAATATTGACGGACAAAAGCTATAATAAATTGACAAACAAATGATGATACCAGACAAATAAGGTATTCTGACAGTTTGTGAATAGTCTGTGGTTGGTAATCTTTCAGTATCACACTTGCATCTCATTGCTCTACTTTGTCAGGAACTTTTAAAATTATTTTGGAGATGAACTGTGACTTTTTAACAATTTTCATGAAAATCAGTCAAAAACATTAGTAATTACTTTCATTAGAATATTGTGAAAATGCCTTATCTGTAATTCAATACGAAATTCACACATATTTGACCTGCTAAATTTTGATTAATCACAGTAAATGTTAAACGATGATGTTAAAGATGGCTTCGATTTAGATACATAGATAGATAAAAAACGATTTTATTTTTATTTTCTGTTTTAAATGAGGAAAAAATTAAAAATTACTAGAAAAGTGTACAAGTGATGAGGTAGCGCCGTCGTTCTATGGTAGATGAAGCAGCTACTAAGGAGTGGCACCGGTCGGTGCAGTGACACTCCGCAAACTGCGAGGGTCGCTATCGACTCTCTGCTAACATGGCTGCACAGGATGAACTCAGTAAGTTTCTCTCTGTGTTATTTGCGGTTAATATTTCATAAAATGTCGTATTTGTGCCTGTAATACACATACCAGGCAAAAGGTCTGCTTATGTCTAACGTTTAGGATGTTTTTTCTAGTGAAGGTAAAGCTCGCTACTCTTAAAAAAATGAGAAACTAGGGCAGGGACGATAGCTAGCTACTCCGTTCAATTGCTAGCTCAAATGCTAACGTCAGGAGGCCGATTGCTCAGTCATGGTCAAAATGAAATTATCATGTAGGCTGTTAATATATTGTTACCTTTCACAATGTTACGGTGTATATTTATAAGTTGAATGATTGAGGGATCTAGAGTTAATTTCACGTTGTGTCACTGCTTGTGAATAGCCAGTGATGTGGTGTAGAACTGGTGAAATAAGTGAAATGCGTTGGTCTGTCAGTAGTTGTAGCTAGCTGGTTGGTGAGCCATGTAAAGAGAAAGAAGGTAGAGAAACTGATAGTGATGAGTTTATTAGCTAAAACTGAGGAACCGTGTTAGTTCGTCATATTTGGATAAAAAGCTGTTGTCACATTAATAAGTTATATCAGATGAATTGCTATAACATTATAGTATATGTATTGATTTAAACAGATCCCATTTTTAAGTGTATATTCTAGAGGTGTGACACCGTGAAAATGAGACATTAGAGTTGATCATGGTGCTAAATGTGTGTGTGTGTGGGTTTTTTTTTGGCAGATCAACTGGAACGTGTGTTCCTTCGTCTGGGCCATGCAGAAACAGATGATCAGCTACAGGACATTATTTCCAAGTTCCTGCCCCCTGTGCTCCTCAAGCTCTCCAGCGTTCAGGAGGGTGTGCGAAAGAAAGTAAGAAGCATGTGGTCTATATCTATGCTTAGAGAGATTGTAATTATTATTGTGTCTGTCGTTTATGACACATCTTTAAAATTGTGGTTAAATTACAGTTTAATGTCATCAGAACCGCCTCCTTAAATAATGGCTTCTTTTTTACCAAAACATTAGATAAACATAAAAAAAAACGTCCATCATACAGATAAGGCTCACTTCCTCCCGATGTGAATGTGCTTCTAAGGAGCTAGGATCTTTCCACTCTTGCCAGTGGGTGTTGATTTATGCATTCGTTTAATATAAGCAAACAACCAAATCCATTTCTGTGCTTCCTCTCCTAGGTAATGGAGTTGTTGGTCCACCTGAACAAGAGGATAAAAAGCAGGCCTAAGATTCAGCTACCAGTAGAAACTTTGCTGGTGCAGTATCAAGACCCTGCAGCAGCCTCCTTTGTTACAGTAAGAATCAAAAGTTATAATATTGCTCTTATGAAGCCAGATGCTTAGATAGTACAAATGAGAAGTAGAGTAATTTTAAAATGTGTAAGGTGCATGCAATCTCTATTGAGATATAGCATAAAAGCTAATTACTAAATAAGTTTACTAAGTAACTAATACGTATCTACTTGTACAGTATGCATTTGTGTGTTTTAATTCCATATGATAACTTGTTAGATGTTTTTCATTCATTTGTATACCAGAGCAGCAACAGCAATCTAAATCTTGATATTCATTTGGTAATGGTCTCTACAATGAGACAGGAGTAGCGATGATTTAATGTATGTATTTTGTAGAATTTCGAGACAGGAGTAGCGATGATTTAATGTACGTATTTTGTAGAATTTCACCATCATCTATATCAAAATGGGCTACCCCCGTCTGGAGGTGGGAAAACAGTGTGAGTTGGCCCCCACCCTTCTCACTGCCATGGAAGGCAAGCCACAGCCACAGCAGGACAGGTGAGAGGCTACATGGATACATAGACTCACACACCTTAAGATGAACAAGGATATTTATTTTTATTATTGTCTCTATACTGGATTAAAAGAAGTGTGTTTTTCCATTACGCTTTTCTTACCTCCACTGAGCCATGTATGAAGTCAAACACAGATTCTGCACCAGTCCTCTTAACATGGGGTTGACCCTATCCATCCATTGTTAGACTGTGACTTCACCTCACTCTCTCTTTCTTCTCTCAGCCTGATGCACCTGCTGATCCCTACTCTTTATCATATGAAGTATCCTGCAGACACCTCCAAGAATGCGTCTCCATTTAACCTAACTGAGAGGCCAAAGACAGTGCAGCTGCTGCTGGAGTTCATGTTGGATGTTTTACTGATGCCTTATGGGTGAGTTCTTGCTCTGTGGTTTGACTTTTTTTATACGACCAAGGGCCTCAGATTGGTTAAACTCCAGAGAAAAGAGTGTGTTTGTTGTTTGATTCAAAGCACTTTAACAGCTGAACGAGAATGTTGACTTGTCTCTGCTCCTCTAGGTTTGTGCTGAATGAATCTCCCACTCGTCCTGCTCCCTCCTCCTCCCAGGGAAATTCTGCAGAGGGGACAGTGGCCTCAGGCAGCCAGGGTCTCCCCCAGCCTCCCCCAGGGATGAGTGTCTATGCTGCCAAAAGGGTGATTGGAGAGGCCCAGTGGAGCGCTGAGCAGCTAGAGCAGGTACAATAAGTGAAGATGAGAAAGATAAGTCGTGGCAATCTTTGTCAATTTGGGCAGGTTACATGCTGGCGTATACTTTCTGGAAAAAAAAACTTGACTGCATTGCAATAGTGGGGCATCACTCACTTCAAGATATCTCTAAATTTGAACAACCAGCTCAGTTAATAGCTATTCAATACATTAATTCAATATATACTTGAGTATATATGGAGGTGCTGATGCATATTTTTGTTGTGTTTGTCTCTGTATCAGCTGATTCCCTCATTTTATATTTGGTATCAACAGTGTAAGCTGGGCATAGTGAAGTTCATCGAGGCGAAGCAAGTCCCAGAGGTGGAGACAGTGGTGCACCTGGTCGTTGCATCAAGTGACACCCGACATGGTGTGGCCACTGCAGCTGATCTGGAGCTGAGGAGCAAACAGAGGTTGGCGAAGGAGCCTGAATCATGTCTGGTTTATATGTCATTCACATATAGTCAAACCATCCACTCAGCAAATCACACAATGAATTATTGCTTTATCATTATACACCTGTTAAAACCTGATATAATCATTCATCTCTGAATCAGTCATCCTTTGCCAATAACTTTTACTTCAAGCTCTTAAAATTTAAAGGCTTTGCAGGCTGGTATCCATGTCCATCAGAAAGAAAGGTTGAAAGCACAAACACGTACTGATATCATCGATTATTGATTTATTATCTTCCAGCATCGTTGATTGGAACAATCCTCTAATTATCAACAAGATGTTCAAGGTGTATCTGGGGGACGTTCCTCTTAAATCAAAGGTTTGTAAGGTCAACGCTTAATTTTCAAACTTTACCTGTGATGGTGTTGTTTAAAAAAAAAAAAATGAAGTCAATAATGCTGTTTTGCATGTGCACTAGGGCGGCAACATGAAGCAGGAGCTGAAACACGAGCCAGTAAGCACAAGAGTCAAGCTGAAGATCCTGCCACATCTTCTGCGATCACGTCTAGCAGCAGACTGCTTTCCAGCCAATATCCAGGTAGGGCTTTTGTCCTTTCTTGTGGGTACATTTGTGTATTCTTAATTTTTACAGACACATAAAGTCTGGCAGTAGGCTAAGTCATTTTTAAGGAAATGTTCCTTTTCTTCCACAGGTGGTGTATGATGGTCTGTTTGGAGCCAATACCAACAACAAACTGCTGTCTCTCACCTTGCAGTTTGTCCATCACATCTGCATGGTGTAAGAAATGTAGCACTTTGTGCCTAGTTACAGCCGTGTTACATTTGTGTTTTACACATTTCAAAAATAATTCTTTGTGTGTGTGTTGGGGGGTTGTTTTTCAGATGTCCTGACACTAATAAACCTTTGGGACTAATGCTGCTCAATGGCCTTACCAAGCTCATCAATGAATACAAGGAGGTAAAACTAGAAATGGCACCACATATTTAAACACAATTTGATGCAGTTTTCATACTAAACAGGATTTGTTGATGCAGGATCCTAAGTTGCTGTGTGTTGCCTACTCTGCTGTTGGAAAGCTCTCAAGGTAAAATGAAACAAGTCCTTTTTTCCTTAAACATTGTCAGCTAGATTTTTTTTTTTTTAATTTAAAAAAAACAAAAAACTTATATATCCTCTCCTCTAGTCGAATGCCACAGCTGTTTACAAAGGATATTGCCCTTGTGCAGCAGTTTTTTGAGTCCATGTGCAAGGTAGGTGAAAGATACCTCAAAAAAAACATGTATCACAGTTCATTATATAATCCTTTACTGAGCCTCTATCCTTAGTAAAATAAAGTGGGTTATCATCTCCAGGAGGAGCCTGATGTTCGTCTTGCCATCCAGGAAGCTTTGTCTATGATGGTTGGAGCTTATGCTAACCTGCAGGGGGCACTGCTGAACCTGATGGAAGCCCTGGTGGCTGCATACATTGGAAAGGTGAGTGTATACCGGCATTTGTTTTATATTAAGAAACAAACATCAATATTTTCTATTTATAAGTTACAGGGTGTGGAGCAAATCAAACTCTCTTGACTGTTCTGTTTTTGGGCAGCCGGAGGTGCAAGTTCGCCAGGTGGCCATGAAATTTGCCAGCACAGTGTTTGCTCCTGATCACGTACCGTCAAGATACCTGCTACTGCTGGCAGCTGGAGACCCGTAATACTCAACACAACACAAAACACGCACAAAAAAACCCACTCAAAATATCTACATTATGGTCAATACATGAATGTAGTATCTTAGAAAGCTCTTATTATATCGAATATGCAATAAAACTGAAACTAGGCCTGCTAGATTCACTTTCCTGTCTGGACCAGAGGCTAATATAAGCCTGTGGCCTGTGTTATAGGAGGGAGGAGGTGTCTGGGGAGGCCCAGAAAGTGCTGAGAGCATTTCTTACCAAGAGCTCTGAGAAGGAGGGACCAAAGCCAATGCCGTCCTTTCCTGACATGGTGGCATATGTCCAGGAGAAGGTGAGGCTCTGTGCATATTTGTCATCTTCTTGTAGCTAAGACACCAATGTAAAGAATCTCACATCTTTTTTTTTTTTGGTCTTGTCATCATCAGGCGGCTCAGAGGATCAAGACTCCAGCTAAGTACATTGTTGGAACCTCCACTATTCCTTTCAACCCTTCTGCTTTTGGGGAGGTAAGTATTAATTATGAAATGGAATGAGTTTGCAAAATCATTTGTACCTTTGGGGAAGTAAGTTGTTTTTTTTGTTGCTGCAGGCACCTAATTTCTCTATTCTTTTTTTCCCCCCAGATTGTGCTATACCTGAGGATGTGTTTAGCCTACAGCTCTGGGGCCACACGCATGTCAACACGGCTAGCAGACATGCAGGATGACGCCCCAGCCATCGGCCGCTATGTCCACACGCTGCTGTCCTCTGAGCATCAGTCTTCAGTGTCAAAGGGTTCCGAGGCTAACCCTGTTCATGTCTACATGGATCTGCTGCAGCAGCTGCTGTCCGCTGTAGGGGGTGAGAGAACTTAATACCTGCTCCGCCATTAAGGCCAATATACTCCAGGACCAGTTTGCTCGTATGGGCTTCTTGGAACATTTGACATGATTACATCTATAGGTAATAATTAACATAAGAATTTGTCATGATAATTGTGTTATTTTTGGCGCTTGTCTCAACAGGAATCCCAGTCATGTACTGTCTACTGGAGGTGGTGTCAGTCTGTCCAGAGAAACTGGCTCCCAGATTTGTTGAAAAAATTGACTGGATTAAAGTAAGAGTTTTTATTTATGTATATCTTTATTTAGATGCAGTTTGGCAACAATTCTACATTGACTTTTATTGTGCTGTAATTAATTAGTGAGACAAATATCAGAACCTTAAATGAATTGGTCCCACCCCTTCACACGTCACCAGCTGTCCTGTGATATTGTAATTCACAGCCGTTTCTCTCTTCTACAGAATCTGATGAATACAAATAAGGAGGACATGAGGGAGCTCGCAGCCCAGCTCTATGCGTTGGTGATTTCCACCATGACTGGCAACGAGCTGCAAATGGCTGTGCACAACCTGGTGAAAATAACCAAAGACAACCATGTAAGCCCCTTTTTGTCTCTATGGAGTATGCAATAATAGAGTGTGTGTGTATATAGCGCTTTACTGGATTTGTTGAACCACAGAGTCCTGAGTCTCAGCATGGTGCCATCTTGGCTCTCGGCTACATGGTGGGAAGGTACATGAGCAGGAAGAAAGCCATCGCCTCCAGTGACTCCTCGAACGACATGGGGCAGCCCGTGAGCATCACCTGCCAAGAAGATGATGAACTTGTTTCCATGGCAACCAGGACAATTGGTATGTAGTTATTTTTGCAACAATTTCCCACAGTTATGCCAAATCTATTGATCACAGCAACTCTTAGAGTAAAATAAATTGACGCAAAAGTTTTTTTAATCTCCTTCAAGTAATTAAACCTTTTTTTTTTATTTGCCGTTAAACTTTTAATTTCTGTGCTATTTAAATTGAAAATGAATAATTTCTGTCTATGGGGGTTCATCTACTCAGTCTGGGTTCATCCACTTGTATGTGTGTCCACCCAGGGTCCTTCCTGGACAGCAGTAGTGCACTGCTAGCTGTAGCAGCTTGTACAGCTCTGGGAGAAATTGGGCGGAACGGCACCCTGCTGATCCCTGCAGAGGGGGATGGCTTCTCTAAACTGACGATCGTGGAAAACCTGCTGGCTCGCATCCCCTCTGGCAAGGAGAGCCCAAAGGTAACATGGGCCTCGACAAATGAAAGTGGCTGCTGTGATGTTTTGTGAGATCACACCAAAAGTGCTGTACTGTATTCTTACTGTTTGTATTAATGATACATCATATCATCAGCTTAAAAAAAACTGTGACTAATATAATCTTTATCCTGATGATTTTGTTTTGTTTTTTGTATCCATGTACGTGTTCCAGATGAAGGAGCGATCCATCCAGACGTTGGGTTACCTGCCTGTGGGAGATGGAGACTTCCCTCATCAGAAGAAGCTGCTACAGGGTCTGATGGACTCTGTGGAGGTATGAAACACACTCACTGACAGCAGCATTAGCAATAGCAATACAGGGCCTACAAAGAGAAGAACAAAAACAATCAGAATCAACAGATTATTTGGTTGCGTTAGTTGTTGTTGGCACAAGTAAATTGGTTGTTTTGATAAAACTGTGCTATGACTTACGTCTGTGGCAGTTTTTCTTTTTTGCATATTTCTGCACATTTTTTGCCGTCACAAATTGTATGATGTATGTATGATCTTCATTCATTGGCATGGAAACATCTCTCGCATGTTTCTCTTTTATTTGCTCCCGTAAGGCCAAACAGGTGGAGCTGCAGTTTACAGTAGGAGAATCCATAAGCAGTGCTGCAATAGGCACCAGCTCTGGAGCCGCCAGAGACCCATGGACCTGCACGGACGACCAGTACAGCCCGCCACACAGTACGCACTTTGTCACCGTCAATTCTCTTCTAAACCTCAAATACTCCCTCGACAAAACTAGAGCTATTACTATAACTATACTTTTTGTTTCCTTAAAGCATTAACACTCTCTCCCTATCCCTAATTAGATGTGAAAAACAATGATGTGGTTCTATGGGTCCTCAACGCCATCCTGTCCAAGTATATATCCAGCCAGAACCCGCATGTCAGACAGGCAGCCTGCATATGGCTGCTTTCCCTGGTCAAGAAACTCAGCCAGCACAAGGAAATCACGGTGGGTCCATTGTGTGTACCTCTGAATAAATCAGATAGGTGAAACAAATCTCTAGTTTAGGCTATAATGTTCACAATCAAACATTTCCTCTATTATTAAATCATTTCTGTATTCTCTTCTGAATTTTTTTTCTTCACATTTGTCACTAAGCTTACAAAAGATGTTCTCTGTATTTATCATCATGACCTTCAGCTGTAGCCAATAATCACTTGAACGATTAGATTATTTTTTTTCTTCTGCCTTTACTCTTCCAGTCCAAACTGAAGGAGATTCAGGTGGCGTTCATCTCTGTTCTCTCAGACCCTGACGGTAAAAAGTGATCTGCTCATTACTAACACCAGCCAGCGCTTTTCAAATATACATAAAATTAAATAGCTGTCACACCTCACTCTGGGTCTTTCCCAATTCTTCATCCAGCCCTTCTTTCTTCTTTCACCTAGAGTTGAGTCAGGACGTGGCCTCAAAGGGCCTTGGCCTTGTCTATGAGATGGGAGGAGAGGATGACCAACAGAAACTGGTTTCCACCCTCGTGGAAACACTGATGACTGGCAAAAGGTTAGTGGATCATTGCATAAAGGAAGAAGGAACGAATCAAGGGAATTACAGGAGGATGTAATGTAGTGTCAGTAATGAGAAGATATTTTTAAATTCTTTGTTATCTTTGCAAACAGGGTGAAACATGCTGTTTCAGAGGATACGGAGGTGTTCCAAGGACAAGGTTTGGGGAAAACACCTGATGGGTGAGCCTTACGTCACTACTGTAAAATGTGTTTTGCTCTTTTGGTTGACCAAATGTAACCAAAATCTATTTGTGAGGGTTCTGTGTGGACATACTCTTCTTCTCCCTCTTGCATTGATGGCTTCTGGCAGTCATGGCCTGACCACATACAAGGAACTCTGTTCATTGGCTAGCGACTTAAACCAACCAGATCTCGTCTACAAGTTCATGAACCTGGCCAATCATCATGCCATGTGGAATTCCCGCAAGGTAACCTACTCATGCAATCACACGCATCCTCTTTCCCATCGATCGCACATGCCACTTTTCCTTCTGTCCGTCTCACTCTTCCTTCCTCCTGACCTCTCTTTCTTTCAGGGAGCAGCTTTTGGTTTCCACATGATCGCAGCCAAGGCTGGGGAGCAGCTGGCTCCGTTCCTGCCCCAGCTTATTCCCCGTCTGTACCGCTACCAGTTCGACCCCAACCAGAGCATTCGCCAGGCCATGACCAGCATCTGGGATGCGCTGGTCACTGATAAAACCCTGGTAGGAATTGAGTCTAAAGCCTGAACAGTTGCGAAATAAACGTAGGCTATGTCAAAACAAAATCCTGTAATAATTGGTTTAAAGAGGTCTTTCACCAATCACTTAATTGCTCATAGTGGTGGAACATCATGAGTTGTTCATTGTTAGGTATTTTTATTTAGATTGTTTTTCATGATATTGGCAAAATGTTTAAAGAAGGCTCCGTCTCACAATGTTGAAGAAAGTGGAAAAAGTTATCAACAATCCACATTTGTACCAGGATCCACCTCAAAACTGAATCAACTTGTCCTTTGGCCTAAGATCCATTCATCAAAATCCATTGACAACTTTTCAAGATATATTTCAAGGACAAATAAACATGGTTGAATACATAAAACAAAAAAAACTTAAGCATTTACTAACAAGTGGATGTAGACATAGATGTATTAGAATAACGTCGGTACAGGTCAAGTGAACATGCTTGTTTTTTCGCTTGTGTTTCAGGTGGACAAGTACCTGAAGGAGATCCTGCAGGATGTCATTTCCAACTTGACCAGTAACACATGGAGAGTGCGCGAGTCCAGGTGCAATAATGATGCACACACAAAACATTAAACTTTTTACTTTCATTGACTCATAGCATGATAATTGATTAATCAGAAGGCTGAATGTTCCAAAAAAAAGATGTCCCATGTCTCCTTTTGTAATTGATATTCTCAAGTAAAATGACTGAGTTGAAATGGGTAACAATATTTATACGGGGACAGGGTCATTTAATGACTCATGAAAAGCATTACATTTTAAAGGCATGCAAAATGTTTACTTATTAATCACTTGCTCATATTTGTCTGGAAGTTTTGCTTGCTGCCGTCTGTGTGTTATGAATTTCTTTCTAGCAGCCAAATGTTTTTCATAGAGGTAATAATCCTTTACTTGGGATTGGGGATGAAACGGCAATCAGCTTCTGTTCCAAATCTCTTTTAAGATGTAATTTGGCTCTTTTTTTATACCTTTCTACTCCTGCCTCGGGAACATAGTAATGACAGTTTTTTATTCTCTCTATTGTAATTATAGTGGCCGTGTGATCATTTTAAATGGTTTCATTCTTTAGTTACGCTCATTGCAACTTCTGAAAAAGACTGTCAGCTTCAAGCCTAGACTGTAATGTAAATGAAAAGAAGTGTTTTTGATGACGTAGTTTTCCTCCCAGCTGCCTGGCCCTGAACGACCTGATTCGTGGTCGCCAAGCTGATGACCTCATCGATCACCTGGCAGAAATCTGGGAGACGCTGTTCAGAGTCCTTGATGACATCAAGGTGAGAAGGAAATTGTTACAACTAGTTTTCTTTTCTTTTTTTTTTTTTTTACTTAGATGATCACAACTAGCGTTGCTTTAATTCGCCAAGAGCAGCCAATGGAATTTGTTAACAGTTCTGACGCATTGCAAAAAAATGTAGACATGACATACACACAGCAGAATAGCTATAAACACATGAAAAGTAGAGACTTAATGATTATTTTGTAATGTGATTCTGACTGTTTCATTTTGCATCTCAGGAATCTGTTAGGAAAGCTGCAGACCTAACACTGAAGACACTCAGTAAGGTAACATGTTTTGTTACTGTATTGCTTGTATTTATATCTTTTTTTGTCTGTACACTTGCACATCCAAGTATCTCTCTCTCTCTCAGGTGTGTACTCGTATATGTGAGTCTACGGGCTCCTCATCACAGAGAACTGTGGCGGTGATGTTACCGACCCTGCTGGAAAAAGGCATCGTTAGCAATGTAGTAGAAGTGCGGTCACTAAGGTAACGGCTTATATTGAGGCACCTTCCTGTATGTCTTACAGTCAGATATAAAACTAGCATTTTAGGAAGCGGGGGTAGACTGCAAACTGGATGTGGATAATATTTTTCATTTTAATATTTTGAACATGATCTAGTTTGTCTTCCAGTACATTTGTGCCATAGGTTACAATTCGGTGTTATAATTGACTGTATTATTTCCCTATCAGTATCCAGACCCTGGTTAAGATTAGTAAAACTGCTGGTGCGAGACTAAAGCCTCATGCTTCCCAGTTGATCCCAGCCCTACTGGAGGCCCTCAGCACCCTGGAGCCTCAGGTCCTCAACTACCTCAGTCTCCGAGCCACCGAGCAGGAAAAGGTAACCTGAGCCTTTTTGCTGCATCTTCACCAAAGCCTAGTAACCCAAACCTGTGATTTTTTAATCTCAGGTTAGTAGGGGTAGATGACAATAGTATCACAATCTATCGATTGAAATCACGATCCACAATCTAAATTTCTTTTCTTCTTTTTATCACTTTTGAAATGTCCTCTAGAGCATAGCCACAGTTGAAATCATCTATGAACTTTTCCATTTGCATCATTAGTTTAGTCTGTTGTTTATGTTTGCAGGGACAGCACACAATTGAAAGTTATTGCACCAGAGTTAGCTTAGAGCTAATTTACATCTGTAGTCCCTGGGCAGGTTAACAAAAAGCTATGACTTGTGTTGCATTGTTTACAATACATTACCCACATTAAGTAATTTATCCAATCAGCACAGTAATCTAATTGGCTACTACATGCTATTGGTTTCTTCACATATCATCAGTATGCTAATCAATGAGGTTTTGTGATGTATGGAAGCAGAATTAAAAGGACATGAAATACAGTCAATCACTTTGATTGGTATAGATCGTCAGATCGCCCATCCATACAGGTTAAACTCCACTTGAGTCATGAGCCTTTCTTCCTCTCTTAGAGTGCCATGGATGCTGCCAGGCTGAGTGCTGCCAAGTCCTCTCCAATGATGGAGACCATTAACATGGTAAGAAAAAGACGGCGTAATTACTGGTGAATCTCAGTGACTCATTAAGTGGAGGGTATTAGACCCAGTTGCTAGGTGTCACAGGAAATAAAGAGGTTCCTACTCGACAAGTCGTGATAAAAGATGTCGAGATCTTCACTATAAGGATCCATCTTGTTGTCTCTGTGCTCAGTGTCTGCAGCACCTCGATGTCTCTGTGCTGGGAGAGCTGGTTCCCAGGCTGTGTGAGCTGCTCAAGAGTGGAGTCGGCTTGGGCACAAAGGTAGACGCACTTCTGTCAGTCTTAGATTGAGTATTAATGGTTGATTTAGGCTTTTTTTTTTTTTAATCTGCCTGTATCTTGTGAGTTGGCCCTTGTCTCCATTGTGTATGTAAAGACATGTTTCTTCCCAGCTTATTGGATGTTTCTCTCTTTATTTTTGTTGTCATAGGGTGGCTGTGCAAGTGTAATTGTTTCCCTCACAGTGCAGTGCCCTCAGGACCTCACCCCATACTCAGGTAAAGCACACATCTGCTCACCAGTCCCTGTAATATGTTCACTCTTTGAAGAGTGAACTAATGATGAATACATTTTCGCTGTTTCCAGGTAAACTGATGAGTGCCCTGCTCAGCGGTATCCACGACAGAAGCACTGTGGTCCAGAAACAATTTGCTTTTGCTTTGGGACACCTAGTCAGGGTGAGCACCACGTCTTTTTATGGCCTTTTCATTCCATCAGTGGCACCATAGGTTGTTGTCAATGTCTCAGTAAGCATGGAGTGTTTCTTTATTTCCCATCAGACGGCAAAAGACAGCAGTGTAGAGAAACTTCTACTGAAGCTCAGCAGCTGGTACTTGGAGAAAGAAGGTAAGAAAAAAAAACAAAATTTCCTCAAAATATAATGACTTCATATTTGCATCATACCAAACGGAAACTTTTCGACTCTTCCTCTATCCTGCCAACTCTCTCTTACTCTCAGAGCTAGTGTACAAGTCTTCATGTGCGCTGACCGTGCACGCCATCAGCCACTACAGTCCCGATGTGCTGAAGGGCCACGCGAGAGTCGCTCTGCCACTGGCCTTCCTGGGTATGCATCAGGCACCAGGTCCCGATGAGGAGAAAGGAGAGAGCCATGATGCCACCCTGTGGACAGAGGTGTGGCAGGAGAATGTTCCAGGTGAGAAATGCTCATCCAGAGCACCAGCGGATTCATTCCATTGAGCAACAGAATGCATTTGTTTTTATATAGACTGAACAAATGACACAATCCGCAGCCTATGGGAAATTAATTGGCTTTGGGATTGTAGCAGGGTCACCAGTCGACAATTCTCCAGATTGTGTTTGTGTGTATGTAAAAAAAAAAAAAAAAATAGTGAAGAAAATAATTTTCCTAAGGGGACAATAAAGTCCTCACTCACTTTAAAACTCCAATCGTATGATCTACACGTACTTCGTCACTGCAGTAGCGCATTCTTGTGTCTGTTGATCCTAGGAAGCTTTGGAGGCATCAGACTCTACATGACAGAGCTGATCGCTCTCACGCAGATGGCACTGCAGTCCCAGTCCTGGAAGATGAAGGCTCAGGGTGCAGCTGCCATGGCAACCGTTGCCAAGGAACAGACGGGCTCATTGGTGGCGCCACACCTTGGCATGGTGCTAACGGCTTTAATGCAGGGCCTGTCTGGACGCACGTGGGCTGGCAAGGTAACGGCAGGAGAACCGAAAAATGAGAAAGAAGTTGTTTTTTGTTTTATGTGTATGATTTATTTTCTTTCCGGTTCAGGAGGAGCTGTTGAAAGCCATTGGATCGGTGGTTTCTAAGTGCAGGTGAGACTCCTTGCAGAATTTTTTTTTGAGGGGCGATTAAACCAACTTTTATTGAACAACAACATTCATTTTCCACTTCTATCTGTGGCTTTTAGCTCAGAACTTCAGAAGCCCTGCACAGGCCAGCCCACCATCTCTGAGGTGCTGGAGGTTGTGCTGAAGGAATGTCGTAAAGAGAGCCTGGTGTACAAAATCGCTGCTCTGCGCTGCGCTGGAGACGCACTTCACAGCAGCCAGGAGGACCGTTTGAGCAATTTAGCGGAGATCCTTTTCCCTCTGATCAAGAAGGTTCGCTCGCATCCGTTCATTTGACGTCACTGCGGTGACATGTTTGAAGACGTTACTGCATTTTTAAGAAGCGTTTCAACTTTGCTTAGTCTTATCTTCTCCATTCCCAACAGAGCTGCCCTGAGAGCAGCGGTGCAGCACCAAGGTCACTGGAGGAGGAGGATGACAGAGATGTGAAGGAGAAAGAGCTGCAGACAGATGCTCTGCTCTGTGCTTTTGAGACTCTTGGAAAAGCTTGGCCCAGAAACCCACAGACCCAGGGTAAGTTGCAGACATTGACATGGCTTTTTTTTTTTTTTTTTTAAAACAAGGTTTAAAGCGTGCCAAAAATATATGCTGCACCATGGGCTTAAGCTCAGTACCATAGTATTACTTGCTGTAATGTAGGCTGAACAGATGAGTGGGCTACTGGGACGCTGAGATGTGGCCCTTAGATAGTAACGTTTGTCAACATTGTGTGGCTGCAGCTCGTTTCCAGGGGGAGGTGTGCAGTCTGATGTGTGAGAAGCTCAAGCTAAGCACTTGGAAAGTCCAGCTTGCTGTTCTACAATCCATGAAGGCTTACTTCCAGGGGTAAAGACCAAACAAAGAATCATTTTACTTTTACTTTTACTTTTTAATTAGTTAATTTTTGCTCATAATAATCATTTTTAACTGTTTTTTTTTCCTGCAGATTATTGTTGCTGGAGAAAGGAAGTGAAGACTTCAACGCTTTGTCACAGATCTTCACAGAGACCTGTGCTGCTCTCACTTACCCTCTAGGTGAGGACATCATAATGTCATTGTACTCAGAGTAGTCTAATAAACCTGTATTTCATCATCATAAAAGTTTTGTTTTTTTTCTGTCCAGAAAACAAAAGTTACTCCTCTGTAAGGACTGAGGCCTTGTCAGTTGTGGATCTGATCGTCAAGAGAACCGGAGGTAAGCATTTGTCGCTGCTAAGGTTGTGTTGCTCTTCAGAATTCAGTTTGAATGTGAGCTACTGGAAAGGAAAGCCGTGTTTTTCTGCAGAGGCAAGGATTCGCTTCCGGTTATTGGATGTGCGATATATTCAAACGGTTCTCGTCAATTTAATGGTAACATCTCCTTTACCAGAAGCAAACCTGAATGACGTGTTTCTATACTTTTCCTTGAGCGCCATCATTATGTTAAAATTATGTGTAAAAAAAAAAGTCAATCCTACAAAGTTGACTTTTTTTAGACATATATTTATTCTGTTTAAACCTCATATTTGCGTGATCCAAACATTTCCAATAACCTCAGAGCGTTGTAAAAGTTAGAATTTATTGAAGATAGATTTAATCATGTCCAAAATCCATGAGATGTTTTTATCCAACGAAATAATGTGCTAATCATATTTGTTGGCATTTAGCCTTTCAAAAACAACAATATGCACATGTATGTATATATATATATCGACTTAACTAATTTAATCTGTTGTATCCAATGCTTTGCCGATGACATAATCTTATGCGTGTGTGATGTTAACAGAGAGTGAGCAGTGGGACTGTGTGTCAGTGAAAAGCCGAGAGCAGCTGCAGCGTTCCCTGTCAACGCTGCAGTCAGACAGCAGACCTGACCTGAGGGATAAGGCCCAGGAGCTCCGCAGACACATCCAGAGCCAGCCCTGAACACACACACACACACACACACACACACACACACACACACAGCCAGTCCTAAACACAGTACAACAAAATACAGTAGCTATGTTTTTGTCTTCTTTCTAACACATTTACAAATCTCTCAAAAGAACTGCATTACTTAATCTTTCTACCTGTTAGCCTTTAAAAGCTGGCTGTGTGTAAGAGACGGGCTCCACTCAAGCTGACGGACTCTTCACATTTTCCGTTGACCAACCTCGACTCTGAAGCTTGAAAAGACAATAATGCAATAACACAACTTGCTCTGTGTCTGATTTCAGCGACAAACGGAGGAGAAGGCTATTATTCTAACGTGTCTGGTTTTATTTGGTTCATTTAAATGGACGGTAAGATCATGATTATAACTACTATATAAACCAATGTTTTGGGGTTTGTGAATGCTGTATACCTATAGCCTCAGAATGGGGACTTTTACTACTGTTGTGGATTTGCCTACTCATTAAATATCCGAGGAACAGGTTGTACGCCTCAGCAGACGGCTGACTGGTCACCGATCATTTGAAGTTGCACTTTTCAGGGTTGTGGACAGATCTGTCTGTGTGTCCTGTAAACGGTCTTCTTTCTCCTGTTTGCAAGGTGAAAAAGCAAGACAACAGCCAGTTTGTGTACTCGTGAGACTTAGAGAGAGAAAAAAAAACCTGCTGTTAAGTTCAAAGTGATGCCATTGTTGTTCGACTTTGTCGCGTATGAAATAAAACTACTCTTGACAATTTGGGCAAGTGATTTTCTTTTGTCTTTTATACATTTACTGTGTAAAATATAAGCCAAAAGTTAAGGTTGTCAAACATCAATTTAAACTTGAGATCAGACAGTGATGAGACTTTAAGATCTAGATCTGTACAAGCACATACAGTAATGGAAGTGCCAGAGTTACTTGAAATGTAACACAAAACCGCCAAACGCATAACAGTCATCCAGTAAAATAATCATGCAATTTAGTTGCACATATGTTCCTGATAGGTATGTAGTGTTTTTACACTATACACAACCCAGCTTTAGTTTTTATTTAAATCCTGGTTCGTCTACCAGCTCAAATGTTACGTGGCTTTTAATTACAAACCCCAGCTGATACCGATTCTTGTGTCACGGACCGAAGCAAACAATCCACCTGTTTGTTATAAATTGATATTCAGGTGTTTATTCCTATGTGGCAATATCAAAAAAATTTAAACATCAGTTGTTATTCAGCTAATTTTCAAGGTTTGTGCCTCAACATTACAGTATATGCAATAACCTTGTATATTTGATGCAGTTAAAACAATCCTGTTATATAGTATCAGCTTGTCATTTGCTAAGAATAAAACTATAATATACCCTTTATGATTTAAAATGCGCTGAAACTGTTGAAAGTAGTTTTGAAATTTATGCAATAAGATAAAATTGATAAAAGACATAAAAGAAAAGCCTCGTCTATGAAACCTGCAGTCCCACAGACGAGCTTACACTGAAAACTTCTCTATTGCTCTTAATGACTCTAATATTACCACCACTAGGGGGCAGCAACGTTTCGCATTCTTTAATTCTAATGTCTGTCAATGCTTTTAGTTCCACCCAATTTGTAAACAAGTTTCAATATTTGTGTCAATGGCAAAGAAAACAAATGAGTAATCAGGTGTTTATATTCAACCAGCTTTATTTACTAAAACATATGAACACAGTTGTCTCATATAAAAGCGATCATGTGTAGCATAAGAGCATAAAGACGCACCAGACAGGATAGAGACAGGATAAGCAAAGAGAAATTTACAAATGAAAGGTTTAAAATACAAAAACATCAGAACAAATTTGGTATGAACAGATTGGCGCCACTCAGAGAGTCGTAGTCATACAAACAACTCCTCGCATTATGAAAGCAAAGATTACTGAAAGTGGAAATACAAGTATAGACAACTGATCACCATGTTATTGACAGATTTTTATGTCAAGTGATGAATTTTCTACAGAAATGATACCAGAGGAAATTTTGAATAAGCCTAGCTGATGAGCTGTTTGTTCCTCTTGTCCTTTTGGCGAGCCTTGTCTTGGCCTTTCTGTGGGAGGTTGGCGTCACTCTGGCTGAGAGCCGTCCGCGAAACTGTGGACATGCCGTCGACAAACTTCGTCTTGAACAGGACGTTAGCGTTGGTGAACATGCCGTCCTTCAGGGACACCACCACAAACTACAGGGAGAGAGTTTTTAAAAAAAAAAAGGTAACGAGTACATGTTTCAAGAGGTTTGAGCTGTGTGAAAAAGTTGTGGTAGAGGCTTTAAATAGTTGGTCTCCTGCACAACACTAAGGTTTCCTATGGGCATTAGAACATGTGCGTGTTTCTTTCAACATACCTGTGAGTGTCTAAAATGTGTGCGCAGCATCTGTCCAATGTTCTGTGTGTGTGACAGATCCAGGGCAGCGTCCACCTCGTCTAAGATGTAGATGGGAGCAGGCTTGAACAGCAACATGGCGAGGATGAGAGACAAGGCCACCAGAGACCTGAAAACAGACACAAAAGGTTCTCAATGAGAGTGACAGCCTTGATCATCATCCATTTAACCACAGTTCAAGTCCAAAAACAAAACAACTGATACGTGAGAAGTGCCTTTGCTGACCTCTGCCCACCGCTAAGCTCACTGAGGTTCTCTTTCCAGGTGGTGCCCAAGGCCACCTTGAACTCGAGGCCTTCCAAGACACCACAGCCCTGGAGGGGAGCTAGCTTAGCAGTGGCCCCTGGCAGCAGAGTGGAGAAAATGGAGCCAAAGTCCTTGTTTACCTGCAGAGGAAGAGTAAAGTCACAACTTCAGGAAGTTAGAACTCCATGGGGGTCAAAATCGTAACGATCGTGCCTACAAACCAAAATATTTCATCATTGATTTTTTTTTAGAAATCCAAAAATACGATGGATATTTTTAATGGATGACAACTTTACACTCAGCTTAAGGGCTTGACTAGCGCTCAGGTTAGCATCGCCTCATTGATATCAATGAAACATAGTTATATTGCCCAACGTTACATAAAAAGAATGAGAGACTAAAGAGAACAGGCCTTCTGCCACGCCAGGTTAAGAGCCTCATTCTTCTTCTGGTCCAGCTCCTTGATGGTCTGCAAGATTTTTGCTTTGTCGTTCTCCACGATCCTCTTCTTCTTCATCAGGTCATTGTACTGCAGGACACAAGACAACTGCGTCGGACGGGGGGGAAGACATTCAAAGCTGTGCGTGACACAATCTCCTCCTCCGTGCCTCCGTCCTCACCCTTTCCTCTGCCTCATTCAGCATGTTCATAGCCCTCTTGTTGACGTTCCTCTCTAGCTTGCTGGTGGTCTCCTCCAGCTTCTTCAGCCGCTGGCCAGCCTCACGGGGATTGTTGGTCTTAAAGTCATACGACGTGTTGGGCTGGCCAAAGAACTGACGCTCGGAGTGGATCCAGTCATGTTCCTCCAGCATGCGAGACACCTGAAAGAGAACAGTATGACAAGGTAGGGAGAGGCAGGGAAATGTTTAGAGGACTCTAAAAGACCTCATGGAAATATCTTACTGTGCATTACTAGGTGATACAAGTTCAGAGTGTGAGTTTACCTTGTCTGCAGCTTCCTGGCTGTCCTTACGGTGCTTGCTAATGTTGTGTTCCAGTTCCTTGATCTTCAGTTGGACTTCGTTGTTCTGCTCCCTTATTTTATTGGCTTCTGTGCTCTTTCTCTGGAACATTTCATTTGGATAGAAATGATCAAACAAATAGTTTGACAAACAAACAGTAAAATTACTCAAAACTAGACAATTAAAGTGAAAGAGACAAACAGAGGAGTGAAATAAAACCATGTTACAGTTGACCTATTAATTCTTCAATATGTTACATTTCTTTAGGAGTCTAATAAAGAAGTCACTGTTCTGAGCTTCTCAAATAGAGGCATTAGAGGTGAAATTGTGTCCACCTTGAGCTCTTTGTCCTGAGTCATGATCACTTCCTTCTGTTTGGAAAGCTCCTCCTGGGCGGTTCGCACTGCCTCCTGCACAGCATGAGAGCCGAGTTAGGTAACAGTACAAGACAGCTTCTTTTTTTTTCTTTTTTCTTGTTGTGATGAATCCATTCAACATACATGCATACAGTCTTGGGAACAGGGAACGCTGTCCTATAAAGTTCAAACTTGTGGCCGTGACACACTAACCTTGTTCTGCGACACAGTGCAAGCCATGCTGTCGATCTGCTCCTGGATGGCCGTCATGGCTTCATCCACGGCCTGAATCTGCTGCTCGTAGCCGGCCTGCTCCCGCCGCAGCTCCTCCAGCTCCAGGACCACAGCGTCAGACTCCTACCAAAAATGTGCAAGAAAAGAAACACGTTTTGATCCGTTCACCAAAGACATCAATGAGACTCTGGCTCTTGCTGAAATCAATATAAAATGAAATGCAAACGTCTAGCGGGTGTAACCTGCTGCTTCTGTTTCAGCTTCTTATTAAAGGCATCAGCTTTGGCCTTGGCTGCATTGAGTTTCTGTTGCGCCGCTTTCAGCTCCTTCTCCCTCTCTGCCTCAGCATTCTTCATCTTGTTCTCCAGAACCTTGTACTTTTCCTCAGCCCGTTTCTGCAACTCCTTACTGACACGCAAAGTCTCCTCACTCTCCTCTGTTTAAGCAAAAACACAAAACACAGACCCAATACAATATTTTAGCGTGCTTTTGTTTCCTGTAAATGTCACGCCTGGTTGAATTCAGGTATTTTAAATTGTGTGTTTATGCACATGTCAGCATTCTGACCTATAGCCTTGCGCAGCCTCTCCAGCTCCTCTTGCTGCTGGTGGAAGGTGCTCTGCTGCAGCTTGGCCTGCAGAATCTGCTCCTCCTCCACCTTCAGCTCACACTGCTGCTTCAGCTGACGGTACCTGGAGGGAGAGGGGGAGGAAAAAGAATCACTATTTTTACATGTAATGCATTCAAAATCAGCATGTGACCATTTTACCAATCATGCATTCACACCATTTGGCCAATCAGATGTGTGTCTTTATAGAATTTCTTGGGAAATTATATAAACGTGTAACTCAAGCAACACAATTTAAAAATATATTATTATTATTATTATTATAATACAAGAATTTCACACCTAGTGATTTTTTAAAAACAGATACTGGTTTATATGTTTTTTAACAATTTTAACCTTGGTACCTAAGAAAGACACTTTACAGTGTAAAAATCAACTTTGTAAAGGTGACGGTGTTTCTTGGTACTTATTAGTAGGCATATTCACTGATACAGATGTAATCTCTGCACACATACTTCTCTGCGGTTCCCTTAAGGCCGGCCAGTTGTCGTTCAGTGTCCTGAAGCTGGGCCTCCTTGTCATTCAAGTTGTCCCGAACCTCTTTCAGTTCCTGCAGGCTGGACAAAACAGATGCCGACTGGGAACGAGCACCTAGAAGAGAAAAGGAATAAATAATGAATAAAATCTAAGCAATAAAGAAACCATTTGGATGTTTGACAACAAACTGGACTGTTTCGAAGCAAGGTTTTGTGTTTGTTTTTGCTTCCTCTGCCCACACTACCAACCTGACAGATGAATCAATGACACACACTCACATTAGGACATGTTCTCACCTCCACTCAGAGTTCCCTGAGGGTCAAAGACGTCCCCTCCGAGAGTGACCGTCTTGGTCATCACCTGCTTATCAAAAGCCACTTTCTTGGCGTTATCCAGGGTGTCGCACACCAGTGAGGAGCCAAAGACGTATTCCATGGCCTTTCGCAGGTCAGATTCATAGCCCACCAGGGACAGAGCTGTGTGGACATTGTCCTTTCCAACCTGACAGGGAGGGAGAGCAAAAAGAGATGAAACAGGAATAGAAAGAAGAAGAGATGGGAGAGTCGTCAAAGAGATGGATTTAAGATCTCTCACCAGACTCTTGGCGGCATTGACCACCCTGTCGTTGAGCGTCTTGGCAGAGATCTTGTTCAGGGGAATGATGGTGTACCTCCGCTGCAGCTCTCCCTTCTCCAACAGTTTTTTACCCGTCACCTGTTCAGTGACAAAACATCAGATCATTGACTCTGGTTACACTCTCCCAGAAATCAGAACATTTAACATCTTAATATCATTTGCATTCAAAATAAAATTCACACTGGCAACCTACCTCTGTGTCAACTACAATGTTATAAAGACGTCCCCCTGCAACAACCTCAAGTCCCGTGGCGTAGGAGACGTCACGGATTGTGATCAGGTTAGCTAGCAACCCCTTTACTTTACTGCGGTCCCATCCTCGCTCTGGGTCCCTGCAAGACAGAAGAAAACACATAAATACTTTATGTTATAGTTTTGCTCGTCATATTCACATTACTAATTATTGTGAAGTGTTTTCCAAAGCAACAAAATAGCCAAACACAATTTGAGTAATGGCTATCCAAAACATTTTTCTCAATCCAGTCCAGCCAAACATGAGCCAGAGAATATTTCTAATTAGCTGTCATAATTGAAGACATTTGTCTTCGGATACAGAATAGAATAATCCCGTAGAGGGTGTAATTTTGCTCTAAAACTGGGCTGCTATCATGATCCGGAACACCTTCTGTAATTTCAAATGATGCAACACAGTTAAAGAGATGAGCAAATGAATTTGGAAAAATTCTTACTTGTAGTCGAAGCGCAAGTTGGGGAAACGAGACACAAGGCGCTCATAGGTCTCTTTCAGTTTAGCGACCTCTCTGGACAGCTGCCTTCTGTTGTCCAGCAGACTTTCCTCCTTCCCATCTGCACAGACACACACACACAGACCCCAAATATTCTTACAAAAGTTCAACATGAGGAATGGCAGGTGCCAGAAGTAGACACACACACACAGACACACACACACAACCTTCATAGTTGAGTTTAGTTAGCTCAGCCTGTAGTTTCTCCTTGCTGCTTCTGACAGCCTGCAGGGTGTCCTGGTCTTTCTTGTAGCCACCATCCATCTTTTTTACCTCTGCCTGTTTTGACTTAAGCTCAGCCTGGGCATGCTCAAGGGTCATCTGGGCCTGAACAGACAGGAGAACAGAGACAAGGAACACGATTGATCTTTGAAATCAACAAGGTGGAAAGTGAAGTCTGCACAGAAAACTCGCAATTACATTTCAGCTGAAAATAGCAACCTGAATCACAAACTTTGGTAAATATGTGTGAGCCTTTTCCCTCACCTGCTTGGCCTCAGTATCTGCCTTGCTCATGTCATTCTTGCAGGTCATCATCTGCCCAGCCAGTGTGGCCTCTTCTCCATCCTCATTGGTGGAAAGGCCTGCAGACACAGCCCTAAAATGCTGCTCAGCTGCTTCAAGGGCTGCGCTGTCCTTATGTCCTTCCTCCTGAAGAGCCTGAAGCTGCTCCGTCATCTTAGAAACCTCCTTTTCTTTCACCACAAGCATTTTCTTGTCCTTGTGATGAAGAAAAAAAGATTGTATGCGTCTGTTTCGACAAGAATACAAAAGTCATATAAGCACATATTATCAAAGTGTATTTTCTCATTACCTCCTCCATACTCTTAACAAGCTCTTTCCTTTTCTCGGTCTCATCTTTGAGATTTTGTTTTTTCAGGTCAAGTGCACTCTGAGCTTTGGTATCCACACGTTGCACATCAGCTAGTTTCTCCTCCAGGGATTTTAAAACTCCATTCAACTCCTAAAGATGAGCAGATAAACATCAAACTAAAAGCAATGTGACTCAAGATTTATTTCCCTTGCTGTAGTTCCAGTGTACCTGATCTCTTTTCTTCTGCAGCTCCTGAATCTGGACTGAGAGCTCCTGCACTTTGACCTCATTCTCAGCCATGCTGTCTTGCATCTTTGCGATGTTATCCTGCATCACCTTCAAATTCTCTGCCGATTTCAGCTTGGTTTCTTCTGCACACACAAACAACCAGGCCACATAGAGACGTGTCAAGTGTTGGATCTCACGCATCAGCTTCTGGTACTCCAAGTATGACGATCGTTCCTGCAGAGAGAGAGAGGAAGATTTAGGGGGAAAAAAGATATATATTATTAGAAAAATGTATGATGGAAAAAGTATTATTTTTATGTTTATTTTATGTTTTAATTTTGCAGTGAACCTACCTCTTGCAGTTTATGCATGGTTGGAGTAATTTCTTCATCCAAAATCTTATAGAGTAAACAAAAGGAGTCGGTAAAACATTTCAACATTAGTTTCAGTTGTATTTGTGGTATCTTCCCATTGACAAATGAAAACAGACAATCGGGAAAAAAAATACAGTAGTTTGAGTGTCTAACATACAGTCTGAATCTCCTTCAGCTTGGCCTCCTTCTTCTCAATGGTTTTCTGAGCGCTAATCTTTTTACATTCATACATCCTGGTTCCTGCTGCCTCCTCAATCATGGCAAGAATCTGAAAGAAGAGATATAATCATTGGAATAACTGAAAATGTCCGGAAAATGTCTATGTGAAAGCAGTGAGAGTGAGATGGCAGACAAAGTATGCATGTTTTACCTCTGGTGGCTTCATGTTTAGAACTTTGGTGATCCTCCCCTAAAAGAATAGAAACATCACAAGACATTAAATACAGTAAAGGACTGAAAACCTACAACCAAAGACTGCTGTAGAGACGAGCCTGACCTGCATGATGAGAAAATGTGGGTTGTTGACGTTAAGGCCAACCGAGCAGAACAAGTCCTGCACCCTGGTGTTGTTGGCATTGACACCATTGATGAGGTACTTGTTCCTTCCACCAATTACCACCTTAAAGAAAGGATCATCAGTTTTAGTAGAAGCATTGCGCACAATAACCTCGTAAAACCAATTAGAAAGCCTTCAGAAAGACTGGTTCCTTTGCCAACCTGTCTGGTGACGGTGATCTCATCATGGGTTTCAAACCCCAGAGGACTCTGGCTTTTGTTGGAGTTGTCAAAAGTGATAGACACCGTGGCCTTGGTGATACCACCCTGTCCATTTTTATAAACCAAGTCCTGGAGGTTGGAGGCTCGCACCTTTACAGTGAAAATGAATCAAAGAGAAAGGTTTAAGTTTGCTCAGTGTTAGCTTACCTATTTAATACCAATGTTAATTTTAGTTTAAGGACATCGGTAACTTTTATCACAAAGTTTAATTACTTTAAAATCAATGGTAGACTTACGTGGGTGAGATTGGAAATGCCCAAAAGGAAACATATCGAGTCCAAAATATTAGACTTGCCGCTGCCGTTCAGTCCTGTGATGGCGTTGAACAGCGGGTCAAATCCGTTGATCTCAGTCCTCTGAGCGTAGGATTTGAATCCTTCAATAATAATAGATTTGATGTGCATCTTGAGGCTACCCTCTCTCTACAGAGTCCGGTGTATGGATACCAAATAGCAACCTTTAAGGTTGAAGCACTGTTACAGCACAGTGTTTACAACCAACAACAAGAAAGCTCGTTCCTCTCTGCTCTAACTTGAATTTTGGCGGTAGGTATGAAGCCTCTGGTCCGCCCCCTTCATGCCGGGGACAGGACGAGGAAATTAACGATATCTTCGTAGGATATGAGCACACATTCAATTTATGTATCAATAAATAAATACGAATGGTTTGAAATGTAGAGATGAAATGCAAACGCCGTCGTTTCACGTACATTTAGATTTAGGTTTATTTATTTTTGTCAGGCAAATCTTAAGGATACTAAATAGCCCTGTAGTAATGACGTCACTTGTAGGCCGAAAAGTGAACTACGGGAAGAAAAATGACTCATTAGGTGTCAAACGTATAAATAAATAAAAAATAAACAAGAGATAAATAAATCCATAAGAAATTAAAAATGAATAAATAAATAAATAGAAAACAACATAAATGAATGAATTTCACTGTCTCTATAATCTATGGTTTTATATAAATATAACATATAATATAGACATAAATATAACACACACACACACACACACATATATATATATATATATATATATATATATAGTGTTATATTGTTCTGTATATACTGTATATACTGTGTATATATAAAAGGAACCCATACTCACCATTAAAACCCGAACAAAGTCTTACCACTGATGTTTATTACTGAAAGGATGATCCTTTACTGCTCCTTTAACTTTGACAAGATGCTGAAGTAACTGAATTAAATTCAGTTTCTATATGAAGGCCTGAATGCAACATAGTGAGAAATTACATCTTGTGGGCTAATACTGAGACATTCATTTAGAATGGCTTTTTTGCTTGAAGGTAGATTAATATGTTGAGTTAATATTGGAATAAGCCAAAAGTCATACACCAAGCATTAATATATCCATAGCATTATAGGATATTAAAACCCTTAATTCCTCCTCCTCAGTACTACTGCTACTACTATATTACTGCTACTACTGAGTCAGTAGTATCATTATGCCCCAGCCCCAGACTGAAAGCGTATACGTACTGGTAAGCCAAGGGTATCACAGACAAGCTCCAAAAGCAATAGTCAAATATTTGTACTAAGTTGAATAATACCACATTATGATGATTCTACTTTAACAAGACTAAGTGTAGCCTAGAGAAAAGCAAAGAAATTGGAAGTTATTTTATTTGTTCTCCATTTGAAATTCACATTTTGACAATAGCACACAGAACAGAATACTTTGAGTAATACGTAACAAAAAGATCACAAAAGTAGGACTAGATAATACAGTCAACAAATGCCAAGCTTCTTGGAAATATTTGAAGCAATAATGCAAAATACATTTTCACAGTAAATTGCTCCTCATCAACGACCTCTTTGTGTAAAGAAAGCCACAAAGCTATATTCATTATTATTATTATTATACAGTATTATAACAAACACACACCGTAATTGACAGACATACACACTCATTGTGTCATCCCATTATGAATCCAGGGGCACGGGACACATGGAAAGACATACCAGATTGAATGCATAGAAGCATATCTGTGTAAGAACAACACAGTCTCCTCTATTAGAGTAGAAGGTGGTGGGCTTGATGTAGGCCCAGTCAAAGTTCCGCAGGTTCAGTGACCTCTGACAGTGCCGGTCGCTTAGAGCAACCAGGGCACGCACAAAAGCGTATTTGGCTGAGCAGCTGATGGCTGTCACTGTACGCACCTTGTCAAAGTGCAGAAGGAAACAGGGGTCATCCTGGAGCCAGAGAATATCATTATCAGAATCAGTTTTAAAATCACAAGAAGCCATCAAAGAGATGCCAGATACATAAAAGTAAACGCAGGCTGCTGAGAAATAAATGCATAAATATAAAAAAAATTGCATAAAGTAGATATGTATGTTTGTATGTATGTATATCTGTATGTATCTATGTATTTATGTTTATACATAAACACTGTTACACTGTTTATAAACACCATGCATTTTATTTATTTTATTTTTATTTAGAATAAATAGAATATTTAGAATCCAAATGAGAGACAGTTGATCTTCCTGTTATGGATCCACACAAAACGCCATAAGAGTAACATGCAGCCCTGAATTTAAAAAAAAAAAAAAACAATTTAGACATTAGAGATATTATATTTTAATAACTGTGTGTTTTGTACTAACCCTCCTTTCTATAGGAAACAATAAGAAATAATGCAATAATAAGGGATTAAATTTGGTTAATTACCACATCAGGGTCCCGTCCGTCAACAAGAGTCAGGTCTTGCAGCGACCAGACCTCCGTCCTCCTGTAGCACTCCTGTATGCTGGAGCGTTGGGTGTGAGACCTCTTGGATTCAGACTTTATCTTCGCCTGAGACATCTGACAGCTGACTACACTTAACTGCACCAGTTTGTTTTTCGAAACTGCAGAAAAAGTGTAACGAAAGTGTTAGTTTTTTCCCCCAATACAGCAGCAGTTTCATCTGCAGTTAAAGTGAAATGATCAGCACATTTCCTTACAGTTTCTCCACAAACAGAATTATAATGCGTACAATCTGTAAAGGAAAATTCTAATATAAACCTTTTAAATGTTACAATTATTGGTTAAAAAAATGGATTTGAACTTATGTTGAACATCTGAGTATATTTAAGCCCCCAAATACTTTAATACTTTCAGTTTTATCAAATGTGTAATAATGCTTTGAAGTTACAACCTAATAAACAAGAAAGCTGTTTACCTGAGACACAGAGGAAATGTCTTCCATGTGCTGGCTCTTCAATCTCAATATACTCCACCAGTCTCTGTTTTCCAGGTCGGAATAAAACTCTCTGCATTTCTTCCCTCAGAAGAGACGACATCACTGGAGAGAGAAGAGGAAGGGACTTTAAGCCTGTAAAAAAATCTGATTCAGTAAGGCAAAAAGACAACAAGAGACGAGAAAATCCGAGAGAGAATGAGGTGAGAAATTAAATCTGAGGATTGTGACACTGGTCAACACCGAGATCTGGCAGTGGTGGGGGTGGTGATGTTTCCTGTAGTCAGACTGCATGAAAGTAAATGAGCCCTTACTCTACACACACACACACACACACACACACACACACACACACACACACACACACACACACACACATACCATTCTTCTGTGGTTTGATGATCAATGTTGATCTTTCATTAAAGTACTGCATTCATACTGACTTTCTCAGCAGGGATTTAGTAGATAGGGAGCAATTAAAGGCCAATCTCTTCATCATTTTGCTGTTATTACTTCAATTAAGATCCATTGATGCTCAGGTTTCCTGCATGTATGGATTTCACTCTTGGATTTGTATTGACCTCAGACCCAAACCAAAGACACATATGGCATTTTACAATAGTTGTATAATGTTTGTGGTTATTTGTTCCTATACATAGACTTCTTTCTTTCTTTCTTTCTTTCTTTCTTTCTTTCTGTGCTCTTTCTGTCTCCACTCACTCACATATTGATGTTTATATGTGATGTGGCACAGCGCTTGATGTTTGTCTGTGATTAAACGGTTGTTGTGTGGGAAAAGGATGTCCCACAGCACTCTGCATGGTTTCCATTACGTTGTAATGATTCAGTCACTGAGAACAGGTACGAGCGGGATGAAGCACTTAAATGGAGGGATTTTACAAGCAGATAAATGATGCTATACTTCCTTACTATTTGTGGCTCCACAAGACAATTTACTGCATGTACTAATAAACATAAAGAATATAATATTACACTTTGGAGCCAGCTCCAGTTTGTGAGAGGCAGAATAGAAGGGATGGAGGACTTTAGAGCAAACTGCCCCAGAATGAAGCCGATCAAAGCTCTGATTTGATTTGTGGCTCCATTGGGTTTGTCACATTTGTGAAAACAAAGACGGGTCGTTCCACAGCTAAGTGCTTTATTGTTGTTGTTGTTGATGATGGTTTTTGTGGGTGTTCACTTGAAAGGCTTTTTGCCTCTGAGATGGAAAGATAGAGGATGGGCAGGAAGTCGGGAGGAAAGGAGCTATACAAGTGTTGAATCTCATGAATAACACATGAGGTTTATTGTAGTTTTCATAAACTTGAACTCCAGTATGTCTGCCCTGTGCATTGAATGGAACGTTATTTGTGCAGTAATTGAAGAAAACCATAGTCTGGAACATGGGAGTAGATTTAGTAAAATATGAGGGAATGCACACAAATAAAGGCTGCAATCATTTTACATGTGTGTTCAATGGAAATGCTACATCAAACTGACTAAATGTGTATTTGTCAAAAATATGCTTGTCATGATTCATGTGAGCATTTCCATTATCCCTGGTTTGTGGAAACATGCAGGTGAGCTGCTCTGAGAACCAACAGGATACACATGTGCAGCAACTTTGATACTGAATAGGGGAGGGGTTTTGAATGAGAGGCATTCATGACAAAAGAGGATTAAGTAGAGATGTATAGAGTTGGGGAGCAAAGTCAGAGCACCTGGCAACCAGGATAAGTACAGGATCTTTGTAATACTGACGGATGAAGTTCCAGAAGAAAAATAGGAAGACGACACTGCTGAAAAGGAAACTAAAGAAGAAAATGCTGCCAAGAACTACTAAAAATGATTATGAAATAGGAAAGAAGGGAAGGCATTAAGGATGCTGAGTAATATATAAGCATTGAAAAGCAGTGGAACAAAGACACAAGAAAGCAAAAGGCAGGAAGAAACAGCAGAGGATCTGAAGACTAAGAAAACAGAGAAGGTGAAAAAGGACCAGTTTGTGGAGATGAATTAAGGGATTAAAATACAAATTATGCAGCAAGGGTTGCTGAGCGGAAAGACGAGAGAGGAGAAAATAATAGATGGATAGGAAATGATGGAAAATCCTCAGGCAGATAATGGCTAATCTGAACCAAGCAGAAGAGAACTGACAATGATGACAGAGAAAAAGCGAGGGGGCAAATCGAGTTCACGGAGAGAAAGGAGGCTGAAGAAAGGAATAAGAGACAGCAAGAAATTCTGAGCTGGCACAGAGGCATAATGACTCCACACAGGAGGAAAGACCTAATGAAGGCGCCACTGTTATGAAGCAAACTAGAACGGGGCCAATGAAAACACTTTTTGTTTAATGCTCAAACCTACGGCTGGAATTATAAGTGTGCCCAAAGTGTAAAATCTGGATGTTACAATTTCCAGAATTTATTTGTAACATTTCGGTGCAGTGACTTTTATCAAATCAGCATCTCATGTGATGCACTAATATAGGACAATGATTCAGCCAAAACCCATCCACTTATGTAGCCTGAGGATATAAGGGTTTAATAAACACTTCTTGGCAACAATAAAGCTGTTGTTTTGTTTTTAGTTTGGATGATTTCAGAGGGCACAGCACATTAGGAGCTGATCAGCACATGATCAGCATGTTTTCAGTCTCAAATGAATATAAGTGTGAATTGCTTGCAAGTGAAGGTTGAACTGTGGGTTCTGATTAACAATGTTGTAATCTTAAAGGGAGGACTTTAAATCTGCAACACTGAGCAATAACTAGTACTGTAGCCTCATCAGTCATCTCTTTCCCCTGATGTTACCTTACTTATGAATGTTGCATTTTCCTAGAAACAACTGCAAACCTTTAAGTAAAACACACTTACTTTTACATATCATTTTATCTTGTGATAATAAAAGTATGTCAGTAAAAATCACATGTTCGTTTGGAGAAAATGTGAAATGAACATCTCGTAATCGTAGATCATGCCTCATAGAAAAAGGTTTGTAATGTGCACCATGATAAGAATTTAGGGGATCCTCGACACAGTAAAGGTGCAACGTCATGGTCTGTAGAGCTTCTGATTGGATGTCGATAAAAAGGGAAACCCCTTGCCATCGGGCAGGGCCATCCCTACCATGATTCGCCCCGTACTGGCGACCGCCCAATGTCACTTTCACAGACCATTCACATGAAACTAATTGTGTTTTTCTGAAAATAGTGTGGTGATGTTAATAATACATTATAACATAATTGTAAAAATATTGAAACAGAGCAGCGTTTATCATTATGGTTGTAAGTATTATGCAAAACCTCAAGTAAAATACCAATTAACTGGATATTTCTTATCCGATACAGAATCTATGGTATTTCTGACCTGTTTTTAATATTGCTGCCACGCTCTTTCATTATCTATCGTATCAAAAACGAGATGACACTGACAGTGTGCTAAATTAATCTGCCTGGAAAAGCAACAAAAAAAACACGCGGAGTCATTTCCCCTTCGAAGATTACTGAGCGATCGCCTTCCTTTTTGCTGCTACTGTACTCAGCTTGCAAAATAGTGCGCTCTACTGTCTCTATTGCGCATGACTGTACGTCGTACATGAAGTAGGCCTCCTGTTTTTCTCCCCAACCCTTCAGGCCCCCACCACCTCGATGCAACGTCCAAGTAAGCAAAACAGGGAGGCTGCTGTCGATTATTCAGCAAGGTAAGGAATATAATGCATATCTAAGCCCAGCTGTAGTTTTCGATTGTGAAATAGCACGGCCTTTGTAGTCAGTAAACGGTGTTTTTATTAGCGTGCGGAAGCAGTTGGACTGCAGAGGAGGCTTCGGGACTGTTTCCGCACGCTTGAGGGAGAGCAAGGCCCAGTGACCCACATTCAGAGCAGCCTGTGTCTCTGTGTATGAGTGGGCGAGCGTGTGCGCATATCCCTTTCAATGTCTGTGTACGTGTGTGCCCGGGAACGGAGAGTGTGTGTACATACATCTGCCGCGAAAATGTTTCCACCATTGCTGGTTTTAGACATTTCTCCGCCAGCGACTTTAATGTTTCCGTGGGATTTTTGCGAGGATCTTGCCTCGCGCTGATGTTTAGGCTCAGTTTTCTCGCGCTGTTGCAGCACGAGCGCTAATATTTTAGGGATTATTTTATCTTCAATGTCAGTTGTTGCGTGACAGCTTGAGGCTCGGCGCCAGCTTGCCATGGCAGAGCGTGCTGTTCCTCATTTATTTCACAAATGTGATATGATTTACCTGCCGTAACTGTGTCAGGCAGTGTCGGCGAGTGTAGCGGTGGGAAACGGGTCAGTAAGAGCATTAAATCTTTGAGGAATGTAGCAGTTTTCGATAGCAAGCTCAGTTAACATTAGCTTGCTAGCTAGCTAAATGGGTTGCTCTCTTACGGTTGTATAACACCTGTGGCACTAAAAGGTATATCAAAATGTTACCGTGCCTAATTGATAACTAATTGATCTACTGGGCCATATTGCCTTTGCTTATATCAGTGTTTACTCATTGGCTTTGGTGTACAGTGAGCAGAATCGCCCATTGAAGAAGTTCAGTCAAATGAGGCTTTACTTATTGGCCACCAGGAATAGTTGCGTGTGTCTATCAGGCCAGTGGTTCCCAAAGCGGAGACCCGGGACCACAATGAGGCTTTAACACAATGCCCGAATCTCATTATCATCTCCCTCTAAAATAAGTGCAGTATGATAATGACAGTATTATCTGTAGCTTTTACTAGGCCTACCCACTCTGACCTTCCTGTTTACTGCCATATCTCTCAACAAAATCCTCTTACATGGGTCTTATGGGGGCACGGTGTGATCCAAGGGGGTAGCATGTCTGATTGGTGTTGTCTACTTGGCAAGTCATTTTTAAACTGTTTACCTGTCTTACACATCACAAAATAGTGTTGGTCAACTGATCGGCATTGTTATTGAAACAAAACAAAAAAATCCTTCCTTTCCCTTGTTAAAGCGTCCCAGTGGTAGGGATTTGCTTTTTTTTAAAATTTCTTATGTGAGAGTAATAAGAAAATTTTAAGTTTTAGACTGCTAGTCAGACAGAACAACACTTAAAGATGTGTGGTTAAGTTGTGGAAAATGTGATTTCTAACATTTTATGGCCCAAATGGTTAATTGAGAAAATAAGGGGCTGATCAATAGATGATGGAATCAGTGAAGATGAGAAGATTCAAAAGAGCTACTTTGATTTATTTACATCAATTTGTGCCTTCCTCTAAATTGTGAGTGTGTGCTGCGTTTTGATATTTATTTGATCATTATAAATTAAATATTTTCACTGTCACTATTTTTTGGCCTTAAAAGACCAAACAATTCATCAGTTAATTCAACAACTAATAGGCAGTTCAAATGATGAAGAGGATTAGTAGTTGCTGGCCTAACCTTCTCGTATTATGAATATCTTTTAGCTTTGGACTATTGGTTAGACAGAACAACTACTGTAATATAATATAATACACAATAACAAATACTGTAATAAAAATTGCAGCACAATCCCCCCTTTTTTCTGGCAGGACCCAACATATTTACTTTCCTTGATGACCTCTAGAATTTGCATGCATGATAAATACCACAAACCGCATGGTTTGTAAATGAGAATGGGTTGTTTGTGTTGCAGGTGAGGTGTGGCTTTGTGAATGCCTGGAAGGATCAGCTCCAAAAGAAAGCTAGTTCTGCAAAGAGACTTTCCAGAAAGTAAGTTGGAAAAAGATTTTTACAGGACTTGGTCGCAGTGCTCCAAAAGAGCCTCTGAAATACTAATAATGTATGTATATAAATGATTTATTCCAGGTTTTCCTTGCTGCACTGATATATGTTTTTGTGGTGTATTCACTGGGACTCCAGGACCTTTCAATAATCTTAATTCATAAAGTTAGCTTTACTTATTTATTCATTAATTTGTTAGTAAGTTGTTGAGAATGACTATAATTATTTTAGCAACCATATATTTCTTCTGTCCAATTTAATATGCTTAATGACACACTGTAAAATTGGTTTAGAAAGTCGAAATGTCATCGGTTAATGAATCAGTAAAGTTGATTTACTACACTGGCTTGTAAAACATGATCTGCTGCATTTCATGTTAAAATAAAAACTTTGCAACAATTGTGTATGCAAGTGAGCATTCTTTGACTTAATAAAAAAAAAGGTTGTGTGTGACACAAGTAAAAAAAAAAAAGAAGATAGGTTTAGATTTCTCAGAAAATATAAAAATGAATTTTTGAGTTTTTGTTAGCTGAGGTTGCAATTTCAGTAAAGTTGTGAGAGCTGAACATCTGATCTGATGACCCCTGTTTTCTGCTCTGATTTTTCTCCTGCAGGTTTGGTAGAACACCATGTATTTCCTGCAGTCTGGTGCCCTCTCGTGACCCCAGTGAACCCAATGACCCCAACGTCAGTTTTGACTATAGAGTCATATTTGACCCCAAACCTTTTCTTCAACCTTTGAGAAAAGCCGTTAACAGGGAGCGTGCATAAGCTGCATTGGGGTGAGAAGTGACTACGTACACATAAAGATAGAGCATAGATACCTGTAGACCATTTTTGCTAACTGATCATAACCTGTATTAAGATATATGTTATACTGTTTTAATGACCACAGATATTTTGTTTTATGACACCTGTCCTATTATTGAGGATTCACTCAAGCTAAAACTAGAATATTAGTCGGCGGTATATTGAAGCATAAAAGAAGCCACCATAGCAAGTGAGTTGAATCACATGGGAATGCTTATAATTGCCACTGAGAATGACATGCTGGCTTAAAACATATTCAAAACATTAAACAAACAATAACATTGTTATTACATGTATCAAACAAGGACTTTTCATTAAGAATAGATCAATTTAAAGGTTTGGCCTGATTGTCATTTAAGTCATGACCAGTTAACCTGTATGTCAGGATTTAATTGTGCCCCCCTCTACTAGTTATTAATTAAGCCAATACAATATTTGTTTTTTCTGTCTCTCCAGGTGGTCTTCCAAATGCCTACCTCACGCCTAAAGAGCAAATCACTGCAACCACAGCCCTGATAAGCAGCCACCATGACATCAAGCATTGGGTATGTCATAAATAACATGCATATACAGAGCACTATACACGTGTTCACACAAGCACAAATGATGTTCGGCTGCACCTCCTCAGTCGACAAGGATGTTGTTTTTCAGGTTGCCATTTTCCATAATCGTGTCCGCTGAATAAAAATAGGTGGCCGCTATAGTAGCTGGGCTGTTTAATGGAGGGCATTGGGTTTGTGCTGTGCAGGTTATTCAGTGCATGCTGCGCATTAATGACGCAGTGATGATGCTCTTGGACCAATTAGTGGTCTGCAGTGTTTTCACATCACCTTTTAGTACTTGCTCAGCTTTTTTGGAACCTTGATTGAGGTGATACCAAAACGTAGGTACCAGTAGAGTCGAGCTGAGCAGGTACCACATAGTGGAAACACGACTATAGATTTTTGCACAAAACATTGTGCCTACCTATAATTGTGCCACAGTAAAAAATCTTTAGAAATGATGATATCTTGCTATTTTTTACATAATGGTCAAATTTAAAGATATTAAATAGCTTGCTATATCATCCATCAGTAAAAATGAAAGTATTTGTATTAACTGTAACATAGACAGGCACACGCTCTTTTACACAAATGCACACGTAACCTTCTTGACAAGAGCAATGCGTTCTCTCTCTCTTGTCACAAAAATAGACCTGTTCCTGGCATTTGGGAGTCTTTTCATTGGCAGTTATTAACAAATATGATCTGCTTTCAAGCTGTCAACAAATGTGCACACAAAAAAAACTTGTTTTTCTCTCCTCCTGTAGAGATGATTGTAGCATCTTTGATGGGTTGATGGAAGAAGATGAAAAGGACAAAGCAAAACGGTAAGCTAGATACAAAGATAGTGAAGCTACTTGTAGTTAATACACCAGTACTTTTCATAAAGCATCACAATGACATTTAAATGATTGTATTTTGACCAGACATAGGGTTGTTAGTCAACCGACATTTGAAACATATTTAAAGATGGGAATAAGAAAGTTTTTAACGCCTACGTTATTGTATGCCGTACACAGTAGCCATACTGTTTAAATGTAACAAATTCAGGGTCATGTATATCTCTTGAAAACGGTTGTTGTAACATTCACAGTATTTTTTTCTGACGGTGTTTTTGATTGTAGTGTGTCCCGCAATAAGTCTGAGAAGAAACGGAGAGACCAGTTCAATGTCCTCATCAAGGAGCTCGGCACAATGTTGCCGGGCAACACCAGGAAGATGGACAAGTCCACCGTCCTGCAGAAAAGCATTGACTTCCTGTGCAAACATAAAGGTCAGGGTTTTATATCATCCTCGCTTCACTTCCTGTGTTGACCACCTCACAGAAGGACACTTCTTCTATGTTTAGCTTTATTATTCACACTTGTTTACTGTTGTTGCTAGACGTTTTTAAAAGGGCGACTCCTTGTGTTTTATTACACATTAAATGAGACAAGGCGACTGTACCTGTGAAGCTTTACTTCCTCTTTAGCTAATTTAAACTTTTTGACTGTGTGTTGTAGACTCATTGTATTATTAACATTTATGAAAACCTAAATTCTGTGATTGGGTTATTTTACATCTACACCCTCTTCTCTCTTTCCCCTAATAATCTTTGCTGATCACCATTTGAATACTGGGAATCCAGTATGCGGAAGTATCTAATTACTGCACATGGTCCACTGTTATTGTTAATCTCAACTCTTATCAGTGCTGTGCACGATAAACACCAGCTGGTAACAGTCAGCTGCAACTTCACCGGTGCGCTGTGTTATTTAGGGTTCTGTTCCACTGTCTTTTTATTCACTAAGCCTTGTACTATCTACGTTTCTGTACCATGTTGTTCTGTGTTATTGTTTGACTCTATGTTGTCTCTTGTACGTACTGTCTACCGCCTTATTTCTTTTTCCTCTCTCGGCCTTTTCCCCAAAAGCTCTGATTTTCTTCTGAAAACGTCCATTTGCTCATTTGTTTCCTCCATCAGAGATCGCAGCGCAGTCAGAGTCAAGTGAGATCAGGCAGGACTGGAAGCCTCCATTTCTTAGCAATGAGGAGTTCACCCAGCTCATGCTTGAGGTCAGAAATCTCACATTTTGCCCTGTAATCCACATACTTAGTTGACAACACAGATGTTATTTTACTCTTGCGGTAGGTCTTTCATCACCGTGGTCTAGATGAATTCTTATGCACCTCAGCCAACACGATTTGAGTAGTGAGAAAGCTGCTGTATCACTTTAACAGATTCAACTTATAGTTATATATAACTATTTAAGACAAATAGCTGACAGACATCAACCTCCACTGCTGTAGGCCAATATTGACAGCTGTTCATTTTATCTTGTCTTGCATTATCAGGCCCTGGATGGTTTCTTTATAGCAATAATGACTGATGGCAATATCCTCTATGTGTCTGAGAGCGTCACCTCTCTACTAGAACACCTACCGGTGAGTTAACACTGGTTCTGTCTATTGCTTGGTATGGAGCACACTTTAACAGGTATTTGTGTGTCTGTGGTTCAGGTTACACATGTCTGGATGACTTGTGTGTACTGATAAAAGGGTTTGGCTAATCTGTTAATGTGTGTGTATGTCTGTGTGGTTCCCAGACCGACTTGGTGGACCAGAACCTCTTAAACTTCCTGCCAGTTGGAGAACACTCTGATGTGTACAAGGCTTTGTCCACGCACCCCACCGACCCAGAGAGCCTTAGCACTGATTTCTTGAAGAGTCAGTAACACCCTGAAGTCATATTACACCATACATTCTGTTTGTTTCAACATTATCCATTAATACTTTACCGTGTCATGTGTTTGGTTAAAAAGGAATATCATTCAGTTTAACGTTTACTTCTGTACTTCAGGACGAAAAACTTTCTGCTTTTATCAGATTTTTCAATCATATAGATTGAGAGAGATTTGAAAGAAAATATCAGACTTTGTTTCTGTCAAACTACAAACATGTCTATCCCAGTGTCTTACTGAATATATGCGTGACAAATTTAGATGAAAGAGAAAAGTTATGGATAGTGTAACGGTTTTTATAGCAATATGGGTAATTTTGTTGGCTTAGTATAAATCCTACCTTTTGTCTACTGGGAAGCAAATTGTTGGATAGAAGTTAATCATGACCCTGAGCCATCATCTGGGTGTGGAACAGATAAAACATTCTTTGTAATTCATTATGAAGCGACACAAAAAGTCTAAAAATACTGGCTTACTTTTTGGATGATGCACCGTCATCATTATGGCTGTTTAGTCTCGACTCTTTCCCAGCAACATGAAACATTTTGAACACATGAACAAATAGTTTTATTGTATTTTTGCCTTTAGTTTGACTTTTAACCTAATGTTTTTTATTTTTCATCTCTAGCTAAGAACCACTTGGAGTTCTGCTGCCATATGCTTCGAGGGGCCATTGACCCTAAAGAACCCCCTGTCTACGAGTATGTTAAATTCATTGGCAACTTCAAGTCACTCAACAATGGTAGGTCACTTAAAAAGCATCTTTTTTATATTATATATATATTTTTAGAACATTCAGATAGCATTAAAGTAAGGCAACAATCATGTAAAAGTAAAACAAACATACCTTTTTTGCAATTTTGCATAACAAGCTTATATATTGACTGAAAAGTGTACTAATATCAATTCGACAGTGCACCTATTTTTCCAAGTTTTATCAGTCACACGCAACGCCCTTGAAAACCCTTGAAAGACGTCATTCCAAGGAGCCACTCGGAACCACACTGTGTATTACTTGACTCACAGAGCAAACAACCTGTTTAATGCAACTCTGCTCTGTTGTGTGTAGTTCCTAACTCGACGAGGAACGGTCTAGCAGGCGTGTTACAGCGGTCACTGCAACCTGCGTTTGATGACCAGGTGTGCTTTGTAGCCACTGTTCGGCTAGCCAAACCGCAGTTTATCAAGGTAATCCTCATACGCACATACACACACACACACACATACACACACACACACACACACACACACACGTAGACATGCAAATAAAGTCGCACAGAGTGAATAATGAATCGTCTTATCTAATACACATTCTCTCCTCTCGTTGTTTTTTTTATTTATAGGAGATGTGTACAGTTGAGGAGCCCAATGAAGAATTCACCTCTAGGCACAGTCTAGAATGGAAGTTCCTCTTCTTAGACCATAGGTAAACACTCAAACACTCCTTAAGATGCCAGTGTCCTCCATCAGAAGTACCTGACGGATGGTTGAATAGCTTCAGAAACCTCCGCCCACCGTATTTCTCTGACCACAGTTTAGGGGGATCTGTTTTTACCATTTCTGTAACTGTCTAAAAGGGAACATTTGACATTCTTACCAACTTCTCGCTCTACTTGGCTAGTATGCCTGCATAGTATGAGGAAAATCTGCGATGCACAGTTTTATTGTTTAAAACTGATCACTATATGACTTATTGAAGTGCCCACATAAATTCTCCTGTCCTTCCTGACCCAGATACCCAGAGCTCCATCTCATAGATCAAATGTTTGCAATGCCGAGTATGAATGCATGGTTTATGTAAATAGAACTTTATATTTGAACAACCAAGCACAGCACTATCAGTGACAATCAGGAGAGTCCCAGCACGGTCACACATCATGCCATATGAACAAGTTATAACCTAACCTCACAGAATAATACCAATTGCTTTGACTTATGATCTGCATCTTGTTTGTCCACTTTGAATACAGTTTACTGAAAGATTAGAGCAGCCAATTTGACAAAGTCATGTTGACCTTTGAGCTCCAGGACTTTGTGAATCCTACTTCCTGTTTTTGTGTGTCCGTATGATTTATAATGATGTCGTTTCTCCTTTTTCAGGGCTCCTCCCATCATAGGTTACCTGCCTTTTGAGGTCCTGGGAACATCAGGGTACGACTATTACCACGTGGACGACCTGGAGACACTAGCCAAGTGTCACGAACACTGTGAGGATTCACATTTACACACTTTTAGTTTAGAGTCTTTGCAAAAGCGTTTCCCTGCCCGTTCTAACATCTCTGCTCTTTTCTGCGTCTGTCCGTCTCTTGTCAAGTGATGCAATATGGTAAAGGAAAGTCTTGCTACTACCGTTTCCTGACTAAAGGTCAACAATGGATCTGGCTTCAGACGCACTACTACATCACCTATCACCAGTGGAATTCTCGGCCTGAGTTCATCGTCTGCACCCACACAGTAGTTAGGTACTGCAGCTGGATGCTAGCTTTTTCTTTGTAACTTGTGGTGAAGGTAGATTTTTCACAGAATGGTTTTGTTCTGATCATTAGAACATCTGTTTGATTTTCTTGTGACACAGCATGTCTAAATTGTCCTTACATCTTTAAAACTGCCTCTTTTTTTGTCTAAAATGCAGCTATGCAGAAGTTAGGGCAGAACAACGCAGAGAGCTGGGCATTGAGGAGTCTAATCCAGAAGTCACTGTAGAGAAGGTGGGTATTAGGTCTACACTCACCTGTGTTTTTTTTTTTAACGCACAGTTCCACTAATGAAAGGAATCACAATTTGCAAAGTATGGAGGAGAAACTGTAAAAAGCACACAGTGGTTACATTTTTAGATTAGCTGAATCAGTAGTGCAGTGGTTGTCAAATTTAATCCATCTTGCCCACGTCAGCATGTCCCACACACACAATTTTTTATCAGAAAATTAACATTTGTAGGGGAAGGAACTAATAAAAAAGGATCCAAGCTGAATTTATGTGAAATAAATGTTAGCATGAAAGCATCATCAAGTTCCTGTTTAATTTCTCTATTTAAATTATATTCATTCAACAAAGTTACACTCTATAGTTTTCTTCTGGTCATCCGCGCCCCCTCTGCAGTGGCTCTTTGCTTCCCAGTTTGACAACCACTACTGTAGTGTGAAGGAAATTTAATTGATTTAAATTCTTTAGAGACAACGTATATTTGTACTGTATTTAAATGGAAAATATTACTGTTATGACCCCCTGGGTCCTCTTGGGGGTGAGATGTTACTGATCTGCCTTTTCCTGCAGGTATAGGTGATGAGTGATCTGGAACACCTGTGACGCCCAGGTTCCAGTTTACTTAAGGCCTGGATTCAGTCTAACGCCTCTCTCTGCTCTCTGCTCTTCCCACAGGCACGCCACATCTTGGTTTGGCGTGCCTGTGGCCTCAAGTAAACTGGAACCTGGGCGCCACAGATGTTCCAGATCACTTATCACCTATACCTGCAGGAAAAGGCAGATCAGTAACATCTCACCCCCAAGAGGACCCAAGGGGTCATAACAATTACACCCAACCTCATTGGGATCTATTATTTTATTAAGTATTTTAAAAGGCTCACAAAATAAAGTCCCAAAAGATGTTTCTAATGTAAACGTCACAACTTTACAAACTTGTTGTTCACTCATTTCTGCCAGTGAGTTGCTACTGTTGATTACCATTCGTCATACTGTCACAGTCACACTGTGTCTCACACTCACAACAATGTGACTGTTGTTCTGTGATGTTATCTCAGTCCCTCAGTTACTAAGTGATTACAGTGATTACAGTGATTACATCAAGATGACGACAACAGATGTGTCATAAATCAAACTTTGGCTGGAATTCACAAACAGATAAAACTGTAGGATGGTAGCTGTTGATCTCAAAATGAATTCAGTTATATTTTTAATGTCGTGGGAGAATCCCAGGCTGAAGCACATGCTGTGCATTTTCTGTACTGTATATTTCAATTGGTTCAAATCAGAGTTCATGGATTTATCAGCTCTGTCATTTCACCTGCATGCTCTCTGACATTTATTGTGCCTCCGCGTCGGTGATAGCTGTGACCAGAGTAATTATGTTTTCAGATTGTCTGTACGTACCATTCTCATGAATGGACATGTCATGAACTCTGAGGGAATTTCGTCACATTTGACACAACTTCCACTTAGATAGCACACCTGATTAGGATTAGCTTCAGGTGAGTAGCATAGTTTTGCGGTGGTGAGCACTGCTGCCTCATACAAAGAGGGTTCTGGGTTCGAATCCAGACATGGGGCCTTTCTGTGCAGAGTTTGCAGGATTCCCTCTGGGTGCTTCAGCTTTTTCCCCCAGTCCAAAAACATGCAATATCAGTAAATTGGTGACTAAATTGCATATGGGTGTGAATGTGAGCAACACACACGTGATGAAACACAGGCCAACCTTATTTAACCTTGTGCTAAACTCCATCAAAGTCATCATTACATATATATCGTGAGTCTTGACAGACTTTGCTGTAAACTACAACTTGACTGGTTGGCAGAGGCTTAAAACAGCAAGGTTCAAATTCTATTTATTTTTTTTTTTTTTTAAGGATCGCCTGTCAAGTGTATTTTTCCTCTGCTCATCTGTTTTTAGAGTCAGGACTCTGGCTCTGAGTCCCAGCTGAATACATCCAGCCTCAAGGAGGCTCTGGAACGATTCGACCACAGCCGATCACCTTCAACCTCCTCACGGAGTTCCCGCAAGTCCTCATCGCATGTCTCTGACAACACTTGCACTTGTAAGAACACGTACACTATATCAATCTGTTATACCCTGACATAATACTGTAAGGACGACTCAGTGACACAGCAATCCACAAAGATGATCCAATATCGTCAGCAGGGTCTGATTATGACTCGTCTATGATTCTTTTTCCGCAGCAACAGCTTCCAAGTTACACATGGACACGGCCACGCCTCCTCGACAGTCTCTGGCCTCCACCATGGAGATGACATCACAACGTCGCTCATCCATCAGCAGCCAGGTGCCACACGTAGCCATTTAGGAATGCCTGTTTTGCGAGATCTTTGTAACACAAAAAGAGATGGAATTCTATCAACTCAATGCTGGTTAATGATGCAGTATGGTTAAGGAAATGTAATATAAGAAATGCATGCGCTTCTGTTGTCATAACTCTCTTCATTATCTGTATGTTTGCAGTCTATGAGCTCTCAGACCACAGGCCAGAGTGTGACTCCAGGTATGATCACTCAACAGCAGCAGCAGCAGCCACAGCAGCCGCAGCCGCAGCCACAGCAACCACAGCAGCTACAGACAAATGTACAGGTGAGACAGGAGATACTGCACTTAGGTCTTTTCATCACATGTTGTGGAGTGACAATCGATAGTTTTTACAATAGTTAAATGGTTGAAGTCTTTTTTTTCCAGCAATAATTGCACATTAAAAATGAGTGGTTCTAGATTCTCAAAGGTTAATTGCTAAGTACTGCATGATCTTATATATATATCTATATATATATATATATATAGTTATATAATGAAAAAAAAGACATTTGGAGATGTCACATTTGGGAAACAATGACTGGCATTTTTCCACTATTTTCCGATTATTTCATTTAGTTAAAATATAAATGATAATAAATGATAAAATAAATAATGTATTATAGTGTAATCGTTAGTTTAAGATGATCTTTATCTGCAGCCTGTGGAGTTTGTCATGTTAATGTGCCAGGGTTTCCGTCAGATGACCTCTTCTTTTTCTCTGTCCACCCACAGCCAGTGATGGAGTTCTCAGCGCAGGTGAATGCCATGCAGCATCTAAAGGAGCAGCTGGAGCAGAGGACGAGAATGATCCAGGCCAACATCCAGCGGCAGCAGGAGGAACTGAGACACATCCAAGAGCAGCTGCAGCGAGTCCAGGGACAGGGCATACAGGTGAAATGGAGACTCACACACATCATGGCTGTCAAGGAAGAGGGGATTTTAATGTATGAAATGTTACCTCACCACAAAAATAGACATTAAAAGTAGGTTGTAGGTGCTAATCGTAAATATATTACTTTTTGTCAATGTCTGTCACATTTTGAACAAAAAGCAGCTCACAGCCTGTTGCCTGTTTTGAAAATTCAGTAGGTGTTTTGTGCTTTATCTTTGTTTATCGTATTCTACCTGGCTTTGCCTGACCTGGATTAGAACCATAATCATCATTATCATTTACAATAAATCATTATTTTTATTCTGTTCAAAGGAAACTGCTTTTTTACTACCTGAATATGTACACTGTAAAGGGAACTTAAATGATTCCATTCTGTTATAACAATAAACAAACATTTAGAATGGGCAAATACATGTACAAAAATAATGGCATGCTGCGTAAACCACTGTGGCCTGAGTTTGGGTGTTTTCCTCCCGACAGATGTTGCTGCAGCAGCAGGGTGGAGCGATGAATGTGCAGATACCACAGGTGGGCTAATGTTCTACATTTTCCATTTATCTTCTATTTTACTTTATATTCACGGTTTGTGATCTATTGAATGTAAGAAATGTTCAAATTGGCCTTATATTTATATGAAACTGGAGAATTAGGAGCAAAATCAACAAAAAGGCTTTTAATTTACTGTTTTTTAAGGAATTCACTTGTTCATCCTTTCTTCCACATGTTACCCCCTTCCAGCCACAACGTCAGCCCCAACAACCTCCACAGGCTCAGCCTCAGCCCCAGCCCCAGAGCTCTGTTTCTGCTCCACTGTACAACACTATGATGATTTCCCAGCCAGGGCAGCCTAACGTGCTGCAGATCAGCACCACCCTGCCGCAGAGCAACACACAGCAAGGCACCACAGTGGCCACCTTCACACAGGACCGACAGATCCGGTGGGCAGACAACCAAATACTGCTCCTTATTGAATTGAATCCTCATCTGAAACTAAATTGATAAAATTTGATTTGAATAGTAAACAATCCATCATGATTCATGGTTACTGTGTTTTATGAATTCTTCCTTGTTTTGTTTCCTCCATTTAATTTCTTCCAGGTTCCCAGCTGGCCAGCAGCTGGTGACCAAGCTTGTGACAGCTCCAATGGCATGTGGAGCTGTCATGGTGCCCACCTCCATGTTCATGGGACAGGTGGTCACTGCATACAACCCCTTTGGTGGTCAGCAGGTAAGTACAAAACTGTACGAGTCCTGGGGCATCTAATGAAACTGTATCTAAGATCAGAAGAAAGCACCACTCTAAATAGAGACTAATTGTGAGGAACAACTCCACCCAGCTGACAAAACATGGTTATAGTATGGAAGTGTTTCATTCAGTAGATTAAAAAGGATGGCAAAATCTCCCCTTTATGAATTATGAGAAAGCATCTTCTTCGTATTTGATACTGATATTTGGCTATGAAATAAAGATAATTGAAAACGAATCAAAAAAAGACAGCAACATGTTTTAAATCTCTGAATGCAGAGATTAAAATGAATAACAAATTGATTAGAAATTTTAATGTTCTTGTTGTTTGATGTTGTTTAACATTTAGATGATTTATAAAACAAAAGAAGTGATGCAGTCTGGTTATATTCGCGTAGGCATCCCTCTACAGGGACCCTACAATATTCCAAACACAAAGTCATTTCTTAAATCATTTACTTATATGACTAAATCCTGGTATTGTCCTCTGTTAACTGTGTGTCAAATCAGCAGGGAGGGCAAACCCAGACCTTGACACTGCAAGCAGCCCAACAGCCTCAAGGTCAGCCTGATGGCCAAAACCAGACGACTGTAGTGGCTCAGAGCGGCCAGCAGGGGCAGCAGCAACAGCAGCAATTCCTACAGGTATCAGTGGAGGGCATCATCACCAACTTATTCATAGGTTTTATTTTGGTCACTGAATAATTTCATTTAAGATTGTAACTGCATCACACTCTAATATTCTATATCTAATGTTCTTCTGTCAGGGCACTCGTCTTCTCCACGGTAACCAGTCTACCCAGCTGATTCTGCAGGCAGCTTTCCCACTCCAACAACAGGGCACCTTCACCCAGGCAACGCACCAACAGCAGCAACAGCAACAGCAACAACAACAGCAGCAGCAACGGCAACAGCAACAACAACAGCAACAACAGCAGCAGCAGCAGCAGCAGCAGCAGCAGCAACAATCTCACCACCAGAGGCACCATCAGCAGCTTAAACCACAGCCCCAGAAACAGCAGAAAGCCCAGTCATCACACAGGACTGACAGTGTCAGCAGCCAACCACAGTAAAGCCTGGAGGAAAAGGTGTGAAACTCTTAAGGGGTTGCTGCATACATTTGTTTTGGTCAAGGGTCTGTCGACAAACATCCTTTTCCCCAAAACTGTTACCCTCACTTCCTCCATCTGAAGAAATTAAGGAAGGAGGAAAGCATGTGAGTCTGTAATGAACTCTCCAAGGATTGTCAGCATGGCAACAGGATGGATTAATATCCCCCCTTTTCCCTCACCAGAGGAGGAAGTATGAGAGAGCACTAGTCAGCTTGGAAACAAGACAAAAATCCAGATAACACGGTAACGACAGACTTTTTTTTTTGGGAAGATGTGTCAAAGTGGACTGACCTTGTACAGATTTACTGTATGATAAAAAAAATGTAAATATCCAATATAGCCAAACAGGAAACAAATGTAGTATTTTATATGATTGCATGGAAAGAATAACTGTAAGCTTTTATTAGTCGCTTTTGAAAACTGAATTTTTACTTCGTTCAAGTGTTTTCTGGTCTCAGAACCCATTTTCTTCCCCTCTCTCTCTCTCTCTCTCTCTCTCTCTAAAAAAAAAAGAAAAGAAGAAGAAGTCCAGAATAAGGCTTTAAAGTTACGTGAGTTTGTTTCAAAAATGGTCGGGTTTGGTTTTCCTTTGTGGAAGGTGTGTTTTTAAACACTGTGTCTCTGAGACAAAAATGGCTCTTTTTAACTTTATAACTACAGATTATGCTTGGCAAGAAACAAGATTACAGTTTAACTGGATTATTTGCAGGATGATCACTGTACGTGTAACGGATTTAGTGATTCCAAGTGCCAATAACATAGTCAATTATGTTTTTATTTTGAGCAGACTATTCAAAGGCATATATATATATATATCTCTATATATATATATTTTCCAACAAGATATTACCCCTAATAAAGTTAATGTGTGTATATAGTGATTATTTTTTAACAATCAGAGAGCCCTATACACAACAAACAGTATATCCTCTACCCCCTGAAACTTTAGCACTTGATGTGGTTGTGTACAGTAAATCACTGTTGAGACTTATATGTTTGTAATCTGTGGAGTGTTTCTGTGAGCTAGTGTGTGTTTTTCAGAATACAATCCTGTGTGCATGAGAGTGTCTGTGGTTGGTGTGTGTGTGTGTGTGTGTGTGTGTGTGTGTGTGTGTGTGCGCGCTCGTTGCCCTGTGTGTCTTACAATAATTGACTTAGTAAGGGTTTGATGTTTCGGGATGGTACTTGTATTCTCAGGAATGTGGAAAGTTGTTTTGCTTCTGCCTCAGTCTGGAACCAGACCAGGAAGGATTAGACACTGATGCTGCAAAGACAAGATCAAAGAGTGTCTCAAATGGTGTGATGGTTTTAATCAAATCTGACCCAGATTACTGAAAGCCTTCTTTGTTTTTTGATTATCAAAATAGCATGAAGGAAGTCTCCAATGAAGGGAGTCTCCAAAGAGAGGAAAAATATGCTATATTTTTGTAAAGGAGGGGTTGTTGAGATACGATGAAGTAGAAATATAGAAAAATCTATTTCAGCCTTTCACCCTGATTGGAATAGATTGACTTCACTGTACCAACTGACCTGCATTTCTACCAATGATCTCATGCTCTTCTGTGCCGTCAGTGTTTCATTCTTCTTTCCCTTCGTAGGCCTCTGAAATTCTCATGCAGTTTAGTTCACTCATCCGTCAGTTCTCAAACCGCAGTTAAAACCAGGGCTGTGCCCAAGGCCATTTTAACTACAGATGAAAATGGGCTCTTCCTCTCTACTACAGTTGTAAGCCATATCAAACAGAAAAGCCTTGGATTGGGTGAAGTGTAATGGTTGGCAAAGGAAGCTTTTAGAATGTGTTGTTTTTGTCTCCGAGTGTGTGTAGATGCGTGCATTTGTATGAATGTAGCGTCTCCTTCTTGTATCACTTGGGGGGTTGTCAGTAGTTCCCCTTGGCGATAGCCAATCAGTTCTTGCATTGCAGTATAAAGGAAAAAAAATAAATTGTAATATTCAAGAAACTTCCTCTCCAGTTGGGCTCAGTATTCTGCAAAGTCCGTGTGGGATAGCTCAACTTGAATACATGTTTGTGAGTGAGAGAGTTTGTATGCATGTTAACTTCCACTGTAACCCAATATATTTTCATATGTAAACACATGTGACTGAAGAAGAATGGACAGGAGGCGATGCAGAGCATCGGCCGCCTGTCCAGCCATACAGAATATGGGCTTGTGTTATTGTTTTACAATGACAGGCTGCTCAACTAACACTCATCAGTACAACTACACAGCTGGCCAGTCTGAAATGGTAACCCTCTGAGATATGTTCTTTAGTTAGATCGGCAATCTGTACGACTAATCGGGGACAAATCTCTGTCTTTTTACTTTATTCATAAATACATAATAAGAATAGAAGAGGATATTTGCAGCGAGGGTCTGACTATATGTACCAGTTCTTCCACCCATGACATAGCAAACGTAGATGTTCTGTCGACTAGTTTGTTTAAGGCATCACTGTAAAGGGTCGTAATGAAATGTCGATAGTTTGTTTCATTGATACCCAGCCCAAAGAATGTAAAGGTGTTTTAAGAGACAAATGGATGTTGTAACTGTTGATTATGGAGAAGCTTTGGACAGACTTTGTGATGAAGAAAAAATGAGCGGTGTTAAAAGAGAACCATGTATCTCACAGCTAGGATCCTCATATAGTATTTGCAGTACAATCTTATTTACAGGCTTTGCAGCGTAAAAAAACGTCTCAATGTTTCATCATTACCGTCTTTCTGTTTTTTTTGCAACAATACATTTCTGACAACATCTGGTTTGGAAAGTGATGACACGTTAGGTGTAGGATATTTGGAATGGGACAAGACGGTGAGCTCCTCACTCCCACTGAGATACACAGATCACCTTTCCACTTCACAATTTGGTTCTAAAGAGTCCTAGTTCTAGTATAATGTTATAATACTGTACACATACACAAAGCTAAGAACACCAGTATTCAGTGTAAAACAGTGCTATGCTTACCTGTACTGTATGTACAGTATGTATATCTCTTTGTTTGCTCTTGAACTGTGCTCCTTTATCTACCCAAAGTCAAATGTAATAATAATCAATATTTTGAAACAAAATGTTTGCTGTTATTATAACCTCCCTCTCCCCTCTTGGTCAATTTGAAAATAAAAAACAGTTTCAAATTAATGTGACACACGTCTGCTGCAATATTGTGTTTTTGATCTGTTATTAGTCACACTAACAGTGTGGCTCCAGGGATGAAATGTCAACACATCACTTTGGTCCAGACTAAAATATTTCAACAACTGTCTGATGTTCAGAGTTCTTATGATAGAATGTTCAGAGTTCTCATGATAGAATGTTCAGAGTTCTTATGATAGAATGTTCAGAGTTCTTATGATAGAATGTTCAGAGTTCTTATGATAGAATGTTCAGTGTTCTTATGATAGAATGTTCAGAGTTCTCATGATAGAATGTTCAGAGTTCTCATGATAGAATGTTCAGTGTTCTCGTAATAGAATGTTCAGAGTTCTTATGATAGAATGTTCAGAGTTCTTATGATAGAATGTTCAGAGTTCTTATGATAGAATGTTCAGAGTTCTTATGATAGAATGTTCAGAGTTCTTATGATAGAATGTTCAGAGTTCTTATGATAGAATGTTCAGAGTTCTTATGATAGAATGTTCAGTGTTCCCCATGAAGAATGTTTAGCGTTCTTGGCTGTTTTGCATCTTTACATCCATGCTAACGCTAGTTTCACTGCTCCCAAACTGGGATTACTGAGTTTATAGCCATCAATATTAATGCTAAACATCCGCATGTGATTTTTGTCACTGTGAGCACATTACCATTTAGCTCAAAGCACCTTAGCACCTCAAGCACCTGCTTAGTAAAGCTTCACAAAGCTGCGAGCTCGGCTTGTGTTTAAAATCGCGTTTGACAAAAAAAAATAGAAAAATGACAAAGGAAATAGACACGTTGCAGTGGATTCAGCAATCATGAGTGCATCTCTTTATTATTACAAGTCAACCAACTGTATCAAAACTCCAGGATGCTCAAAATCAGCATACAGAAGCTCTGGTCTGTCTGCCGTCGCAACAATTAACCCAACCAAACGCGTTCAGTTTTGGAAAGAAAACACAAAAAACACTAAAGGCACGACTATTGTATTTACATTGTGACATAAACCGAGTAAAAAAAGAGCACAGCACTGGCCCTAAACACCTCGCCACAGCAGATTTGCTAAGAGACAAAACTAAAGCTTACCCTAAAATACAGAATGCATCACACCAGTCAGTCAAGTCACAGTAATCAAAGCTTCAATGCACAGGCGGGAATCAGTGTTAAAGTATGGCTTTGGTTTTTATGATGTTATTGTTTGTGTTCTACCTTTCTATGGGTCAGTTATACCTGCTTTTAATGTAGGTTTACGGACGACCCCTCAGGATGGCAATCTAGTGACTCTTGCAGTAAATTAGAATTTCTAAGGTAAAATAGCAAGACATTTTGCGAGATACACTTATTTGCCTTCTTGTGGCATATGAGAATAATGATACCGCTGTCATCTGTATAATCAATATGAAGCCACAGTCAGCATAAAGACTGCAAACAGGGGAAATGGCTAAACTGACCCTGACCGAAGTAATAAAAAAAATAAAAAAAATGCTTATAAAAGCTCACTAGAACCACAAACCCCCAAGTCACAAATTACAATATCTTGTATGGATTAAATTAACAACATATATAATGTGTTGGACAGAAGAGCTGTTTCCCCATTTCTAGTCTTTATGCTAAGCTAAGTTAAACAGCGGTTGGCCTAAACACCATACCTGATGATACCTAATGCAGAGAAGAGAATGGTTTCAATCTTGTCATCTAATGCTTGGCAGGAAAAGTGATATATTTATTTATATATATATGTCAAAAAATAATCCCATTAAAGGGGAGAAAATCTGGAAAAAAAACAACAACACTTGTGCAGTCCACTCAGCATAACAACAACCCCGCGTATCACGTCCTCAGTCCAAGGTACTTGCAGTCAGTTCTCCAAAGCGACGTCAAACGTAATCAAATTCTGATCATATACCCAAACTCCTCCTGCTGCTGCTGATGGGTGAGACGGGTGTATCTGATGGGCAGACGTACTGCTGGAGTCCGCTTTATATATAGACGTGCACCTGACATACTGTACCTACCACAGAATCAATACATCAATGAGGACTATGGATAGAGGCCAATACTGAGAGCCCAGCGCAGGGTTGTATACCGTATAGTGTGTGTGTGTGTGTGTTTTGCAGGAAGGCCAGCGTTTTGTTAGTTTGAGTGTGTTTTGTTAGTTCACAGAGTGTACTTGGCTCTTTTGCTTTGTGCGGCACAAGATGAGAATGATCAGGAATGTATGGTTGTTGTTTTCTTTTAAACATTTCATAGCAGTGTGTATGTGCATACATATGTATGTGTGTGAATGTGTGTTTTTCAGACATAGTCCAGGAAGACGTCAGCCGTGCTTTGCAGTAAAGGCTGGGTGGGGGCGGTGGTGCTGCAGACTGAGCTCAGTCTCTGTGATGGCGCCCTCTGCTGCTCTGGATGAGCTGAATTGTGGCTCAGTCTCAGGTACACCTAAGGATCAACACACGTATGTGGTTTATGGAGGACTTGTTGATTCAAAAAATACTATCTGATGGTAGTGCTGAAAAATGTTCAAGTCCCAAGTCACAGTGTCATATGCAAAGTAAACACAAAACACAAAAGCTCTCTCTGCAACCGACTTAAATCAAATTGATATATTCACAAATAAATGTTCCCAAGTGTCTATAGAGGTGTTGGTGCATATGTGCATATGCAACATGTTTTATTAAGAGTCACAAGCAAATAAGGTTCGGAACCACTGGTATATAGTAGGCCTTTGGCTCAAGCTCCAAGAACGCTACACTCCCATAATTCAACTTGACAGCGACCTTTGTTAGAAGCACTTTGCCTGATAAATGCCCATGTCTCTCAAACATGGTCCTGCTTTGTAATACAGGCAATCTGAGGCAAATCTGAAACCCCCGAACTGAGAGAACACTGGTGACATCCGATATTACGTGTTCTATACCTTGACTAAAGGATGACACAGGAAGACATCATACAGCTGTTGTCAAAGGCCGTGTAAGGACTGCACATGATAAGTAAACCGAACTTGATGTGTAAAATCAGTGGAGGGCATCACAGGAGCCTACAAAGCATATCATATATATAACCTCAATGTTTCCTGTTTGTGTCCATGGATTCTATATAAAAGATTCAAAATAAAGTTCAAATAGAAATATGAGGTCTTTAATTTCATGGTTCCATCTACTTACACTCTTGGTATTTTCTGACAGCAGTAGCTCAGTCCTCTCCACCAGTTTCCCGAAGGAAGGCCTTTTCAAAGGATCATGGCTCCAACAGGACAGCATCATGTCGTACCTACAGAGGTGAGGCTGGGATTAGAATACGATGGCATCTACCAGTGCAGGTTTAATGCATGCATGGATACAGCCAGTATAAGATAAACAGCGAAAAAAAGGATCTATAGAAAATCCTTATATCCTTTTAAACAATTTGCTTGCGGATATATTTGAACAAAACAAGTAAACTGATGACGTCACATTGCACACTGGAAAAATTGATTGGGCACTGTTGTATATTTTCTGACGTTTTATACACAAATGAAAAAAAAAATCGTATTAATCAACAAAACAAAATACTCATTAATTGCAGCCCTTGTTGTTATAACTAAATAACAGTGTCACAGATATACACTCACATCTCAATGGGAGCAAACTCAGGTCTGCTCATCCTGTGGCCCTCTTGAATCATCCTATAAAATGCTGAGCCTACTTGCATCCCTGGGTATGGGCTGTTACCTGTAACACAGACATACATAATTTACATGTTTTTAATAAATTTAATGTCATTTATGTCAAAAATCACAGATTCATATCAGGATTCTAGCTCCTGGAGCGGCATCACAATGAATGATTTTGGATGATTCACCAAAATAAGTGATTTTGCTTGCTTTAAGAGCATCATCAGTGTCTCTAAGAAGGCTCCAGTCAGCTCAAATGAATGAAAATGATGGCTCAGACATCATAAAACTGAAGCAACTCCACAACTCTTAACTGGAAATATTACCAAGAGAGAAGATTTCCCAAAGCAGGATGCCATAGGACCACACATCACTCTCAAAGGTGTAGACACAGTCGAAAATACTCTCAGGAGACATCCACTTGACTGGCAGACGAGCCTGCAAGATGGAGAAGCCACAATTAAAAGAGCGGAATGGACCATTTTTATTTGATTTCATTCGTATAAATATACAATATTTCCTCTTTAACAGATAACAATTTTCCAGACAGAGTTTTAAAGAGTAAAACTTCTCCTGAGCTGAGACTCCTCAGCTTCCTTTAATTTGTAATAATGAATACCTGAAAATTAATTAATCGATTGATAGTTTGACAGAAAAATAACCGGCAGATATTTTCATAATTATATATTTTTAAAAAAGTCAAATATTACAGTCAATTATCAGGTAATAAATTCTAAGGACCTGCTGCTTTTTGTCTCTTATCATTACTGTCTAATATTTTATAGACCAAATGGTTGATTGATTCTGAAGGAAAGGAAGGAAGGAAGGAAGGAAGGAAGGAAGAGACTGACATTGCCCCGGAGCACATAGCTGGCATCAGTTGTGATGTCTCTTGCCAATCCAAAGTCACAAATCTTCGCCACCCTGCCGTGAGTCAGCAAAATGTTTCTGGCTGCAAGATCCCTGTGGATACACTACACACACACACACACACACACACGCACGCACGCACGCACGCACGCACGCACACGCACGCACGCACGCGCACGCGCGCGCACACACACACACACACACAACACACACACACAGCATTCATAAACATGGAAATGAGTACTGTCATTCTGCTTTCTTCTGTAGTAAATGAGATACGGCATGCAGCTTAGAAATGAGGTGAGTTAATGTTGTTATAAACCTTTAAACTTAAAAGGCAAGCTGACACTGCTTTATGCAAGGCATACTAACACATATCTGCATTAAAACAATGCCTTTGGCAAATTAAATTAAATCAATTCAACTGACATATGCAAAATAATAATAGTCAAATGATAAAGGTTTTACTAAGATTTCTGGGCAATTATAGACTCAACATAAATAGATAAATGGTGCCTAATTTAATAAAAGCAACAATAGTGCAGAAATAGAACTGAAGTTGGAGGATATTAAATCTTATGGGGAAACCTTGTGCAGTACAGGATCTAATGGACATGCAGCCTCACCGTGATTAGTTCTGACTGGATAGGCATTATTAGCTGTCAGCAATTGGCCCTAAGCCATAATGTGATTTATAAACCAGCAGCAGCACTTTTACATCTCTTCTCTGACGACTCTATAAAAAATAAATCACAGTCTGTAAAAGCCTTACGTTCTTAGAGGTAATGTATTCCATTCCTTTGGCCACCTGGTAGGAAAAGCTGAGTAGATCTTCAGTGTCAAGGGACAGCTCGTCTACGTCATCTAGGCAAAGATTACGTCGTCTGCTTTAGTGAATGAAACCAGGGGTTTGCAAAGACTTTACCATTTATGACTTATTTTGGTTTGTGTTCTATGCAGACGACATCAGACATAGCATATGTGTGTCCTGGAGGAGCGATGCCCCCTCAATCGCTCCTCCAGAGGTTCTTCCATTTTTACCTCCACCAAGGAGGTTACGGCATGTGATTTATGTCTATCAAAAATCAGGATAAACCTCCTCCACAAACCCTACCAAATGTTACATCCTGATCCGGATCCCGACATTCTTCTGGATCTGATGAGGGAAAAAATCCATTTTTGACAGGGGTCAATTTCACAGAGTTATTGTGACCTAAAAAATAGAGATGGAAACAAGCAACTGCCACCATTGTGTAGCTAAGATGATGTAGATTCTGGAGTATTTCAATGGATTTGATATAATAGTCATCAGACTGGACCAGAAACTGAGAGATGGGACTGGTACTGCTGGAATAACAATTATGTCAAGGATTGTTGGGCCTTGGCGGAGGTTTGTACTCTCTGTACAGATAATAAAGCCCACTGAGGCATTGTAAGTTGTGATTTTTGGCTTTATAGATATATATAAATACATATATATATATTTGACTTATTTGACTATTCCAGTAAATAAGGCAATAAGTGTGTGGCTGAAAAGTATGATAGAAAAGAATAAGAGACTTCCTACCTGACTGGGATGACCTTTCTTTCTCAGAGGGCCGCATGGGCATGTATGCTGTACCATTCTCCTCTCTGCTACAAAGACACACACACACACACACACACACACACAAACATGAGCATCACATGATAACCATTTTGTAGTTGTAATCACAAATTCAGATAACAGAAATACACACCTTGCAGTCTCCCTTTGGTTTGAGGCCTTGCAATAGTAACCATCACAAGCTCGGGAGTTTAGAAAGGACTGTCTTTTTCGGCGCAGAAAGTTGAGGAGGTCGCCATAGCAACAGTACTCCGTGATCACCAGAATTGGGCCTGGCAAGATGCATAGATGAAAAGAAAAGCATGCTCACTGGGTTTTAAACCATCTGGCAGCATGTAACAATGAAAAACAAAGAAACTTCTAATATTGAGCCACGTCCACAGAAACTTTTTTCAGTCGATTGTAACAAGACATGTTTGAACAATATGTGTGTTCAAAAGCTGATATCAGTAATTTTATGTAGAAACATACTGAACAACGCTGAGTCAATATCTGAAAATGAGTATTTTTCATGCAAGACAACGTGAAAATCTGAAGTGTTCAGCATTTCAATCTAAACGCTGCTTTATAATCAATAGGGTGAGACAGGTAGATAATATTGATCAACTGCAGAGTAAATTTGTGGCCAGTTACGCCGCATCACGCTTTTAAGTCGGAGCAGGTCGATACTGACTGACCAATATCTGATTTTTAATAAGAGGCAGATATTGGCTGGCCATAGCACAGCATTAAGTCAGCACATTGACAGATGTCTGTACTCTCCACACAACATCTCCACACAATTCCCAATCGCATAAAACAAAATCAGTCAACATATATCATAAACAGTTTCAAATGTAACAGGATTAAAGTGTCCAAATTAAATTTAGCTCAAACTAAAATGACCAAATGGATGAAGTAAGTTTGGTGCGTATGGTAGAGCGGCTCGGCTCCCCTCACCTCCGACAGTGCAAGCTCCCAGCAGGTTAACAATGTTCACGTGGTTCCCAAGGTAAGTGAGAACCTTCAGCTCTGACATCAGCGCCTCCTTCTCCGTAGAATGAGCATTGGCTGCAATGACATCATGTACAAACTCTTATGCGTCTCATATGTTGCTACAACACACAGGGGCATGAAATGTATGTGTTGTACAATCTCCACAATGGAATGAAAAGAGTTCTGTGCATTGCATGTGCCCTCCTGCTTGCTAACAATCAGAAACAATGCAATGAAGAATATTTTATATCATTTTGATGCTTGTTTGTTGTCACCTTAATAAGCTGCATACATAGAAGGTAGAGAAGGTAGAGCTAGATCTTGTATGTTGCCTGAGAGGCAATATCCAGGAAAAAAAAATTGTACATCATTTGTCATTGCTGATTTTGAAAAGTGATGGGGACTTGTCCGACTCCGAAGTGTCTGAAATCTCAGTTTAATGTTCTCTGCAGTGAAAACATCCCATGGATCTGATCCTGGTTTGTTGGTTCCTCTTATTTTGAAGGTTCTGTGTTTTCTGTTTCCTGTCTTTGCTGTTTTGTGTATTTTGCTCTGTGGAAACATCAAGTCTGAGTCATACTGTATATGTTGTCTCACGATCACATTAATGATATTGTTGCCTCAGGATAACAAATGAGTGTTTCTTAAGAAATTATCATCATCTTTAATGAGGTATTTATCCGTAACCTCAAGAAAACAACTCCTTGTGCTCCTCAGATAACGAAATAATTATCTCATTGTTGACATAACAAATGGAACCACAGCCATTCTCAGCTTTTACTTGGATGCTAAACAATATATTCGGTCAATAAATGAATTGTTTAAACGCTAAAATAAAAACAAATGCCTATTTTACCCTAACTGTCTTAAAATGCTCCACTTGTATTCACAGTGAGTCAAAATCCAGATGGCTTATTTGTCTACCTGTATATAGAGACGATAAGATCACACGAACCTTTAGGCTAACTTCTGTTTTTAGCTCACAGGACAATCTGCCCTTCCTCCTGCCAGACAAATGTAAAGATAGTCATGTTTTATGAGTCAAAAGCTCTTAATTTATGCACCATTAAACCAGTGAGTCCCAACTTTTTAATCTCACATAGATAGGTGAATTTAAATGCATATAAATTAATTTAATTCTATATCTTATTGTTTATTTTACAATAAATTGACAAAAGCACTGAGAACCAGCCAAAGTGAAGTGATCATCCTTGGTAATATTTGTTATTGTGCTCATTCATGACCTGATTCCATGCAATAATTGCCTATTTTGACGCATTTGCAGAGACATTCAATACATTACATCATCACTTGCCTCCGTTTGCTACTTGCACCAAATGCCTCTTTTAAGTTGTGAATAAAGACAGTCTGTCACTCTCTCTGACTATAAATTAATAGAATAAGGGAAACAGTAAATGATAAACATGGCTACTGGTGGAACAACAACATAAATACTAAAGATGTTAAATGTTAAATCCAGCTTGTGATGATACAGTAGCTGTGTATCATTTCTGGACACATTCTGATCTAACTAGTGGAGCATATACAGTAATATAAATACTCTTTTAATAAAGGTGGTCCAATGTATTTTTGGGAGTACCTTGTGTGGGGCAGTTCACAGAAGTTTGTTTGTTTAACCCTCTGTTCTTGTTTCATGTTCATTGTTTGTATTTTTGTTCGTCCTCTTGTGTCTTTAGGATTTATGTTCTCTGTGTTCTTTACCTGTCTGCCCCTTTAATTTTCTCTGCTTGTTCCCCTTTAATATTTTCCCTATGTGATTGTCTGATTGTCTCCTCCTCCCTGTTGCCACCTGTTTGTCATTCCCTCATTATCCCAGTGTATTTAGTCAGTGATTCCCCCTGTTAGTTGCCAGTTTGTTGTTGATGTCTCCACACGTTCTAGCCATTTTTCCAGTGTTCCTTGTGTTTTGTGTGCATTCTTTAAGTTTTCCTTGTTGTTTTTGGATTACCTGTGTACCAATTACCTGCCTTGCCCCTCTGGTACTGTTTTTGAATATAAAATCTCTGAACTGCTCCCAGTGTCTCTGTGTCATGTCTGCAATTGGATCCCCACATTTCTGGCTGTGAATCCTGACAGTATGGGCAAGAACATTCTGAAGCCTCCAGAAACCATTTGAGTAAATCAGGAACTTAACCTGTGTTTCATTTGGAGGAAGTGGGGACTAAATTTAGTTCCTGTAAATAAAAACAGTTCCAGGTGGGAAAAGTGGTGGAAAAGACACAGCACTTGAACACAACTGGGTGACTAGTACCAAGATTAGGGGTGAACATTTCTTGTAATTTCTATTAACATTTAAAAATAAGGAATGTGAGCATTTTTGGTCACAGCTACAGAGAAAAACAAACCAACACACATACTTACGTTTGAGCATCTTAACAGCGACAGTCGTAACGGTGTCTGCAGAGCAGAGTCCATATGCTGTGGCCCTCACTACCTTTCCAAAAGCCCCAGAGCCCAGGGTTTTACCTGTGGGAACACACAAATTTGAGCATTGTTCAGTTAATTCTGGTTTCCCACCAGACATGTTAAAAATATTTTTTTAAATATAAAAAAATTCCACTGCTTGGAATAACATCTGTTTCATATAGTTTTTCTATGAAAAGGTTTAGTTTTTGGAACCAGATGTCTCCTACGTGTCAACATATGTGTGTTTCGAGTTCCCACATGATCATGATTAGTTTTCACTCCAAGATCCGGCTCATCCGGATCTGGTTCTGCTTGTGCACGGTGGTGGAATATTATGAGTTGTCCATGTCTGGGTATTTTTAGTTAGATGGGATATTATTATTTTTATGATAATGAAACATAATGAATGAATCTGTACCCCGATCCTCCTAAACATTTGATCAACTCTTCCTGGGCCCAAAATCCACTCGTACACAAAATTTCATCAAAATCCGTTGACAACTTTGCAGACAAACAAACAAATTTGGGCAATCACACAACACATCACTAGTATGCCTGAAGTATATACCACATAAATATGGACGCTGTCATACCGAAGCGTAGTTTTTGTCGAGGAAACTCCCATTTGGAGTCATACGGCAGCTGGGTGGGGTCAATGTATATGTAGTTGTTGCCATGGAAACTCTCAATCACCTTCCACTGGATTTGGAACTTTGGTTTCTGTTAAAGTTTGGAGAGAAAAGAGGGATTTTATACAGAGAAAGAGATGCTGCATCATCTTCCTGATGTTCGTGTTTGATTACGTGATTGCAGAGCTCACATTTTGTCATCACTCCACCATTTTTCTGATTACTCAATGCACTTTAGTTTTCAACCTTTGTCTAGACTATCCTCTGATGATGCCCCTGTGAATTCATATGGGGTCTGACTCATCTGAGTGCAATAAGAGCAGCATGCTGTGGAGGCACATCAATGGCTCCAAGCATGATCTGGGTGTCAAAACAGCCTTTAAAGACACCATGTCTGCACTCTGTACGGCTGATTGATTCACTTCACATTCATTAGGACACATTCATATTGATTCAAAGCACATGTTTCCACTCGTATCTGCTGAATATAATAATCAAATACATACACAAAAAATATCTGATGTCAGAGGGATGCTTCTATCTTTAACCAGAATCATGATTGAGGCATGAGTCATTGCCATTTATTTGCCTGTGATGCAAAGTGATGTCAGTCATGGTAGATTTCTCTTATAAAATTGATGTCTAAGAATATTTAACACACTCTGAAACTAATTTATGAAATTGATGGCCATAGATTTACGTGGTTTCTAAGAGATTTATGTCTCCTCTTTCACTTAGATTAAATACGTCTTCATCGCAGTAATGGCATTGCAATGTATGATTTATTTCCCATCTTACCTGCATGTATTTATAGAGCAGCACCACTAGAATGATGCTGAGAAAGACACCAGTGGCCACCATGCCGGTTAGAAGAGGAGTGAAGAGTTTATGGGGAACAACGCGTTCTGGGAGGACACACACACACATCAGAGTAATCAGAAATGACAGGAATCAAATCATAATAAAATAAACATTCTACTGCTGACACACACACACACACACACACGGTCTTTATTTGGTGTTAAGACAGACAGCTGCAGCAGTGGTGTTTGTTTGTGTGAAGGATTAGCGAGACTATACCATGCGTATAATCCCATCTTGCATAGTCAGCATGCTCTAATCTTATTCAGTCTGCACCCAGTAACCATATGCATGGCCTCAGCACACACAGCGTCAAGGGATTTATTATGTGTCTCTGCTGTGTTTCACTGATACACACCGTCTTTATGGCAGTGTGGTATAAATGTGATAAAGCGGTGTCATACCACTGATGGAGAACAACGTGTAGGCCTCTTCCTCCTCTGTGCTCGCCACACACTCCAGGGTGTGGTAATGTGCGTGCTGCTTACTGCTCACGTTCAGTCGGCTCTCCACCTCACTCCTTCCGAAGGTGGACTCTGTCACCGTGGCGACCTCAGGAGTCTCCCACTGGGTGGCATTGGGCAGGTGTGAGCACCTGTTGAGAGGTTACAGAGTCACTTATGGTCACATTATCCTCTCTCCTCTAAACTGATAAAACTGTATTAAGCTAAAGAGAAAGGGGAATATTTTCTCTCATTTTCTGCCTCCATCTTTCTGTGCAATAACTTTTCTGGTATCTTCCCGATCTTATCTGTCACTTCAGTTTTTTCTTTCACAAATTCTCTGTCGTTACGACCATAAATACTTTTAGTCACTTCTTTCCGAACTTGAACTCTTTACCAAAATGCACGTAATAGATTACTGAAATCAAACTTTTTGTTCAAACATCAAGTCTGATTCATACTGTATATGTTGTCTCACGATCACATTAATGATATTGTTGCCTCAGGATAACAAATGAGTGTTTCTTAAGAAATTATCATCATCTTTAATGAGGTATTTATCCGTAACCTCAAGAAAACAACTCCTTGTGCTCCTCAGATAACGAAATAATTATCTCATTGTTGACATAACAAATGGAACCACAGCCATTCTCAGCTTTTACTTGGATGCTAAACAATATATTCGGTCAATAAATGAATTGTTTAAACGCTAAAATAAAAACAAATGCCTATTTTACCCTAACTGTCTTAAAATGCTCCACTTGTATTCACAGTGAGTCAAAATCCAGATGGCTTATTTGTCTACCTGTATATAGAAACGATAAGATCACATGAACCTTTAGGCTAACTTCTGTTTTTAGCTCACAGGACAATCTGCCCTTCCTCCTGCCAGACAAATGTAAAGATAGTCATGTTTTATGAGCCAAAAGCTCTTAATTTATGCACCATTAAACCAGTGAGTCCCAACTTTTTAATCTCACATAGATAGGTGAATTTAAATGCATATAAATTAATTTAATTCTATATCTTATTGTTTATTTTACAATAAATTGACAAAAACACTGAGAACCAGCAAAAGTGAAGTGATCATCCTTGGTAATATTTGTTATTGTGCTCATTCATGACCTGATTCCGTGCAATAATTGCCTATTTTGACGCATTTGCAGAGACATTCATTACATTACATCATCACTTGCCTCCGTTTGCTACTTGCACCAAATGCCTCTTTTAAGTTGTGAATAAAGACAGTCTGTCACTCTCTCTGACTATAAATTAATAGAATAAGGGAAACAGTAAATGAAATAATGGCTACTGGTGGAACAACAACATAAATACTAAAGATGTTAAATGTTAAATCCAGCTTGTGATGATACAGTAGCTGTGTATCATTTCTGGACACATTCTGATCTAACTAGTGGAGCATATACAGTAATATAAATACTCTTTTAATAAAGGTGGTCCAATGTATTTTTAGGAGTACCTTGTGTGGGGCAGTTCACAGAAGTACCAGCTGATTTTAGGGACTGGGTAACCAGCAGCAGTGCATCGGACCTGTCCATCAACAGGCCCATCTTGGGCGATTATTACTGGTTTACCTTAAAAAGAGCAAGGTGGGTAAATAGATAGAAAAGTGAGACATATTTAAGATATAAAACATATACATACTAAGTGATTATTACAACCTTGACAACTAAATATATTGTAATTATTCATAAAGCGATATATCTGTGAGAGCTACTTACTGTTGACGTACACTTGGAACAAATGATCAACAGATGCATCCTCATGACTGGCTGAGAACTTATAAATCCCGCCCTCTGTGCCGAGGACCCTCACCAGTCTGAGCTTGCTGATGTATCTGATGGAAAAAAATATGGAAAATGATGCATTTCAAATTGTGTGCATGTCCATGCATGTGTCCTTGCAGGTGAACAGATTTACTGTCTACTGACCTGTACTTGTGGCGGTGGATGGTGATAACATGCTCTGTGGTGTTCAGGAGCTGTTTGCCATTATAAGACCAGGACATGGAGCTGGGTGCAGGATAAGCATCAAATTCTACTCTGAGGCTGAGGCTCTCTCCCTCTTTAACATCAGCCTGGATTGGACCTGGGCTTCCTAACATGATGATGAAGCCCTGCTCTAGAGGACAACAAAAATATATATAGTTAAAGCAAAAGCCCACTTGTATACTTTGCACTATAATGCATCGAAGTGTTGCAGATAAGCCAATGCTATACTGTAGATGCCATGTATCATTAGTGTATTGTAATGTCTGCATTAAATTAAACATATAGTAAACATGATATTTGATCTTTAATAGTTCGCAGATACTTTGATGCAAATCACTGTTGTGCAACTTCTTGTGCTAGCTCTGATTTCAGACATTCTCACTGGTGTATAATAACATACTTTGAATAATGGGAGCTGTTTCCCTGAGGCATCTGTAAACTGATTTGCATCTTATTCAAATGAGAGATGATACAACCTAAAAATATGTTTTAGGAGTGAATGCTGGTGAATCAGTTTTTCTCTCTAACAGAACATTCCTGTGGATATTGTGACTGAGGGTTGGGAGTGGTGTTCATCCAGTCTGAACAAATTGTGTGCATGTGTATTATTGCACCCATGCATGCACAAAAACCAATACCACATCATCGACACTCACTGTGGACATCCAGCTGCAGCCCCTTGACACTGGTACCTCTCTCGTTGAGGGCGTAGCAGCGGTACGAGCCTGAGTCTGACTGGCTGACAGATCTGATCAAGAGGGAGGTGGCGCGTTGATATCCGAGGGAACCGGGCAGGATGTGTGAGGTATGGGACTCATTAGGGTGCTGCAGAACATCAGGGGCAAAGGTGAGCGGTGCAATGACAGAATCGCTGTTTTTAAGGTATCATAATTCAAATAGTTGCTTAAGTGAGTCACCGCATTCTTTGCAGTTGTGTTTTCATCTTAAACATCTGGCTTAATATAAAGATCCAGGGCTGTAGCGAAGACTTCAATGATCCTTTTGCACCAATTAAGCTCTGTTATAAGATGTTATGATATTTAAAGTGATATTTCAAATATGAAATTAAACTCATCAATTACATTTTCTGTGAAAACTACACCCTAATGTCATGTTTCAGTCTTCCTAGCACTGTCAGATATATTATTAAACTTACATTTAATTAAACAAAATAATATTTGTAATATGTGTGCCATTATTAACTCCTGTTTGTCATTCCAACCCTGCAAATTAACAGAAATACAAACCCACTTCCAAAAAAGGGGGGATGCTGTGTAAAACGTAAACCAACTGGTCTCATTTGCCAACACCAGTTGTGTTCCTGAGCCCATGTAGTAATATTCTTTAGATATTCATGTGTTCATTGTCCTTGCTTGTGAAGGGTCCCATTTACACAACCTGTTCAAACTAACTATTGTGTCTTTATGGCACCTCAGTATACAAACCCGTAGACGTTACAAAGGAGAAACAGGGGGTTGTTCCACCTCTGAGCTGGCAGTGGTGGTAGAAACAGCATCTAATCTGCATCTGTATAAACGGAGCGAGACGGTGAGGCAGCAGGACAGGATGGGGGTGTGATGTTTTGACGACGTATTGTGTGTGCGACCCACAAAGACTAAAACAGCAGCAGCTAGTAGCAGGTATCAATTAACCCATGGAAGAAGAAAATCAACCAAAAATGTCTGCAAATTGTGCAGACAGCGTGAGGTCCAGGAATTCCTCTTGCAGATGCCATCACTGCTGTGTTACATGTCACTCCTCTTTAAAAAAAAAAAAAAATCACAGCAGATTGGCGTTATGCTGCCATTTGTTTATTCAGTGTAAACAAAGGCAGCGTAGAGAAGGGACTATGCTGTGATGCTATAATACACTCCACTGTATGCCTAAAAAGATAGTGACTGTTGAGGTACCATTCCCCCAACAACTCCTTCCTCCCCTTTCTCCCCATTCCTGCCTTCCCCGCCCTCTCCCTGTATGTCTGCCTTGCAGCAGAAACCCCTGATGCTCATCCATCTGAGGAGAGCTACAGTGGATGTCTCTGCGTTCAGGCCTCCTCTATGATACAGTATATTTCCAAGTGTGTGTTTTGCCTTTGCTTCAGATCTCCAGTGAACTCTGCTTGCCAAGCCTACCCCCCCCCGTTGCCTCCAGCCATGCTTGCTCTCTCAAGTCTCAGACCCTCCTGGCTGACAAACCGCCTCCACCACTGAACACCACCAGCCACTCCAGACTCCACCATCCACCTGGTTCATTACCTTTCACACCAAGCATCTCAAATAAACTGTTTAAACCTTCCCCTCTGTCTGAGTCCCTCTCTTGAGTCCAGTCATATGAGTCAAACATAGGAGTTTCAAGGAACCCTCGTTTATACTCATTCATGATATCACGTGTTTCTAATTAACCTGTTTATGAGTGGAATGTTACAAACAAGTGTTTTTGGGTCATTCCACAGGTTTTCCAGGCTTTGCCCCTGTCCCAGTTTCTTTGAAATCTGTTGCTAGTATCAAATTTAGAATAAGTATATATTTAAAAATGAAGAAAAACATTGAATATATTTTCTTTGTACTCTTTTCTATTGAGTATATGTAAAAAAAACATTGTGAAATGATCATATCTTGCGTTTTTATTTATGTTTCACACAGCACACACCCTTTTTAAAAAAAAAACCCCAGTGTTGTTTGAATAAGGATGTTAACTCTTTATCTTCTATGTAGCTAATTCCCTGAACAATCTAAGATCAGTCTAAATATTTGATTCTTGCATTGCTAAGGTACATTAAACTTTTTAAAAATTATAAGTAGAAACACACAAAGTTTCACATCCACACAACAGTCAATAATCCCGGCATAGAGACAGAGGAGAAGCAGCCTGTCCTGCCAGTCTTTCACTTTCTCAACCTCACCGCTCTCGAGGGGAAATCCCACTTGAGACTGAAATCCGGGTTGACGTTGGTGGAGCTGCAGGTAATCTCAAACTGCTCTCCGTTTCTTAGGATAACAGAATCTCTCTGGGACAGAGTAACTACTGGAGGCACCTCTGGCGCTGGATCAAAAGATCAAAAGAAAAACATTATCATAGCTCATAGAACTAATTTACACAAGCAAACTGACAGAAAAGCCTCGCTCTTTTCTTATATTTACTCCCATGGCATTTTATTAAGTCATAAGAACACTCAGGTGAGCCTCACTTTTCTACCGCTCACTGATGATTTCATGTTATTTATGAGTCTGAAATTATTCCATTGTATGATATACAGGTACCACATTGTAAATCACTAAATTAGGCCTATATGCATATTAACAACAATGTAGTTTGTTTGTTGATTTCATACTGGAATGAAAATATAACAAATAGCTCATATGTATTGCATCATAAAAGATACTTAAGGGTGTGTGACTGTGTGACTGTGTGTGTGTTTTGTCAGTTACAGGGAATTGTTTTAGTGGACAAACAAACACTAATAACATAAGCACTGTATTTGCATGAACAGACCCTTGTGCACATATAAACTAGATGACTAATTCCCACATTAAATACCTGCTGACGTCACGTCAGTGGCTGTGTTTGACAAACACTGCAGTAATTCTATTTAACCCAAACACAGCCTTCATGCACCGTTACAAAGCTTTGTTCGGTATGGTACTCTAATCCCCCTGCCCTTCCCTCCCTAATGTCTCTTTTTCTCTCTCTCCATCAGTCAAAAGGACTCAGCTCCTCCCAGCTTGTCTCTATTTAGGCGTCTATCCACTGCAGACCAGACTGAAAATGCTGATGCAGTGCAAGGACAAAGAGAAACACGATCAGTTTCCACTGACATACACTTAAAATGCTTTTATGGTACTGATCCTATCAATATAACTCATAATAAAAACAAGGCAGCACTTGGAGACCACAACTATAATGTATAACAACTATATATAGTGTGTGTATATATATATTTATATAGTGTGCATATATATATTTATATAGTGTGTGTGTGTATATATATATATACACACACACTACATATATTTATATATACACAAACACTACATATATATATACATACACACTACATATATATATATATATATATATATATATATATATATATATATATATATATATACACTATATATACACACTATAATATATATATATTTTTTTTTTTGTCGAGATATTCATAAGGATCTTTCTGACTTTGATGATCAATTTCACTTTGTCCCATACTTTGGTATTTTATTTGCTACTTTATTATGTTTTTCTTTGTTGCTTTAAGGGTGTGAGGGTGTGTTAAATGTGTGACCTATTGTACTGAATATTCTCCAGGTCCCCATGACAGGTGCTACCGACCTATTCCTACATCTTCTCCACCTCATCGCCATGACCAGGACTGATTCAGACACTACAGTCCAGACAGGAACTGCTTTACTGACCACTACCACGCAGGATACACACACCTACAGACACACCTCCTACTCTCCCCCATGTGACTCCACTAGTCCCACCCATCACACAGGGAGAGGAGACATCATGCAACATTTTCAGAAGATCCCTCTGAGAAGGGAAATAAATGGTGGTGGATGCTGGGGCCAAGTGTTGATAATATTACCTCCAAAGTCAATGTACTGTAGGCTCAGGTTAAGACATATTCTTAATGAGTGAAGATTTTAGAGCATCTGAGAGCGAAAACTATGCAACACTCTTAACTTTTTTCCTTAGGCAGCGGCTGGCGACTATTAAGACAGTCTAGGCAAACTTCTTATCGCCATCAAACTATGAAACCATGAGGTTTTCACGCACACTGTACAAGGGTTCTTTATTATTTATAACACTTTTATTATGATTTATATATTTATATGTGAAAAATTAAATAACATTTCATGCCCCCTTGCCAGGTAATATTACCACTGTTTTCGTAGGGACTGTTAGGATGTAATAAAGATAGATTTTAGCAGAAAAAAGCTGATGTTTGATTAATTATTGAACCCTTTCTTAGCTACTTTTTAAAAAATAACAGTGAGCTTTTGGGTATTGATAACTTCACTTTGTGTTTACTTCACTGTTTACATTATGGTTTCTAAAGGGGTTTCCCTTCCTCTGACTTACTACTGGGAGCAGATGGCCACATTTTGGGAGAAAAAAGCAGGCAACAAGAGGGATAGCTTCACTATTCCTTAGTTATTAATGAGCTATTAGCTATTAATAGCTATTAATTACCTATGAACTTTGACGATCTTGGCTTCTGTAAGTTTAAATCCTTTCTGTGCAGATGACAGAAGACTCTCTCTTACTGTACTTCTATCCTGTCAACAACTGCACTTAATCCCTCCTCTTACCTTTTTAGCTTAATTATCACCCAAAGGACAAATCTGGTAAAGCTATGAGACATGCAGAACAATTCAACACTGGCACGAAACACTTGAACTGACATGAATTACAGTTTAAGTACACAAGAATATCACAAATCGCCTTTGTCCATCAAATCTGTCACTTACCAAGTCGTACATCCACAGTGTATTGGCTCGACATCACTTTGACTCCACCAAGTTGTCCCACACATTTGTAACAGCCTTCATATTCCTTTCTCACGTCGCTGATGATGACGCCTCGCTGGAGGTTGCTGCGATAACTCACACCAGAGGGCAACGGTCGTCCGTCGCAGGTCTCCAAAGTCAAGAGGGTGACCTCAGGGTCGGTCACGAGACAGGGGATGGTGCAGTTTTCACCCTCACGTACCAGTATGACATTGACCATGGTGCGCTGGAAGGCATTCTGGGGGTCTATGGAGTTGATAGAGAGGGAGATTTGGATTGGTAGGTGTTATTAGACGTGCAATCCCATGGCTCTCCTCCCCACCTCGAAACACCCACCTTTTACATATACATAGATGGAGCTGTGTTGCAGTGTGCTGTTGTTGACACACACGTAACGGCCCATGTGGTAGACCTGCGCCGCTGACACTTTCACATAAGCCACTCCGCCCACATCCACCTCTCCCTCCAGCCTGCGAGCCCTCTCCTTCTGCCACCTCAATGTCGACGGGGCTCCAGACGTTGTGGCATTGTCATAGCAGCGCAGCTCCAGTTTCCCCCTCTTGGGAACTACGACATGAGGCCCGCTGGGGGAGATGACTGGCTCACACCACACTGAAACAGAGGATATACAGCATGACTGACATATGCTGGACCTAGAGGCTATTTTTAAAGGCTGGGACAGGTTTAGCTTGGGTAAAAATTAGGCCAGGACAGAAAGTTGATGAATTACTGCCTCTCTGATGAATAGCAAGAAAGAGATGGGAATCAATGAAAGGAGAACAAAGCAGAGTATATATATTGCATGTCTGCCATTAAAGATTATTTTCATTACCAATTAATATTTACATTATTTTGTTGATCAATCTATTAATTTTTCATTATCTATTAGATGTAAAAAAAAACGTGTAATTGACTGTTGAAACAATAACATTTTTTGTAATGTATTTATAATTTTAGCTGTAGCCTATATAGTATAGAATAGAGTGTGACTGTTAAATAATATGTTAGGATTGGTACAAAGCTCCTTAACACAGAATGCTATCAAACCTTCATGGCTCAGTTGAACAATCAATAATTATGAGCCTTCAACCCGCTGAGTAATGAGGCATTATGTTCCTAAATCCATACCCTTAAGATGAGTAAGGTCGTGCTTTTCTCTTAGTTTATCCCCCACCACCTAACCTCCTATAACTTGTCTCTTTTTTCTTCTTTCTTTTGGCAGATTTCCACATGATAGCCGTTATTTCAAGAACAAGCTTTTCATGTGACTGTTGTGCCTTCAGGCCTGGCTGAGAATCCAATGCATGTAGATGCATCCACGGACCTGCTCTCCAAAATGCTCTGTTGCATCTATCTGTTGGAATTTGTGTGTTGCACTTGGTTGCGTGTTGATTGAGTAGGCAAACTGTCTCACACACAACCTGAGGCTGTTGTATGACTAAACACAAGGTTGCATTGCAGTAGGGCTGTTAAAATGCCAAGGTGCTGCTGCTGCGTGTGTTTGTGTGTTTTCTTTATTCCTGCTGCTACTGCTATAGGCGCAAAAATGAATCCTTTTTATTTCGGTGGGATAAATAGGCCAATTAATAGTCCTCAAACAATGGTCGAAACTCCCCTCACCACACACACACACACACACACACACACACACACACGCACACACCTGTTGCCTGCCGGTAAAACGCAACCCAGAGGCATGTTCCTTCGACACCAGTTATGCAAATGAGTTCCTGTTATGATCAGTAGTCCCTTGCTGGTGAGTCTGCACCGTTAAACACTATTTGTTTCCACAACCATGTTTTCAGAAACAATGCGTAATTAAGGCTTCGTTCTGTTTTCTTGCCCAGTTGCGCCTCAATTATTCTAATAAGGGCAAAAAGACCCTAAAAACGACGCTAAGAAAGCGTGAGATAATAATAATCATAAAGACAAACAACACGTGTAAAAAGACATTTTGAGCCACTACAGCAATGTTTAAGCACAATTTCAACGATGGAGTTGTTTTCTTACCTGTTAGTGGCAGAACAATAAAATGTGAGACAAAAACAACCCATTGGCATCTCATGATTGGGCGGATTTCAAGTCTTTTATTCTACTCCACGCGTTTCGAGTGCAGGGATAACCATCCTGAGTTGTGTGTCACACGAGATCCCATCCACCACAATATCACAAGACAGGTCCCTCCACCGTAATGAGCGCACAAACACAATGATCCGGCAGGCTGCGCCTTCCCCTGATGGATTTCACTGGCGTTTAAAGACACAGTGCAGCGCCTCTCCTCTCCTCTCTGGATCTCTGCCACTCCTTTCTGTCCCGCATTGGCTGGAGACTCGCCAAGGTGATGAGTGGGTTATTACCGGAGCCAGATACCTTCGCTGTTTCTTACACAGTCATTGTGAGAAATTCAGCAATAAAATTCTGCACCGTTAGAAGTGCTGATCTTCTCCATGAGATGACTGTAATTTTAATCACAGACAGGCAAGAGATTTTTTTTTTATTTTCAAGGTCCCACACCACCTACACTATGATAATAATAATTATATTACATATCTGGAATGAATCTGTTTTGGACAGTGTAATTCTTATGGAAGCATTTTAAAATTCAGGCCTAGATAAAAACACAAATACTGACTGCATTTGTAAAATGTGGCTAAAAATTAAACAAGTCAAATTAAACACGTACGATATCTCTTTAACATTTCACAAATGTTTGTGCCAGATCCCATTTGATTATAAATCACAAATACATCATTTGTTATTCACCAAAAATACAGGAACCCACAATTCTTAAATTTGAAATTGGGCCCCTCAAATTAGTTATTGTTACTATATCATTAAGTCTGATTTGTGGGACTGAAAACTCTGCACACTGTTGATCACTCGTCTCTTTTGTATTGTTTGACTTGAAACCTGCTTACATTTGCAGGACTGGTGCAGAGAACTCACCAATGTTAATCAAAGAAATAAAACCTAAAAAACACATGCTTGTGCATCATGGGGTCCCGGAGGGAGAGAAGCATTTTAAATTTGTTTTCAGAGCCTCTGGTGACGAAGAAGCCACGAGAAGGACCTATATTTGCTCTTTGTCTTGGCCCAGTCCTCCATTTTTGTGTTAGTTTTGTGTTTGTCATTATCTTTTTATCCGTGTTTCCTGTTAGTAATGTGTGAGAGGACATAGGGCTCATTGTGTGTGTGCTTTTTCTTTCTAATACGCATGATAACCACACTGCACCGCCCCAGTGCTACTTGTGCCTTTCCTAGAACACGATGGTGGAATCAGGCCAAACAAACTAAAGCATAAGCAAAACATCACTTAAATTGATTATTTGCTTCATTAGTTTGGTTTTCAGAGTAATTTTCTGGAAAATATGATCAATCAACGGTTGAAAATCATCAGAAAAAAGGGAAATATTTGCACACCATTCAGACTGAGGACTTCAGAGGACAAACTTACAACTCTTTACCAAAGATGGGAGTAACCACAATCGAATTATATAGTCCATGTTCCTGAGTCACAATTCATTGAAATTATGCAAAATAGATTGTTTTGTGATGGAGTTTTTTGATAAACTCTTTCATTAAACTGAGATGCACACTTTGAAGAGCGAGTATGGTCGCAGCAGGGAAGGACTTTGACAGAGATGCCATGGGTCTGAGGCTACGTAGCAGCCAAACCATGTGCTTCAGAAAGACGTTTTTGCAGACAGTAATGCCGCAAAGGAGTTTTTCATATTTGCCCCTCAAAAAGTTTTCTTTTTCATCCAATATTAGGTCAACTTCACAATCTGGCTGCACATCTGACACAAAGGCTTATGAGGACATTCAGCCTGGAAGCTTATTCCAAATATTTAAATCTAAAATATAAGGAGACATGTTCCCCCATGTCCACAGCTCGATCCGGAGAGAACAAAATCTGCCAACAAGCACCTCTGAAGGTAATTGATTAAAAGTATAAAGTATAAAGTATAATTTGCTGTTTTATTCTGGATTATGTGTTTGATTATTTCTCCATTGGGACAATACCTCCGGGAATCTCCAATGGTTGCCTGGCGACTCTCCAACCTAATTAGACAGATTTAAGAGTTGTACAGTCTTCTCCTCCATCTGTTTGACTGAAAGTACGCCAGTTTCCCAAAACTGTTTCTTCAGTGACACATTAAATAAACTTTAATTTATTTCTTTATTTATTAATTTAAAATGTCCTCCGTCCGGCTGGAGCCCTTCTGTTGAATGATCCACATTTATAGACAAAGGAAACCTGCACCTCAAGGTGTGTCAGAGTACAATCCACCTGTTCACAGCCTATAACCCAGCTGCCCGTATGCTGTGTGAAGATACCCCTGTGTGTGTTTCTGTGTTGTGTGTTCGTCCATATGTCGAACTGTCCGCTGAGTTCACATGTCATTTGAGCGATTTATACGCCTTTTCCTTTTACATTATTCATCATTGAGGTGAGCATCTATAGTAGATCTTGGCTGACTCACTATGACTATAGCGTATCTGTGTGTGTGTGTGTGTGTGTGTGTGTGTGTGTGGACCCACAGCATGACTCACACAGTGCTTTTAAACAAATGAGGACAGCAGTCTCATAGAGGGCAACAGAGGTTTTATACGTGAAAAATGGCCACTTAAATTAGATTAGGTGATGAAAAATATTCCTCTTTCTCTCCCTCTCTCTTTCACTTTCACCTTCCCTTTACTCCCCTCTCCTCTCTCTCTCTTTTCTCTCTCTCTCTCTCTCTCCTTTTCAGTGACACCCACACCCACACACAAACACACCCACACACACACACACACGCACACGCTAACTCAATCTCCTGCAAATGGAGTTTTCTTCACACCCTCCGGCAGGCACATACGCAATGCCTCCTTTGGCTACACAAAACCCACACGAGGCTGACAAGAAGACCCATACGCACATTTCAACTCGAAGAATACCTCATCCTCTCTCCTTTCAATGATTGGCTCAAACCTCAGCAATAATCATTTCTGCTGCTGCAATCCAACACTGATCTCTGCCTGCTGACTGGACATTATAAACCTGATATCTGTCTCTCCTCTCCTTTAATACAGTCAATGGGTGGTTGTTTTCAGTTTTTTTACCCAGCGTTTGTGGTTGTTAAGTGTCCATCCATGGTTCACTTGTGGTGTTTCACATATCAGTTATGACCTGCTGAACCGATCAGACTAAGAGTTTGTCAGAACAGTACAAAAATAAAGAACATTTCTGCAGATTTAATTTGATTGAATGATGTGATGGATATTGCAGATCAGAGTCCAGATTTTCCTCACATGCAGCCTTAGAGGAATAGTTCAACATTTAGTGATAATATATATAATTCATCATCCCACCATCCAGAGTTGGGGGAGGTAATGAGATCATTCATGTTTGCCAACTCTACCAAGGAGGCTGTGTTTTTGAAGACTTTGTTTAGTCTGTCTGTTAGCAGGATTACTCAAACAGTTACGAACAGATTATGATGACACATTAGGGTGTGGCCCGCGGAGCACTCCATTGGATTTTGGTGGTGATCCGGGTGATTACAGGCCCACAATGCACTGCTCGTGATTTGCTGTGTTCTCAAGGTGTTCATCGGGGAGATGAGTGAGGAAGAGCTGCACCTGCAGGTCTACTGGAGAGGGTGCAAGGCTCCTGTGGAAGTGAGCTCCATTAAAGAGTTGTTTAGAAAAGGAGGGTGTGCCACAGGGAGATTGGAGTGCGGCCACAATTTGCAATTTTTTTCAAGATGTGAGAAACTTCACGGAGAAACTAAACTGCCTTGGAGGAGGTTTGCACTGTCTGAGTGGTGCTGTCTAGTTTGTTGTCAAGATATTTCAAAAAGTTTTCTATGGATTTTTATAAAGATTTGTGTTCTTTGGCTGGATCTTGAAGTACAGAAGAGTTGATAAAATTTTATAGTGGATCCAGCGATGGTTGAGGATTCTGGATCACTTGTTCTATTTCATTCATCAATTTTAAATACCCAGGAATGGACAACTCATGATGTTCCAACACTATGCGCGATCCAGACCTGGATCATAATCCGGATCTGGGATTTTAAAATCTATTTTGATGGGACAATATGTATTGGTTCACACTATGATAACAGAAGGTTAAGACATTGCACTGGCACCAATATGCTGCTGAGAAAATCAGGATTCAGAGTCAATCACATAGATTTCATCTATCTGTGAAAAGTAAGTTATCAGCATCAGGATCATTGACATAGAGGGAAATTCAATTCAAGCTGTGCACATTGTTGTTTTGCAGTGAACTTCTTCTGCAGAACATCAGAGCAAAATAGATTATTTATAATCTCAAATCTTAATCGCACTTAAGTGGAAGAATTGGTTTCTCTAATCACATTTACATCAGTTATGTCATATTCAGAGACAGTTTAGTTTGAAACAAACATGCATTTATTTTCACAACAGATGGATCTTTGTGTTGCAAAACAAAAGAGAAGCTGCCATGTAAAGCTGCCGTGTATATGCCATCACTATGTTCAGATAGCCATATGTTTGATTCAGATGATGTGGACTGAAAATGTGCCAGGCCACATATCTGAGTAAGCTAATATCAGGGTTTGTAATTACTGATAGCCCTCTGTCTGGATAAACCTGATTAGCATCGACTATGCTGGAAACGTCCTAATCCACTGTAAGGAAAGAGGGATGGATGCAGGGAGGGAGGGAGTATGGGAAGAGAGGAGACAGAGACAGGATAATACAAAGGGTGAAGTTGAGGGGGACATAGAGGCAAACATGGTGCAAGAGGATGGAGAGCAGAGGGGTAAAAGGCACGGATGGAATAAAAGAGGAAGAGGAGGAACCGTTCGTGGGGATAAAGCAGGAAATATCAGTTCACATGAAACTTTAATTTGAGCTCTTTTCTTGTATGGTTCTCACGATTGTGGTTACATTCAAATGTTGTACTGTACACTCATTTACCAGCTAATTAGATACACCTAGCTAGAATGTATTCAGTCAAATACATCAGTCTTGACTCCTTCAATGAAATCTTACCTGCGTGCTGTTCTGTTATCACTGAAACTGTTTGAGAACAGTGTTAATTCAACTGCATGATCACTTTGGAGGATGTGGTGCTTTCAACTGTATTATACTACATAGGTGTTTATGAAGTTTAGTCTGCCCTCATTAGATATAAATGGGTTGGACCAAATACTAGAAACACATCTCTAAAATGGTTTTAATGTGAATTTAGCATTGGAACAATGAAAACAGGACTTATGACTAAGTGTAAGAATATAAATCCAATCTTCTCATATTCTTCATTTATGAGATTATTCACTGGGTTGTTTTCTGAGCCTATATTAAGGAAAAATCATCCAGTTTAATTCAAATTCAAAAAGAGGAAGAAATGTGATGAAGGTCGATGGGATGAAGGTGAGAGACTGGAGAAGAGTAGAGGTTGGGGAAGACAGAGGGAATGAAATAAATACAATTTCCAAAATCAGTTTAACCGAGACGCCATTGACATCTCTCTCTTTCTTCTATCTCCCAGTGCCTTTGTTAACGTGAGAGTGTGTTCACACGTTTGTGTCTGAGTGTGAAGAATCCAAATCCGTGTTTGTTTTAGAGGCGGCCTACTTTAACTTTTGCCTGGAGGAAGTCAAGTTCATGAGGTCCCAAACACTTTCAAATGTCATTTCAGAGCTGAATTATAGGTGCAGAATATTTGTTTTCATATTTAGCTGCCTGGAGCGTAGTCACAGGCTGGTCATAAGATGGTTTCAACAACTTGAGATGCCCTAAAAGGGGGCTAAACAATCTGCAAAATATTGTGCTATATACTTGTAGCCATCACAGTATATGGCGGAGACACATCTAACTACACCCTTGAATACTGCTGCATGTTTTGCATTGCCATGAATCTCTAAGTCATCGGTCTATGATTTTGTGAATATATTTCTCTGCATCTGGGAACTGTTCTCTTCTACATGCACATAAATAACTGTCTGAAATGTGTTTGTTTGTGTATGTGTTTGTGTAATGTGAGCACACAGAGGTCCACTAAAAAGCTCACACATGTAATGTGATATAGTAGATAATTGTGATATGAAATCATGCATGGTTCTCCCAAGGGGGCTGGTGGTGTGTCTGAGGGGTGTCTATACATCCTCATGTCTGTATCCTTATGAATGTAATTCTAAATAATTTTATTTCAGCATCAGATGCGTCGAAGTATGTGTGAATGTTTGCTACACCTCTGTGAAATCAGCACCATAGAGAAGTGATAATAGCTAAAGTGGTGGTGAATAGAGCGAGTCAGAGAATGCACAGATTTCCTCATCATTTACTGTCAAAGCTATAGGGGCCTCCACTTAACTGGTCAATGGCCATAAATGCATTAAGAATCCTTTTTGCATTACCAAGGAAACTTCTTGTGCAAACAGAACCACAACAGCAATCATGAATCATTTTTATGAACATGAGCCTGCAGCTGCTGCTTGATTTCACAAAGTTATGAAAGGATGGAGCATGGCTCCAAATTCAGCTTCGATCCATTAGAAATCTATGTTATATGAAATATGATTGAACTTTGTGTGTTAGCGCAGTGGTTCCCAAACATTTTCATGCCATGGATCCCTTAAACACACGAATTAGACCAGTTCTCACAGTTCTCAAGTCTGTATTTGGAACCAAAGGTGACTGAGATATGTTGTCATGGCCCTGTGTATTGCACGTCAGGGCTGGTAATGCTATGCAACAGAGGTTGGGCCTAAATGCAGATGAGAAGTGAGGCAGCAGGATAACAGACCAGTGCTTTATTAAAGAAATTAGAAATAATCTCAATACAAATGGGCTTGTTAAATCTTGAGATAAGGAAACTAATCAGGTGAGAAAATGGTTGGAGTTTGCCAGGCTACTGCAGAGCAGAGAATTAGGAACAGGTGTGTACTTGGGTGTGGCAGTCAGCTGATGCTAAGAGGAGGGGAAACCCGGGGGCATTGCAATGAAGGTGTGGGAATGTGTCAGAGACTGACAGAGAGACTGACGACTGACATGTCAATAAACTGAGCTATTCTATTTCTATTTGAAATACAGCTAAAATGTACTTTTTAAAGTGGCTTCTTTAAGTTGCCTCGTGTCACTTTGCATCTCTTTGGTTATGTTCCATTTTCACTTCATTAGTTCGTCTCAGGAAGTTCGTCTCTTTAGGAAATCCATTTGAATGAATCTGAATCTGCATTATCTCAGTTACATATTAGTGGCCCAATAAATACCCCCCCCTCAAAAAATATATTATCCAGATTATAATCCAGATTATAATCTGGAGCATCCTTAGTTGTATATTTAAAGGTCCTATCGTGCAATATTGAGGAAAGTGAAAGAGTAATCTGTAATTCACATCCGTAACCTGATCCGCCTTAACTCTTCTTTGGTACAGGATCCACCCCGACACAAGATTTCATCAATATGCGTTGACAACATTTTGAGATATCTTGTGTACAAACAAACAAATGTGGGTGATCACATGACCTCCTCCAAGTCTTATTGGCAGAAGAAAATACAACAACAAAAACAACACTAAAGAACTTGATGGGCTAAAGAAATCTCATTTGGACTCACTGCTATTGTGGTCTTATATAAACACTGGTGCACCTGGCCTGTATGTGGCCTACGCTGCTTATTGTGCTGGTTTCAGGTGCAGACCCAACTTATTTATCCTCCTTTACTCCTGTGCAACAATCCCAGCCCCTGTAGACAGGACAAACAGACATTATGTAGGTACCATCGTCTCATAATCTGTCCATAGTGAACACTTCACATACACACAGGTTTATTTTGTTATCTCAGTTTTCATAACTGACGCATGACCCAGTTTGTATAATTTGAATGAAGCGTGACGTGTCTTGCCCGCATGGTGGCGCTGTGGTTTCTGCCATAGACTAACACTTTGACCTTAGCGGGACGCCAACAACCACTTCCGGGTTCATGCTGACTAGCAGAGGTTAGAAATGAACATGAAGGCATAATTTTTCTTACAAAACCGCGTTTCCCCATTAAAGGGAGAAATCATAGGTGCGTGCGTTTCAGCATTCAAAAGTTATTTTTAAATCAAGCGTTTTCACCGTCTTAGTTCAGCTTTAGAGCAACATGTCTGCGGAAGAAGCAGACAAAACAGCCACCACTGATGCTAGCGCTGGAGATGAGGAGGAGGAATGGCTGTATGGAGGTAAAGATAAATGAATTAAATTAAACACCTAATATCCACAACTACAACTCACCTGGGCCGTTAGAGACATGTATCGGCATGTGTAATGTCTTTTTAAATAACGATGAATTGCTAACTTTATATGCTAACTCTGTTAGCATAATTTAGCTACTGCTAAATGTATGGGAAGATTAGCAAGGGAGTTAGCGTGGATGCTAATCTAGCAGCGCCTGTTCGATTTTGTCGGCCTCTTGCAGTTGTGTGACGTAAAAAACAACAACATTGAGAGATGCCTCTGGAGGGTCATAGATTTAACAGTAAATATTAAAATGTGGTAAATACTCCTTCTGTCGATCTCTGTTGAATTGTAACAATTTGGATCACCTTTAGATTTAATGAATGTTATTTTTTTTTATCGTTTCAGATGAATCTGAGAGCAAAGAGGAAGAAGAAGAAGCCAAACTGAATGCTGCAGTCAGGTATAACATCTGGTCTCACCCATTTAAAATAAGATTAATTTGAGGAAGTGATTTTAAAAGCTTAAAAGGCACTTGTTGACATCCAGAGGTGGAGGAGGAGGTGGTGGAGGTACTATTTACAGCAGCACAGAGAGGACCCATATGGAGGAGCATAAAATCCTCCTCTGAGTATACACATGAATTGCTTTGCATTTATAGGCTTCAAAGATGGGTGATGGGTGATGACTGGTGTACACTCCTTGTATGCTAAGATTATCAGAAAGCCTGCTCTACACATAGATGCACAACTAGTGTCAAAATAGAAGAGAGGTTTTCTCAAATCGGGCCAAAAATGGAGGTGTTTTTATCTGGTAACACTGCTTCTCTGTGTTTATATGTTGTCTGAGTATGCGTAGAATATTTCTTGTCTTTATGTTCAATGCCTCATTTTGTCTATAGTACACCTGCTGAGGCTTCAACAGAGGATGGTGCTGCACACGCTATAGGCAATGGAGTGGCATCTGAGGTAGGTCGCTCGCATGCACACAGTGTGTTGTCTTGTTTTTGTTTCGTTCCTCTTGCGCCGTTTTTTTCTGTCCGTCCGAGAACTGCCTGTATCTCATCCTTTTTTCCACTCTGTCTGTTAGACGACAGGTGAAGCTGCTGGTGAGGATGTCGACAGCGACAGTGATAGCGACGACGATGATGATGATGTCCGCGTCACCATTGGAGACATAAAAACTGGAGCACCACAATATATGTAGGTTTTATTCAAATCATGGTCAATTCAATTTTCGGCTACTCAAAAAAAACCAACTATGTAATGCTAGTAGTAAACAAAGTAAAATGTGGTGGTGTATATGTTTATTTTATTCCTACTCTTAAGGAATAAAGATTCTTAGTCTGATGCGTAAAACTTCAAGCATAGTTTTAATGTCATAATGAGGTGGTTGGTTGCCTTTACATGATGCAGGATAGTTTGTATGGTCCACATAAAAAAAATTTCATGTGTTTTCAAAGTTTCATGGATATGAAAAACTGCCGAAAAGCCAACAAACAAAGAGACATGGGTGAAAAAACATAACCTCCTTGATGGAAGTACTGTAATAACTAAAACTGAAAAAAAAGAAGAAAAACAACTTGTTATTGTACACTGTCAGCAGTTCAAGATACTTGTTCACCACAGAACTGACTGTTCTTGTGGTTTGCATATGGTATTATACATGGTGCATGTGACAACTTTAGTTAAGGCTTGTGATATATTGAATCAATTCTTTATTCTTTATATCCCCCCCGTAGAACTTATGGAGCTCCGCCTGTCAACCTCAACATAAAGACAACAGGTTCCAGACCTTATGGACAAGGTATCACTCTTCATCATTGGACCTTTTGCTGTCCGCGGCCCCCCCCCCCCGACCTTTAAAAACATTTTTTGTGTTATTCTGTATTATTCTGCACTCTTCTGTTTAAAACACCCAGATCACAGATATTATGCACAAAGAGATTGTGTGAATTTTGTGTTTGTTTTCATCAGGCACCAAAGTGAAGGGAGTGGACATGGATGCACCTGGAAACATTAACGGGGTTCCAGTGCAGGAAGTGGAAATGGAGTCCTTTGAAGAGAAGCCTTGGAGGAAGCCAGGTCTGTCTTTGTATCACTAATAAACTGCAGCAATGTGTTACTGTTTCTTTAGGCATGTACAGTATTTCACAAGTTTTTTTCTTTTTGTGTGTGTGTGTGTGTGTGTGTGTGTGTGTGTGTGTGAATATAGGGGCGGATCTGTCAGACTATTTTAACTATGGTTTCAATGAAGACACGTGGAAGGCATACTGTGAAAAACAGAAGAGGTTACGCATGGGCCTGGAGGTGTCCAGTGTCAGCTCAGTGACGAGCAAGATCACTGTGAGAGACCAGTACTTATGCTGTCCTTCAGCGACCGTCTGTTTTCTTCTTAAACATCTTCCTTGCATCAGTTAGTTAGAATCTGGGCAGTTTGGCAACTTCTTGAATGCATTTTTAGGTTAAGAAAATGTGAAAACAAGCTTTTTTTCCCTCGCCTGCTTCTCTGATGTTTACTCTTTCTATATCTATACTACATCTGCTTCGATGATCACATTAAATATATTAACAAGCTTATTCTGGCTCATCGTTAAGGTTCAGCAGGGCAGGACAGGCAATGAGAAGGACTTGTCCAGTGTGCCGGTTCACTCCTCTAAGCCAGACTTCACATCTCCCTCCAGCTTGTACAAGTCTGCCATCTCTCAAATGACCAGGTAACACTTCTTTTATCCTCTTAAAAGATGACTTATTACTACCTAACTCACTTATGACGATATCTGATGATGACAAGAGCAGTTTCCAATAGAAATGATGTATACAGAAAGCTAGATGTGCTAACTATAAAGTGTATTTTCATCCAAAAGTCTTGTGTGCATAACATTAAAAATGAAATGGATGAAATGAAAGCAATCAGGCTTGTCTGTGTGGTAGCAGTAGCTTTGTTTTAAAGGAAACTGCACAGTGAAAACATTTCTTGTGTTAAGCTCAACATCCTCAGACACCATCTTGACTCATACTGACAAAAACACACCTGGTTCCTGGCTCCAGGTTCACCAGTGGTCCCCGTGTTTAAAGTAGGTCACCATCCCATGGGCTGTATGTGAGTGTTTGTGTATGTTAGGGATGATGTTACGCTCTTCTCCTTCACCCCTGTCCTTTGTTTCAAAATGGTAGGATCTCCCCCCCTCAGTGGACGGGCCCGCCTGTTCAGGACATGTCTTATTATACGTAAGTGGGCATGGCCTTGTCCCTGCATAGTCAAATGGGACTGATGGGGAAATGTGTTCATGTTAACGAGGGGCCTGGCGTTTTTCTTGACCATGAAACGTGACCAAGAAAAACTCCTGGGGCTACTTCCAAGGCCCCAAAGATACTTTCTTTTTGCCCATGTTTATGTCTTATGGGGGTCATTGATGTTTTTTTGTGTCACAGAAAGTTAACATAAGTTAGAGGCTTAGGAAAGAGAAGAGACACCAGAATATCATCATGTTAGCTGAATCCACGGCTCACTGTTCTGGCAGCCTGTTAACTATGAGAATTCCTCGTTTCAAATTAAGAGATCATTTATTCATTAACTCACTATTTACTTTCCTAAAGTTACAACGATAACAGAAGGATGCTAACGTTTTTGTAAAAGCCAGAAGGGTGATTTTGAAAATGTAAGAAAAATTCAAAAATTGTGATTTTTAAAAAATTGCCTATTGTTTTACTGACTGGTGCAAAATGAAGACCTTTTTTTTTTAAGTCACATTTTAATGGGGTTTAATGTCTTTCACAGGGACACAATCGTTGCTGGCACTGAAAGAGATTTTTAGATATCCCAGAAAGGCTGTTGTAACATCACTGACGAGACATTAACAATAACTAAATGTCATAAATGTCATTGTCATTAGAGCTAGATTTATAACTCGGACAGGCTTCTATGTAGCAGTAGCATATGTATTAGCTTATTGCAGATATGTTGGTATCGGCTTTAGATGGAATCATCATTAGATGTATTTTTCCACCAGGCAGGTCTGACAAGTTGATTTTAACACTATAAAATCCCCCACTCTGTATGCAGGTATATTAGTCACAATCCTTTAGCAAGATTCTTTTTTTTTATTCTTTGTGTTTATGTTTAAAAAAATACTGTTGGCCTGTTATAAAAGTGAATAAAATCAGCCTAAAAAATCCAGCATCAGTTGTGCTGTAGTTGTCGTATATTTGTCAGAGTGCGTCGTCTGCGAAAATGATTTAAGACCGTATTGTTAGGCTTTAATGTGATTCAGATGTGTAGTTTATGTACATTGTTGGTTGTGATTCCTTGTTATGGAAGGAGGTGGTGTGTTTGTGACGCTGTCATCTGACACTTTGTTTTTATTTTTCTAAATTAATTTCCCCAGGAAAACAAGCGGTACCATAGACGTGATTGGTGGGCAGACGGCCACCATCGCAAGGGTTGAAGGGCGACGCAGACACAATCTAGACGGCAACAATATCCAGGTGCACAGCAGCAACACAACACTCACTCTTAATCAAAAAGCTCTCTGAGGGAGGTTGGAAACTGTAGTGTGTTTGTTGTCATCCAACCTCTCCTGTCTGCTGTTGTGCAGGTGGTCTCAGACCAAACGGACGCTGAGCCGACTCCGGCTAAGATACCCCCCTTCTTCCCTCCTGGACCAATTCCTCCAAACATACCGCCCCCTCCTTTCCTCCCTCCTCCACCGAATGTCAGTGCTGCACCCCCACTCATCCCTCCACCCAGTAAGTTCATCATCATCATCATCATCATCATCTTTTTTCTTTCTCAGCTGATCTTGGTATATTTGAATTTAAGCAGCCATTCTATCTTATCCTCTGTTTGTTCTCTTTGTTTATCATCTCTTCCTCCCTCGTAGGGTTACCCATTACTGTCCCTCCTCCTGGTTTTCCTCCTCCACCTAGTGGGCCCCCTCCTACTATCATCCCCACTATGGAGAGGTAACATACACATGTGAACACACACACACACACTAAAATACGCTCTCAAAGTGCCCTATTGACAAGTGCAAAACTGTACATCAGTGCACACATTCCTGCTAATTTGGTTGTTGTTGGTGCAGCAGTGCCAAACTGCTCAAAAAGGGTTGAACTTTATAACATTCAAGTCAATATGTAAAAAGAGACAAACAAACAAACATTTGGTCATTCTGTCAGTGCTTTATTTGTATGGACTATGTATGTATTGACTTTCTATCTAATCAATAACCCAAAGTCTAACTGTCAAACGGCTCAGTTAATCACATGTCCTGTGTTTTCCTTGGAACAAATCATAAACCAAAATGAAGAAACTTCTATTTATACACTCATTTTGGTTTAATAATGGTGCCACCTAGTTTTGCATGAAGTCATTAGAACACTGTCAGATGTAGATGAGAGAACTTCTCTCCATACAGTTGATTAAATTGAGTAACACAGTGTCTTGTTTCCACAGTGCTCACCCCGGAGGTTATGATGGACGCTCTGTCCCTTCCTACCCGTTCCCTCAAGGTAGGAAGCTTTGCAACATGATATGTTTTTCAAATATCAGCAACACAACAACTTGTTTCCAAAGCAAATGTGCATTCCCAGCTGAAGTTGAAGTCTGCTCAAATTACATCACTTGCATTATGACCTCTTTGCAGAATCGTCGGACAGATTGCTAACTTCTTTGCTAACTAATATGACCACAAAGTAATTAGCCTAAGTCTTCAGCCGTCCACTTTTCAGGTGCATACCCTCCACCCATGGCTGGAGGTGGGCCTCCTCCTTGGGCCCCCATGATGGACAACTCTAAATCTTGGGACTACTATCCCCGTCGAGATGACAAGAGAGACAAGGAAAGAGATCGGCCCCGCGAGAGGACGCATGAGCGGGAGAGAGAGAGGGAGCACAGCCCTTCAGGGATGAGCTACACCAGGTGAGAGGAACACAAGCTCAAACGCACATACATGTCACATGCTGGAGTGGGAATGTGACTAAGACACAAGGTGATGAGCAACGTTTTTAAAGCAGTGCTGCTTAGATTTTGAATTGTTTTTGTCTTTAGATACACTTATCAGATAAGCCTAGTAGATCCTAGTAAATGGTTATCTGCCATGACAAAACTGTGGGTCTTCTACAAGTTACATTCATCATTTTTTTAAACATGATAAACATGATTCCAAGAAGTTTTACATTGTAAAGTATACAGGTTTTAAATTAATTAAAGGTTTAGGTTTTAGAATAGGTATAATAAGAGAAAACATGGATTGCTGCATATTTTTGCTCTTTATGTATTTTAAGCTTTGCTGTTTGTCGTTGTGACTTGCCTTTGCAAAAAAAAACAACCTCAAATTTCCTCCAAATGTCACTGAAAACCATATTTAGGCATTTAAAACAATTAACATTGTTAACATACGCATTTAAAAGACACAATAAAGTGAGTCTTCTTTCAACTGTCCTCAGTGACGAGGAACGGTATCGTTTCCGCGAGTACCAGGAGCGAGGTTATGCAGAACGACATCGTGACCGATCGAGCCGAGAGAAAGAGGAGAGGCACAGAGAGAGGCGACACCGAGAGAAAGAGGAGGGACGACACAAGTCCTCTCGGAGGTAAGTAAATAAAGTGCTCTCACCAAATCCTTCCCCTGAAGGAAATGAAGCTGTAGTGAGAGTGATGCACACAATGTAAACAGGATGCCGTTAAAAAAACATCTTCACGACTAGCTACTGTATATCATTTGCCCATATAGAATATATTAGACATCATATCATTTAGTGCTCATTCTCAAAGCCCTCAAAATATGTGATCTCAGGAGCTGAACACAATAAGAGTCCGATCTCACATTTTTTCTTGTCATCTTTGTACTAGGAACATTTCCTTTATTTCCATTTCTTTCACATGAATCAACTGGTGAGGATGTCGACTGTTAGCCTGTTAGCTTTATAATATTATCATTTTAAAACAAATCAGCTGGAAACATTAAAAAGTCAGCAGAGGACGGAGTTTTGGACCATCATGTTAGCTTAATTAGCTCACCAGCTACAGCTTTTATAATATCCGCCAGAGAATTTCGACCTGGTGACCAGAAAGAGAGGCTACCTTTGTCTTCCTCCGAAATCAAGAGCCTTGTCCTCAAAATTGTCCCCCTCCTCTCCCCCACCTTTCATCCTTCTCCCCTCATTAGCAGCAGTAGCAGGAGGAGACACGACAGCGAGGACGGCGACAGTCACCGGAGGCACAAACACAAGAAGAGCAAGAGGAGCAAGGAGGGCAAAGAGGCCAGCGAGGAGATCAGCGCCGACCAAGAGAACCAGGAGGCCATGGAGTAGAGATCAACACCTCCTGCCTTTCCTCTGTCTGTCTGTCTGTCTGTCTGTCCTTCCGTGTCTCCCATCACCAAGATGAGAGAGAACTGAAGGGAGATGTTGAGACCAGGAAAACCAGGAAGTCGCATCCTGTCACTCCCCTCTCCATCAATCTCAATTCTCCTTACAGCTGTTGTTTCTCCTCATCGTCCACTCAGAAAGAGAACGGAGAGGCACGGAGAGGAGGGGCTTTTTGTCATCTTTTTCACTTCATTTATCTTTCCATCTCTAGCTGACATCAGACAGGGCAGCAGTCTGTTTATAACTCCCTCCTCCTCCTCCTCCTCCTCCACACAACCTTCCTCTCAGAGCTTTGCTGTAACAGTTCTCACTGTATAGTCAGGAGCATCAGCAGATTTAGCTCTTTCTGTCATTTGTTTGTCGTCCTTTTCTTCTTGTTCTGTATTAATGCATTTATAGTGAGTTCTTAGTTTGTTAAGTTGAAAGTAAAAAAACCCAAAAACAAAACACTTTGAGATGTGTTTCTGTGACTTTTGGAATAAATAATTCAATAATTCTTCACACATTAGTTTGTCCAATAGTCATTCATGCTCATCCATTTGAGCTTTACTGTACATAATGATGCATGTGCAGAGTTTGACATAAGGAGGCTTTTTTCACATTCATCTGCTATTAAGGGAAAGTTTGTCAACCTCAATAGTTATTAACCTCTTAGAAGAATATGTGCATATTCAGAGATTCTGGAGTCTTGGATGAGATGAGTAGATGTAGGGAACTGAACTTTAAAAAAAAAATCAAAATAGTACACCAGACGTACTCTTTTTGGAAAAGATCTTTATCGAAATCCAACTGTGAGATACATTATCATCATTTTTCATTGAATTTGGCCTCAGGGAAAACATTTAGATGAGTGACCTTTCTCACTGCAAAAGAGATATTTTGTGTGCACATGACGTCTCTGCAGCAGTTTTCTGCTCAACGCGTTCTTGAAAGGTCACAGCTGTGCGGACCAACTGGCAGAGCACAGCTGGGCTTATCAAAGTGGAAATTAATATTTGATATGAAAATATTTTTCTGAATTTCTCAAGATTTCATAGTAAGGTCAGTGGATTGCAGAGGTTGACATATGAGCTCATTAATTGTGACATCCTTAATACTTTAAGGTCAGATAATTATCTCAGAATTCTGAGATACGTTTCCATGAAAAAGGCCGGAACCTGGTTTTAATTTTGGACTATATGGATTTGAATAATTAAAAAAAGGCCGTTTTTTCCTACAGAAAACAGCAAAAGGTGAAAATATGTAAAAAAAACAAACAAACAAAGGCGAATTCTGTTCTGACTACATGTGTTTGAGTCTTAAGTGAAAGATTAGAGATGATTATTAGAGATACAGCCTTTACTGTTGTATAGGATCTGAATCATGTTGCACCAATTCCTTAAATGGGTCAAAGTCTCCCGTCTATTCGGTTACATCATAGTGAATTCTGGTGGTGGAATGCATTCGGGGGGGGGGTGTTACCCTTAAAGACAATATAAAAGCTGAGCGTGGAAGACAAACTTGGGAGGCTGACATAAACAACGTTGGTCATCTGGAGGATGAAGTGTGGCGCTGTAGTCGTGTTGCTGAGTCTCCTCTCATGTGGATCCTCTGCTCCTGTGAGCGACTGTGAGACTCTGGTTAAACGAAAAACTGTCAGCAATGAAGACGTAAGTACACATGTGCTTTACTTTGCATATATTAAGTGTCTAGATTTCCGATTTCAGGAATGCCCCTGAAAAAAGACCTTTTTAAAAAGAAATGCTTTTCTGTAGACATGTCACACTTTTTACTGTATCAAAACCAAGTCTATATGACCTTGCAAAAGATCCGGGGCCAGAGGTTGAGAAACATTCTGTTTTCTGTGTGTGTGCTGCAGATGTTGGGCAGCTGGCTATACATTGGTGGGAGCTCTTACCTCCCAGGAAGCCGCTCCCTGGGCCGTCTTTTGACCAGTAGCTGCTTGAACATCAGTGCGACCCCCCAGAGAAACATCGTCAATTTCGTCAAGACTAATAGAATGTAAATCCTCACAAACCACACCACAGCGCTGAAGGCTGCATATCTAGACATGTATATATTTTTATTAGAGGGAAATAGGTCGTCTCTAACCAATGAATGATCTAAAGATGAAACCTGGACCACATGACAACATTAGACCTGCTAATATGAAAAGAATAGCGGCCCTATATTGTATAATACATTTTTTTAAAGGAACCTTTCTTGTTCGATATCACTAAATAGATAAATGTATATTTTTACACTGAACATTTCTGATGACGCCTTTATCTTTTCCTCACAGATTGGGCCGGTGTTCAAGCCTAACATACAACGTGACCTTTGAAAACAGCACCATGCTAATAGGTGGGTGAGGCGACCCAGAGGACGAATCAGAATAGCTGTGTTAAAAACGCACATTGTGATTTCCTGTTTGTGCGTTTCTTTCTCACAGAGCAACCTTTCTACCTCAAGGACGTCTTCCTGAGAACTGACTGCTCAGACTGTCAGGTTGTTTATGAGGAAATTATCTCTGGCAAAGACACGTTCACCAGTCTTCTTCTTTTCAGTAAGAAATACGTATTGCTGTTAGATTTCCTGTTTTAGTGGACTTTTTTGTTGTTGTTGTTTTAATCCTGAGATTGTTCCTAATTCTGTCATCTTAATGTCCAGGTAGGACAAAGAGCGTCTCTCCTGATGTTCTGGAGATGTTGAAGAGACAAGCAGAATGTCTCCAGATGCCGTCACCCATAATTTTGGATGCAAGCTATGGTGAGAGGTCTAACACATTTGAACAAATCTATACCGCCTCCACCATGTCATACAGAAGAAATGTTTGTTTTGTGACTTATTCCTAATGTGTATCCACACAGAAATCTGCCCAGACAACATCCCTCCTTCCAAGGGACTCGGTAACATCGGCTCCTTACTAGAGTTTAAGATGGGACATCAGGTAGCAAGAGTCCTGGACGCTGTCTTTGATATGTTTGTGAACTGATCTGTCATTTATCCTGAAGAAATAAAAGTTCTTTTTGATACGCATAACCAATTAAGAAAATTTGACAAAAATTGAGATGGACCACTTCTAGTCTTCTTATTGTTCTAATAAATTGTGCAACATAGTAGAGGTGGCATTGTTATCCACTTATCCGGGTCCGGGTCGCGGGGGCAGCAGTCTCAGCAGGGAAGTCCAAACCTCCCTCTCCCCAGCCACCTCCTCCAGCTCTTCTGGGGATACACCAAGGTGTTCCCAAGCCAAGCCGGGATATATAATCCTTCCAGCTAGTCCTGGATCTACCCCGGGGTCTCCTCCCAGTGGGACACCCCTCTTTAAGATATAAGGACATAGTTAGGCCTACACATGTAAGAAAACAGAAATAAATAGGTTGGCAGCAACTCTTGCTGACAAGTAAATAAAGTCCAACACTTGACAAATACAACGCAATACTAAGAAACTGATAAATCACAAACAAGCAAACGCATTTATCTTAACAAACTCAACAAGATTGTTCAACTCTGTTCTTATTAGCACTGAATGTTTGATGGCTGAGGAATGTGTTAGATGGACAGGCAGGATTAATATACAGTTAAAATATATTATGCCACATTAAAGCATTAAGAGGCACAGATTCATTTTTTATGTTATGACAAATCCTCTATACATGTTAAGACGTGTTGGAAAGGCTCTGTCCACTCTGAGTCCTAACTTCAGTGTAATTTTCAGTAAACTTATCAGAGTCAGAATCAGAATGATCTTTATTGTCATTATACAAAAGTACAATGAAATTTGTTGTGTGGCTTCTCTCCGATGCAGATAAAAGGAGTAGAACAAGAAACAGCAGTAAAAAAAATTAATAAAATCAGTGCCATAATAATAAGGTGCTATGTAAATGCTTAGTGACAATAGTAACACCTTCGTAATTCTAGTTACCTGATATCAGACCAAATCATCAAATCGTTTTACTCCACTTCCATCCAGACAAACAAATAATTGTATGTGATCATTGTATGCGAACGGTATTTTTCTGAATATAAACCAATGAGTCTTTTATTTTATTCACCTCTCAACCAGATTTCAACACATATGCAAACAATGCAGAACGTGTGGGATGAGCTTCTAAAGTTCAATGAAATGAGCCACTGATGTTCAGTGCACCCCTTTAAGGTTGAAGCAAACAAAATCAACTTCCAGCTGCAAACAGCGCAGTAGGCAAAACACACAGCTTCAACCTCTTTGTGTAAGTGAGTGAGACATGATGGGGCTTATTTACGTTGCTGTGGCTTTTCTTAGTCTTCTATCAGCTGGACAGTCAGTGCCTGTGACCAACTGTGACAATATAACCCAACGTATTGAAATCAAAGGAAGAGACCAGGTAAGACACTTTCCATGATGGGTCTTTTTTGTTTGTTTGGAAGGATCCGTTGTCATCTTATGCAACTGGGGGAAACACCGTCTGTTTCAGTTGTCAGGCAAGTGGATAATCTCGGCGGAAAGCACAACCATCACAGGATCCAAACTGCTGATGAAGAAGTTCGTGGAAAGCGCCTGGGTGAGGCTCACCCCTGCTAACGACAGCAACAGCCTCGATGTGTTTCAGTCTCAAAAAATGTAATGTCAAACCTAAGTTTCAAGTGTTTTGTGTTTTTTGTCCAAACTTAACTTAACTTTTACTAATGTCTACTTCTGAAAGGTTGGGTAGCTGCTTCAGTGTCACAGCTAAGTTGACCCTGGAAAACAACACTCTCTCTATGGGTGAGCAGTATTGATGAAATATGTTGTACAAATGTTTCACAAACACATCTGGACTTTGTGTCCATTAGTGCAACAGCACTTTGTGTCCATATTGATGTATGTTTATGCATGCATGTGCCTGCAGTGACACCTATCCCTGAGACTGAGGTCCTACTGACCACTAGCTGCCCTGACTGCATTGTCATCTACTCCACATTCAACATTGGAGCAACCACCTACAGTGGCCTCCAGCTCCTGAGTAAGAATTAACCCTATAACGCCAAGTGAATCGTATTTGATACATGAGGTTTTGAGACTTTTACGTCATCAGTGTGACAGTTTTTTTCCCCCGAAAAACCCTAATGTGTACAATCAGATACAAGCAGTGCACAGATAATCAACCAGAGGGAAAAATGCATGCAATAGAGAACCTTCATATGAGGTTTAGTGTGAATATTGTTTTCAATTTAGAAAATGTTAAGGTAATAAAAACATTCAAATTGTTAGTGATACTGAAATAGGAGCATTTCCCAAACTGAGGCAACATAAAATTACTATATATTTTGAAGCCTATTTTATAGTAAAACCGTGTTGAAAATATGTAAATCAAATTATATACAGCAGGCTTATAAGATATCATATCTGTAAATCTGTCAAATGTAATTTTATTGAATTTCATCCATTATGCATACAATAAAACAACATACATCCTTTTGATAATATAAGTAACCAACTAAAGTTTTTCATAATTAGCTACATTTAGTGTAGAAATTGAAATATTTAGTTATTATCGATTGCTAATAACTGGGTTTTGTTCATTGATTATCACCAAAAAATTAGAAAATGAATGACCAAATTAAAGACAAAATGCACAATAATTTGTTTTTAGTGTTTTTATTTTGGATTGCAAAAAATACCGTGTTACAGATGCCCTGACAGAGATGCAAGCGCTGCACAGGCAACCACTTCTCCTATGTTTTAAGTCTGGAATTACTTAAAATTTTTAAAGGAAACTCAAAATGTTTAAGGAGATTAAAAAATTTTGTGTTCTGTATGTTGTTGTTGGTTTAAAAAATAATACTGTGTGCAATACTTTGTAGAAAAAAAAGAAAAATGTATCAAATATGATACAAAATAAAACCCATTACTTTTGGGGGTGCATTCGTATTGCTAGAAACTGGAGTGGAATTTTTAAGACTCCAATAAGAAACAGATCCAGGGCTATACCTGCAAGCACTCTCACAGTCATTGTAAATTGCTGGACAAGCTTCTGCTCCTTGCTCACAAATGCATCCTGTTGAAAGGCCAGTACCCTTCAGAGTGGAGGCAAATTATACCTCCTGCCACATAAAAGATTACCTAATGTGTCTTAGGTCACATTTTACATTCCATCAGTATGAGTTAGGGGATAGCTCACTTTACTTTATGTTTTACTTATTTTATTTATTTATAATTTTTTGCTTTCTTTGTACTGTAATACTCAATTACTGTTTAGTATCTTAGGTTTAACGTCCTTGTATGGCTTCTTTTTGTGCATCTGTTTTGTTTACTCAGAATGTATCACCATGAGCCTCTTGTTCTTATTCTGAAAACAATGAAAATAAAAAATATTTAAAAAATAAAATAAAAAAGCTCCACCTCAACCATGCCTACAGTGCATCTAGTCCATCTACTTCAACTATAATACATATGATAAACTGAACTTACCCTGCATACAGTATGGTCTGTTGTGCTGCATGGCTCCTTTGAATACACTGTTTCTGTCTCTCAGGCAGGAGACATAATTTGACTGCTGCAGAGCTGCAAGAGTTTGTCAAGCAGTCAGACTGTCTGAAGTTACCATCACCGGCTATCCTGGACCCCGAAAAAGGTATGATGATTCCTACATTTAATCTGGCTGCAGGACTTTAAGGTCATGGCTGTGTGGGTTTTCAACACACTCTCCCCTCAGGTTGTGAATGTGTTCAGTGTTGAACACAGAAAACTGTGCCCTCATTTGTGCAGTAGCTCCAGCCATATCTTACTTGTAGTTTAACTACGTATAGCATAGCCTGTAGCAAAATAAAAAGCTGGAAAATAAATTATTACTGAAGTTATATTAAAGAGAAAAGGTTTTCACTACCTAAACAGTAAAACTTACAATACATATTTTTAAGTATGAGACAAGCCACCAGGGATGTGAGACAGACACACAACTGGTTTAACTCTTTGTAATATAAGCTGTAGATGTGATTCTTTGTCCCTGTTTTCTTTTTTGTTCAGCATCATGGTTGATGATGTTGCACATTCAAGTTCTCTTCCATTGACTAAATGAAATGAATTCACTCTTCTCTGCCTTGCAGGATTGTGCCCAGATGAGTCACCCACCCAGGGAACACAATCCATTGATCTGACCAGTGTCATGGATAAAATAGGCTCTGAGTTTACCAGCCTATTAGACAGAATGGTTAACAGTGAAGACTGACTGAATGAGCTTTTCAAACTGTTCTCCAGCAGCAAGACCGGATTAAAAGAAAATTAACATTGTTCAAAATGTCATGGCATGTTTACAAAATGGACATGTCTCAATAAATAGGAGGATGGTGAATCCATGTTGATGTGTATTTTACCAGTTGTTTCAGAGTATTAATACTAATTATGTAACTAATCAAACTAATTTAGATTCATATTATTTTATTCATCTGTATGTCTTTAAGTCTTACTCAGGAGCAGGAGACCAATTTAGTAACCATAAATGTCACTAAAAAGAAAAGAAAAAAAATCAAAACTTTTTTTTTAAATTGCAGTTTCAAATTATGAGTACAGAAACCAAAAAAAGTGCACTTTATTATAGGTCATAATAATGAGACAATGTACCTATAGGCAGGTATGTCAAGGGTTGTCATCAAATAAATTTAGAATAAATAGACAAAAAATAATCTTAAAAAATACAAAATAAACAAACACTAAATGAATAAAAGGAAAAGAACAGAAAGAAAAGGAACCTTAAAACAATCCCTCCATTGCCATTAAGTTATGACATCTACCTGCCATGACAGAGAGGTGTGTTGTGAGCAGCTGATGCTGAATGCTGAGTTCACAAGCTGAAATTACACTCCTGCAAATTGCAAATTCTGGAATGTAATTCAAGAAAGAGAGGTCAATGTCACTTTTAAGATTTTGGAGGCCTGAATAAAAGCCACAAGCCTTTCACCTTATCCACCTTTTAACCAGCTTACACGTATTCTCTTAGAAATCAGTTTAACTATGTTTGCACGTTTCAAAATGCACCCAAATGAAGTGTTCTAAATAGAACGGGAGCACTTCAGGAACCAATCAGGTTACAGCTTGGCCAACGTCCCTGTGGTCCCACCAATGGCATCAACTCCCAGGTATGTGTAGAACTGATGAAGTCTCTGTGGTGAACATCTTCAAGACTAAACCTGCAGATCCAGTTTCATTTGACTTACTGCTTCAATCGTGTGACTTCAGATCTCTTCATAGATTTTGCACTACTAAATGTTATAAAAATAAATAAATAACGCACACCAAAATACAGAGGATGCCCATAGCCTTGTTTATTACTGTACATACACCTGCTCATGAGTCATATATACATACATCTCTCTCTCTCTCTCACACACACACACACTCCACAAATATCTGCATATGGTCTTGTGCCTTAATTTACTTGGAGCAGACCACGAACAAACGTATAGAAGTGACTTGATGAACCAATAGGCAGCCCAGTGCTAATCAAGTGAATCTGGGTCTTTTAACATATACCAACACAATGACTGAGCTTTGCAGGTCCATTGAATAACGTGGTTCCTTACGGAAGACCACAAAAACGTTGGTTGGTTGGGGAATTTTCGATTTCGAAACAAACTCCAAATAAATCATTTTACATTTATATTCAAGTAATGTGTGATCTGTATGGTACTCCTGGCCCCCTGGTGTAACTTTGAAAAAACCTGACAGTAAATTTTCCAATGCTACATTTGGTTGTTTATCTAGTATAATCCCCTGAGTGTGACCCATACAGTCACCAGAGCTGAGTGACCTAAAACTAAGCCGATCGGTTCAGTCTCATTCTCGGAAGCTGTATGTTTTTTTAATACATAAATCAAGTAGTGTCCTGAATGGGAATCATTAAATTTATACTATATTCAAAAAGGCTATTTTCTGTTCTGCCTCTTCTCCTACTTACATGTTTTCATTCTAACATGGTGACAGTTTCCTTTATCAAGATGGGATTTTAGTTAGCTGGATCTAAACCTGCATCAATTAAAATGCTTTCACTTTAAGTTGATTTGGCAAATTTGGCAGCAAACGGTTGCATATTTAGACACCCAGCAGACACAGAGCAACACTATCATTCATGTAGAGTCGTGTTTCTGGCCACCTGATGAATGTAAAGTTACTATTCACTTTCCGTTCAGCTCCAACTAAACCAAAACAGTAAGTCTGCAGGCCATAAACCCAAAAGCAATGAGCTGAAAGACTCTAAAACGCTCAATAGAGCTGAGGAGATCTGCACAATCTGGTTCACACTCTCTGTAGGTACATTATTACAAGTCACCCCTTTCATGTTATACTATGTCATTTTGCATTGCTATTATAAAAATACCAATTAGTGTAGCTTTAAATCCACATTCCTGATTTAGGAGTAGTCTGGTTTTACTCAGTGCAGTTATTAGTAATCCTGCTTCATGATGCTTAACACTGGTATTACCTAAGACGAGGAGGACCCAACACTCTCAGTCACCCCAGAACTCAATGTGATGAATCTGATTAGACTGTAAACAGGAACCTTCTCATAAGAGTCACATCCATTACTTGAAATACTCAAAAAAATAAGCCAATGTCAGCAGATCAGGAAGAAGGCCCATGTGAAGGTGTTGAGGAAAGACTTTGTGTGCTTTTGTGTTGAAACATGTCCATAAAGACAAAGTGGAAACGACCATGGCATACTTTTGCAGAAACAAACAAACAGAGACCTATTAAATGTATGCACATATTACTTATATGTGCGCTCTACCATTTATAAATAACTACAACAAAAAAGTAACAAAGACTGGTTATGGCTAAAGAAAAGAACCCTGCTTTACAGAGTAGAAAGTATCTCTTCATGTCTGATTTGTCTTTTTTTTTTTGCTCGTTTCTCTCAGACACACACATCTTTATGTATTTTAAGCTTTGCTGTTTTGTCGTTGTGACTTGCCTTTGCAAAAAAAAAAAAAAAAAAATCTCAAATTTCCTCCAAATGTCACTGAAAACCATATTTAGGCATTTAAAACAATTAACATTGTTAACATACGCATTTAAAAGACACAATAAAGTGAGTCTTCTTTCAACTGTCCTCAGTGACGAGGAACGGTATCGTTTCCGCAAGTACCAGGAGCGAGGTTATGCAGAACGACATCGTGACCGATCGAGCCGAGAGAAAGAGGAGAGGCACAGAGAGAGGCGACACCGAGAGAAAGAGGAGGGACGACACAAGTCCTCTCGGAGGTAAGTAAATAAAGTGCTCTCACCAAATCCTTCCCCTGAAGGAAATGAAGCTGTAGTGAGAGTGATGCTCAGAATGTAAACAGGATGCCGTTAAAAAAACATCTTCACGACTAGCTACTGTATATTATTTGCCCATATAGAATATATTAGACATCATATCATTTAGTGCTCATTCTCAAAGCCCTCAAAATATGTGATCGCAGGAGCTGAACACAATAAGAGTCCGATCTCACATTTTTTCTTGTCATCTTTGTACTAGGAACATTTCCTTTATTTCCATTTCTTTCACATGAATCAACTGGTGAGGATGTCGACTGTTAGCCTGTTAGCTTTATAATATTATCATTTTAAAACAAATCAGCTGGAAACATTAAAAAGTCAGCAGAGGACGGAGTTTTGGACCATCATGTTAGCTTAATTAGCTCACCAGCTACAGCTTTTATAATATCCGCCAGAGAATTTCGACCTGGTGACCAGAAAGAGAGGCTACCTTTGTCTTCCTCCGAAATCAAGAGCCTTGTCCTCAAAATTGTCCCCCTCCTCTCCCCCACCTTTCATCCTTCTCCCCTCATTAGCAGCAGTAGCAGGAGGAGACACGACAGCGAGGACGGCGACAGTCACCGGAGGCACAAACACAAGAAGAGCAAGAGGAGCAAGGAGGGCAAAGAGGCCAGCGAGGAGATCAGCGCCGACCAAGAGAACCAGGAGGCCATGGAGTAGAGATCAACACCTCCTGCCTTTCCTCTGTCTGTCTGTCTGTCTGTCTGTCCTTCCGTGTCTCCCATCACCAAGATGAGAGAGAACTGAAGGGAGATGTTGAGACCAGGAAAACCAGGAAGTCGCATCCTGTCACTCCCCTCTCCATCAATCTCAATTCTCCTTACAGCTGTTGTTTCTCCTCATCGTCCACTCAGAAAGAGAACGGAGAGGCACGGAGAGGAGGGGCTTTTTGTCATCTTTTTCACTTCATTTATCTTTCCATCTCTAGCTGACATCAGACAGGGCAGCAGTCTGTTTATAACTCCCTCCTCCTCCTCCTCCTCCTCCACACAACCTTCCTCTCAGAGCTTTGCTGTAACAGTTCTCACTGTATAGTCAGGAGCATCAGCAGATTTAGCTCTTTCTGTCATTTGTTTGTCGTCCTTTTCTTCTTGTTCTGTATTAATGCATTTATAGTGAGTTCTTAGTTTGTTAAGTTGAAAGTAAAAAAACCCAAAAACAAAACACTTTGAGATGTGTTTCTGTGACTTTTGGAATAAATAATTCAATAATTCTTCACACATTAGTTTGTCCAATAGTCATTCATGCTCATCCATTTGAGCTTTACTGTACATAATGATGCATGTGCAGAGTTTGACATAAGGAGGCTTTTTTCACATTCATCTGCTATTAAGGGAAAGTTTGTCAACCTCAATAGTTATTAACCTCTTAGAAGAATATGTGCATATTCAGAGATTCTGGAGTCTTGGATGAGATGAGTAGATGTAGGGAACTGAACTTTAAAAAAAAAAATCAAAATAGTACACCAGACGTACTCTTTTTGGAAAAGATCTTTATCGAAATCCAACTGTGAGATACATTATCATCATTTTTCATTGAATTTGGCCTCAGGGAAAACATTTAGATGAGTGACCTTTCTCACTGCAAAAGAGATATTTTGTGTGCACATGACGTCTCTGCAGCAGTTTTCTGCTCAACGCGTTCTTGAAAGGTCACAGCTGTGCGGACCAACTGGCAGAGCACAGCTGGGCTTATCAAAGTGGAAATTAATATTTGATATGAAAATATTTTTCTGAATTTCTCAAGATTTCATAGTAAGGTCAGTGGATTGCAGAGGTTGACATATGAGCTCATTAATTGTGACATCCTTAATACTTTAAGGTCAGATAATTATCTCAGAATTCTGAGATACGTTTCCATGAAAAAGGCCGGAACCTGGTTTTAATTTTGGACTATATGGATTTGAATAATTAAAAAAAGGCCGTTTTTTCCTACAGAAAACAGCAAAAGGTGAAAATATGTAAAAAAAACAAACAAACAAAGGCGAATTCTGTTCTGACTACATGTGTTTGAGTCTTAAGTGAAAGATTAGAGATGATTATTAGAGATACAGCCTTTACTGATGTATGGGATCTGAATCATGTTGCACCAATTCCTTAAATGGGTCAAAGTCTCCCGTCTGTTCGGTTACATCATAGTGAATTCTGGTGGTGGAATGCATTCGGGGGGGGGGTGTTACCCTTAAAGACAATATAAAAGCTGAGCGTGGAAGACAAACTTGGGAGGCTGACATAAACAACGTTGGAGTCATCTGGAGGATGAAGTGTGGCGCTGTAGTCGTGTTGCTGAGTCTCCTCTCATGTGGATCCTCTGCTCCTGTGAGCGACTGTGAGACTCTGGTTAAACGAAAAACTGTCAGCAATGAAGACGTAAGTACACATGTGCTTTACTTTGCATATATTAAGTGTCTAGATTTCAGATTTCAGGAATGCCCCTGAAAAAAGACCTTTTTAAAAAGAAATGCTTTTCTTTAGACATGTCACACTATCTTTTCCTCACAGATTGGGCCGGTGTTCAAGCCTAACATACAACGTGACCTTTGAAAACAGCACCATGCTAATAGGTGGGTGAGGCGACCCAGAGGACGAATCAGAATAGCTGTGTTAAAAACGCACATTGTGATTTCCTGTTTGTGCGTTTCTTTCTCACAGAGCAACCTTTCTACCTCAAGGACGTCTTCCTGAGAACTGACTGCTCAGACTGTCAGGTTGTTTATGAGGAAATTATCTCTGGCAAAGACACGTTCACCAGTCTTCTTCTTTTCAGTAAGAAATACGTATTGCTGTTAGATTTCCTGTTTTAGTGGACTTTTTTGTTGTTGTTGTTTTAATCCTGAGATTGTTCCTAATTCTGTCATCTTAATGTCCAGGTAGGACAAAGAGCGTCTCTCCTGATGTTCTGGAGATGTTGAAGAGACAAGCAGAATGTCTCCAGATGCCGTCGCCCATAATTTTGGACGCAAGCTATGGTGAGAGGTCTAACACATTTGAACAAATCTATACCGCCTCCACCATGTCATACAGAAGAAATGTTTGTTTTGTGACTTATTCCTAATGTGTATCCACACAGAAATCTGCCCAGACAACATCCCTCCTTCCAAGGGACTCGGTAACATCGGCTCCTTACTAGAGTTTAAGATGGGACATCAGGTAGCAAGAGTCCTGGACGCTGTCTTTGATATGTTTGTGAACTGATCTGTCATTTATCCTGAAGAAATAAAAGTTCTTTTTGATACGCATAACCAATTAAGAAAATTTGACAAAAATTGAGATGGACCACTTCTAGTCTTCTTATTGTTCTAATAAATTGTGCAACATAGTAGAGGTGGCATTGTTATCCACTTATCCGGGTCCGGGTCGCGGGGGCAGCAGTCTCAGCAGGGAAGTCCAAACCTCCCTCTCCCCAGCCACCTCCTCCAGCTCTTCTGGGGATACACCAAGGTGTTCCCAAGCCAAGCCGGGATATATAATCCTTCCAGCTAGTCCTGGATCTACCCCGGGGTCTCCTCCCAGTGGGACACCCCTCTTTAAGATATAAGGACATAGTTAGGCCTACACATGTAAGAAAACAGAAATAAATAGGTTGGCAGCAACTCTTGCTGACAAGTAAATAAAGTCCAACACTTGACAAATACAACGCAATACTAAGAAACTGATAAATCACAAACAAGCAAACGCATTTATCTTAACAAACTCAACAAGATTGTTCAACTCTGTTCTTATTAGCACTGAATGTTTGATGGCTGAGGAATGTGTTAGATGGACAGGCAGGATTAATATACAGTTAAAATATATTATGCCACATTAAAGCATTAAGAGGCACAGATTCATTTTTTATGTTATGACAAATCCTCTATACATGTTAAGACGTGTTGGAAAGGCTCTGTCCACTCTGAGTCCTAACTTCAGTGTAATTTTCAGTAAACTTATCAGAGTCAGAATCAGAATGATCTTTATTGTCATTATACAAAAGTACAATGAAATTTGTTGTGTGGCTTCTCTCCGATGCAGATAAAAGGAGTAGAACAAGAAACAGCAGTAAAAAAAATTAATAAAATCAGTCCCAAAAAAGGAAAAATCAGTGCCATAATAATAAGGTGCTATGTAAATGTTTAGTGACAATAGTAACACCTTCGTAATTCTAGTTACCTGATATCGGACCAAATCATCAAATCGTTTTACTCCACTTCCATCCAGACAAACAAATAATTGTATGTGATCATTGTATACGAACGGTATTTTTCTGAATATAAACCAATGAATCTTTTATTTTATTCACCTCTCAACCAGATTTCAACACATATGCAAACAATGCAGAATGTGTGGGATGAGCTTCTAAAGTTCAATGAAATGAGCCACTGATGTTCAGTGCACCCCTTTAAGGTTGAAGCAAACAAAATCAACTTCCAGCTGCAAACAGCGCAGTAGGCAAAACACACAGCTTCAACCTCTTTGTGTAAGTGAGTGAGACATGATGGGGCTTATTTACGTTGCTGTGGCTTTTCTTAGTCTTCTATCAGCTGGACAGTCAGTGCCTGTGACCAACTGTGACAATATAACCCAACGTATTGAAATCAAAGGAAGAGACCAGGTAAGACACTTTCCATGATGGGTCTTTTTTGTTTGTTTGGAAGGATCCGTTGTCGTCTTATGCAACTGGGGGAAACACCGTCTGTTTCAGTTGTCAGGCAAGTGGATAATCTCGGCGGAAAGCACAAACATCGCAGGATCCAAACTGCTGACGACGAAGTTCGTGGAAAGCGCCTGGGTGAGGATCACCCCTGCTAACGACAGCAACAGCCTCGATGTGTTTCAGTCTCAAAAAATGTAATGTCAAACCTAAGTTTCAAGTGTTTTGTGTTTTTTGTCCAAACTTAACTTAACTTTTACTAATGTCTACTTCTGAAAGGTTGGGTACCTGCTTCAGTGTCAGAACTAAGATGACCCTGGAAAACAACACTCTCTCTATGGGTGAGCAGTATTGATGAAATATGTTGTGCAAATGTTTCACAAACACATCTGGACTTTGTGTCCATTAGTGCAACAGCACTTTGTGTCCATATTGATGTATGTTTATGCACGCATGTACCTGCAGTGACACCTATCCCTGGGACTGAGGTCCTACTGACCACTAGCTGCCCTGACTGCATTGTCATCTACTCCAAATCAAACATTGGAGCAATCACCTACAGTGGCCTCCAGCTCCTGAGTAAGAATTAACCCTATAACGCCAAGTGAATCGTACTTGATACATGAGGTTTTGAGACTTTTACGTCATCAGTGTGACAGTTTTTTTTCCCCGAAAAACCCTAATTTGTACAATCAGATACAAGCAGTGCACAGATAATCAACCAGAGGGAAAAATGCATGCAATAGAGAACCTTCAAATGAGGTTTAGTGTGAATATTGTTTTCAATTTAGAAAATGTTAAGGTAATAAAAACATTCAAATTGTTAGTGATACTGAAATAGGAGCATTTCCCAAACTGAGGCAACATAAAATTACTATATATTTTGAAACCTATTTTATAGTAAAACCATGTTAAAAATGTGTATATCAAATTATATACAGCAGGCTTATAAGATATCATATCTGTAAATCTGTCAAATGTAATTTTATTGAATTTCATCCATTATGCATACAATAAAACAACATACATCCTTTTGATAATATAAGTAACCAACTAAAGTTTTTCATAATTAGCTACATTTAGTGTAGAAATTGAAATATTTAGTTATTATCGATTGCTAATAACTGGGTTTTGTTGATTGATTATCACCAAAAAATTAAAAAATGAATGACCAAATTAAAGACAAAATGCACAATAATTTGTTTTTAGTGTTTTTATTTTGGATTGCAAAAAATACCGTGTTACAGATGCCCTGACAGAGATGCAAGCGCTGCACAGGCAACCACTTCTCCTATGTTTTAAGTCTGGAATTACTTGAAATTTTTAAAGGAAACTCAAAATGTTTAAGGAGATTAAAAAATGTTGTGTTCTGTATGTTGTTGTTGGTTTAAAATAAATACTGTGTGCAATACTTTGTAGAAAAAAAAGAAAAATGTATCAAATATGATACAAAATAAAACCCATTACTTTTGGGGGTGCATTCGTATTGCTAGAAACTGGAGCGGAATTTTTAAGACTCCAATAAGAAAAAGATCCAGGGCTATACCTGCAAGCACTCTCACAGTCATTATAAATTGCTGGACAAGCTTCTGCTCCTTGCTCACAAATGCATCCTGTTGAAAGCCCAGTACCCTTCAGAGTGGAGGCAAATTATACCTCCTGCCACATAAAAGATTACCTAATGTGTCTTAGGTCACATTTTACATTCCATCAGTATGAGTTAGGGGATAGCTCACTTTACTTTATGTTTTACTTATTTTATTTATTTATAATTTTTTGCTTTCTTTGTACTGTAATACTCAATTACTGTTTAGTATCTTAGGTTTAACGTCCTTGTATGGCTTCTTTTTGTGCATCTGTTTTGTTTACTCAGAATGTATCACCATGAGCCTCTTGTTCTTATTCTGAAAACAATGAAAATAAAAAATATTTAAAAAATAAAATAAAAAAGCTCCACCTCAACCATGCCTACAGTGCATCTAGTCCATCTACTTCGACTATAATACATATGATAAACTGAACTTACCCTGCATACAGTATGGTCTGTTGTGCTGCATGGCTCCTTTGAATACACTGTTTCTGTCTCTCAGGCAGGAGACATAAGTTGACTGCTGCAGAGCTGCAAGAGTTTGTCAAGCAGTCAGACTGTCTGAAGTTACCATCACCGGCTATCCTGGACCCCGAAAAAGGTATGATGATTCCTACATTTAATCTGGCTGCAGGACTTTAAGGTCATGGCTGTGTGGGTTTTCCACACACTCTCCCCTCAGGTTGTGAATGTGTTCAGTTTTGAACACAGAAAACTGTGCCCTCATTTGTGCAGTAGCTCCAGCCATATCTTACTTGTAGTTTAACTACGTATAGCATAGCCTGTAGCAAAATAAAAAGCTGGAAAATAAATTATTACTGAAGTTATATTAAAGAGAAAAGGTTTTCACTACCTAAACAGTAAAACTTACAATACATATTTTTAAATATGAGACAAGCCACCAGGGATGTGAGACAGACACACAACTGGTTTAACTCTTTGTAATATAAGCTGTAGATGTGATTCTTTGTCCCTGTTTTCTTTTTTGTTCAGCATCATGGTTGATGATGTTGCACATTCAAGTTCTCTTCCATTGACTAAATGAAATGAATTCACTCTTCTCTGCCTTGCAGGATTGTGCCCAGATGAGTCACCCACCCAGGGAACACAATCCATTGATCTGACCAGTGTCATGGATGAAATAGGCTCTGAGGTTACCAGCCTATTTGACAGAATTGTTAACAGTGAAGATGGACTGAATGAGCTTTTCAAACTGTTCTCCAGCAGCAAGACCGGATTAAAAGAAAATTAACATTGTTAAAAATGTCATGGCATGTTTACAAAATGGACATGTCTCAATAAATAGGAGGATGGTGAATCCATGTTGATGTGTATTTTACCAGTTGTTTCAGAATATTAATACTAATTATGTAACTAATCAAACTAATTTAGATTCATATTATTTTATTCATCTGTATGTCTTTAAGTCTTACTCAGGAGCAGGAGACCAATTTAGTAACCATAAATGTCACTAAAAAGAAAAGAAAAAAAATCAAAACTTTTTTTTTAAATTGCAGTTTCAAATTATGAGTACAGAAACCAAAAAAAGTGCACTTTATTATAGGTCATAATAATGAGACAATGTACCTATAGGCAGGTATGTCAAGGGTTGTGATCAAATAAATTTAGAATAAATAGACAAAAAATAATCTTAAAAAATACAAAATAAACAAACACTAAATGAATAAAAGGAAAAGAACAGAAAGAAAAGGAACCTTAAAACAATCCCTCCATTGCCATTAAGTTATGACATCTACCTGCCATGACAGAGAGGTGTGTTGTGAGCAGCTGATGCTGAATTCTGAGTTCACAAGCTGAAATTACACTCCTGCAAATTGCAAATTCTGGAATGTAATTCAAGAAAGAGAGGTCAATGTCACTTTTAAGATTTTGGAGGTCTGAATAAAAGCCACAAGCCTTTCACCTTATCCACCTTTTAACCAGCTTACACGTATTCTCTTAGAAATCAGTTTAACTATGTTTGCATGTTTCAAAATGCACCCAAATGAAGTGTTCTAAATAGAACGGGAGCACTTCAGGAACGAATCAGGTTACAGCTTGGCCAACGTCCCTGTGGTCCCACCAATGGCATCAACTCCCAGGTATGTGTAGAACTGATGAAGTCTCTGTGGTGAACATCTTCAAGACTAAACCTGCAGATCCAGTTTCATTTGACTTACTGCTTCAATCGTGTGACTTCAGATCTCTTCATAGATTTTGCACTACTAAGTGTTATAAAAATAAATAAATAACGCACACCAAAATACAGAGGATGCCCATAGCCTTGTTTATTACTGTACATACACCTGCTCATGAGTCATATATACATACATCTCTCTCTCTCTCTCACACACACAAACACTCCAGGTTATATAAAAGGACTCATTGTCTGTGCAGGGTTCAATCACAGTCTGAGATCTATGAAGAACATTTGCATCTGCATACACCATGCACATACACACACACTCCACAAATATCTGCATATGGTCTTGTGCCTTAATTTACTTGGAGCAGACCACGAACAAACGTATAGAAGTGACTTGATGAACCAATAGGCAGCCCAGTGCTAATCAAGAGAATCTGGGTCTTTTAACATATACCAACACAATGACTGAGCTTTGCAGGTCCATTGAATAACGTGGTTCCTTACGGAAGACCACAAAAACGTTGGTTGGTTGGGGAATTTTCGATTTCGAAACGAACTCCAAATAAATCATTTTACATTTATTCAAGTAATGTGTGATCTGTATGGTACGCTTGGCCCCCTGGTGTAACTTTGAAAAAACCTGACAGTAAATTTTCCAATGCTACATTTGGTTGTTTATCTAGTATAATCCCCTGAGTGTGACCCATACAGTCACCAGAGCTGAGTGACCTAAAACTAAGCCGATCGGTTCAGTCTCATTCTCGGAAGCTGTATGTTTTTTTAATACATAAATCAAGTAGTGTCTTGAATGGGAATCATTAAATTTATACTATATTCAAAAAGGCTATTTTCTGTTCTGCCTCTTCTCCTACTTACATGGTTTCATTCTTACATGGTGACAGTTTCCTTTATCAAGATTTTAATTTTGGACTATATGGATTTGAATAATTAAAAAAAGGCCGTTTTTTCCTACAGAAAACAGCAAAAGGTGAAAATATGTAAAAAAAAACAAACAAAGGCGAATTCCGTTCTGACTACATGTGTTTGAGTCTTAAGTGAAAGATTAGAGATGATTATTAGAGATACAGCCTTTACTGTTGTATGGGATCTGAATCATGTTGCACCAATTCCTTAAATGGGTCAAAGTCTCCCGTCTGTTCGGTTACATCATAGTGAATTCTGGTGGTGGAATGCATTCAGGGGGGGGGGGGGGGGGGTTACACTTAAAGACAATATAAAAGCTGAGCATGGAAGACAAACTTGGGAGGCTGACATAAACAACGTTGGTCATCTGGAGGATGAAGTGTGGCGCTGTAGTCGTGTTGCTGAGTCTCCTCTCATGTGGATCCTCTGCTCCTGTGAGGGACTGTGAGACTCTGGTTAAACGAAAAACTGTCAGCAATGAAGACGTAAGTACACATGTGCTTTACTTTGCATATATTAAGTGTCTAGATTTCAGATTTCAGGAATGCCCCTGAAAAAAGACCTTTTTAAAAAGAAATGCTTTTCTGTAGACATGTCACACTTTTTACTGTATCAAAACCAAGTCTATATGACCTTGCAAAAGATCCGGGGCCAGAGGTTGAGAAACATTCTGTTTTCTGTGTGTGTGCTGCAGATGTTGGGCAGCTGGCTATACATTGGTGGGAGCTCTTACCTCCCAGGAAGCCGCTCCCTGGGCCGTCTTTTGACCAGTAGCTGCTTGAACATCAGTGCGACCCCCCAGAGAAACATCGTCAATTTCGTCGAGACTAATAGAATGTAAATCCTCACAAACCACACCACAGCGCTGAAGGCTGCATATCTAGACATGTATATATTTTTATTAGAGGGAAATAGGTCGTCTCTAACCAATGAATGATCTAAAGATGAAACCTGGACCACATGACAACATTAGACCTGCTAATATGAAAAGAATAGCGGCCCTATATTGTATAATACATTTTTTTAAAGGAACCTTTCTTGTTCGATATCACTAAATAGATAAATGTATATTTTTACACTGAACATTTCTGATGACGCCTTTATCTTTTCCTCACAGATTGGGCCGGTGTTCAAGCCTAACATACAACGTGACCTTTGAAAACAGCACCATGCTAATAGGTGGGTGAGGCGACCCAGAGGACGAATCAGAATAGCTGTGTTAAAAACGCACATTGTGATTTCCTGTTTGTGCGTTTCTTTCTCACAGAGCAACCTTTCTACCTCAAGGACGTCTTCCTGAGAACTGACTGCTCAGACTGTCAGGTTGTTTATGAGGAAATTATCTCTGGCAAAGACACGTTCACCAGTCTTCTTCTTTTCAGTAAGAAATACGTATTGCTATTAGATTTCCTGTTTTAGTGGACTTTTTTGTTGTTGTTGTTTTAATCCTGAGATTGTTCCTAATTCTGTCATCTTAATGTCCAGGTAGGACAAAGAGCGTCTCTCCTGATGTTCTGGAGATGTTGAAGAGACAAGCAGAATGTCTCCAGATGCCGTCGCCCATAATTTTGGACGCAAGCTATGGTGAGAGGTCTAACACATTTGAACAAATCTATACCGCCTCCACCATGTCATACAGAAGAAATGTTTGTTTTGTGACTTATTCCTAATGTGTATCCACACAGAAATCTGCCCAGACAACATCCCTCCTTCCAAGGGACTCGGTAACATCGGCTCCTTACTAGAGTTTAAGATGGGACATCAGGTAGCAAGAGTCCTGGACGCTGTCTTTGATATGTTTGTGAACTGATCTGTCATTTATCCTGAAGAAATAAAAGTTCTTTTTGATACGCATAACCAATTAAGAAAATTTGACAAAAATTGAGATGGACCACTTCTAGTCTTCTTATTGTTCTAATAAATTGTGCAACATAGTAGAGGTGGCATTGTTATCCACTTATCCGGGTCCGGGTCGCGGGGGCAGCAGTCTCAGCAGGGAAGTCCAAACCTCCCTCTCCCCAGCCACCTCCTCCAGCTCTTCTGGGGATACACCAAGGTGTTCCCAAGCCAAGCCGGGATATATAATCCTTCCAGCTAGTCCTGGATCTACCCCGGGGTCTCCTCCCAGTGGGACACCCCTCTTTAAGATATAAGGACATAGTTAGGCCTACACATGTAAGAAAACAGAAATAAATAGGTTGGCAGCAACTCTTGCTGACAAGTAAATAAAGTCCAACACTTGACAAATACAACGCAATACTAAGAAACTGATAAATCACAAACAAGCAAACGCATTTATCTTAACAAACTCAACAAGATTGTTCAACTCTGTTCTTATTAGCACTGAATGTTTGATGGCTGAGGAATGTGTTAGATGGACAGGCAGGATTAATATACAGTTAAAATATATTATGCCACATTAAAGCATTAAGAGGCACAGATTCATTTTTTATGTTATGACAAATCCTCTATACATGTTAAGACGTGTTGGAAAGGCTCTGTCCACTCTGAGTCCTAACTTCAGTGTAATTTTCAGTAAACTTATCAGAGTCAGAATCAGAATGATCTTTATTGTCATTATACAAAAGTACAATGAAATTTGTTGTGTGGCTTCTCTCCGATGCAGATAAAAGGAGTAGAACAAGAAACAGCAGTAAAAAAAATTAATAAAATCAGTCCCATAATAATAAGGTGCTATGTAATTGTTTAGTGACAATAGTAACACCTTCGTAATTCTAGTTACCTGATATCAGACCAAATCATCAAATCGTTTTACTCCACTTCCATCCGGACAAACAAATAATTGTATGTGATCATTGTATACGAACGGTATTTTTCTGAATATAAACCAATGAATCTTTTATTTTATTCACCTCTCAACCAGATTTCAACACATATGCAAACAATGCAGAATGTGTGGGATGAGCTTCTAAAGTTCAATGAAATGAGCCACTGACGTTCAGTGCACCCCTTTAAGGTTGAAGCAAACAAAATCAACTTCCAGCTGCAAACAGCGCAGTAGGCAAAACACACAGCTTCAACCTCTTTGTGTAAGTGAGTGAGACATGATGGGGCTTATTTACGTTGCTGTGGCTTTTCTTAGTCTTCTATCAGCTGGACAGTCAGTGCCTGTGACCAACTGTGACAATATAACCCAACGTATTGAAATCAAAGGAAGAGACCAGGTAAGACACTTTCCATGATGGGTCTTTTTTGTTTGTTTGGAAGGATCCGTTGTCGTCTTATGCAACTGGGGGAAACACCGTCTGTTTCAGTTGTCAGGCAAGTGGATAATCTCGGCGGAAAGCACAACCATCACAGGATCCAAACTGCTGACGAAGAAGTTCGTGGAAAGCGCCTGGATGAGGATCACCCCTGCTAACGACAGCAACAGCCTCGATGTGTTTCAGTCTCAAAAAATGTAATGTCAAACCTAAGTTTCAAGTGTTTTGTGTTTTTTGTCCAAACTTAACTTAACTTTTACTAATGTCTACTTCTGAAAGGTTGGGTAGCTGCTTCAGTGTCAGAACTAAGATGACCCTGGAAAACAACACTCTCTCTATGGGTGAGCATTATTGATGAAATATGTTGTACAAATGTTTCACAAACACATCTGGACTTTGTGTCCATTAGTGCAACAGCACTTTGTGTCCATATTGATGTATGTTTATGCATGCATGTACCTGCAGTGACACCTATCCCTGAGACTGAGGTCCTACTGACCACTAGCTGCCCTGACTGCATTGTCATCTACTCCACATTCAACATTGGAGCCTACAGTGGCCTCCAGCTCCTGAGTAAGAATTAACCCTATAACGCCAAGTGAATCGTATTTGTTACATGAGGTTTTGAGACTTTTACGTCATCAGTGTGACAGTTTTTTTTCCCCGAAAAACCCTAATGTGTACAATCAGATACAAGCAGTGCACAGATAATCAACCAGAGGGCAAAATGCATGCAATAGAGAACCTTCATATGAGGTTTAGTGTGAATATTGTTTTCAATTTAGAAAATGTTAAGGTAATAAAAACATTCAAATTGTTAGTGATACTGAAATAGGAGCATTTCCCAAACTGAGGCAACATAAAATTACTATATATTTTGAAGCCTATTTTATAGTAAAACCGTGTTGAAAATGTGTATATCAAATTATATACAGCAGGCTTATAAGATATCATATCTGTAAATCTGTCAAATGTAATTTTATTGAATTTCATCCATTATGCATACAATAAAACAACATACATCCTTTTGATAATATCAGTAACCAACTAAAGTTTTTCATAATTAGCTACATTTAGTGTAGAAATTGAAATATTTAGTTATTATCGATTGCTAATAACTGGGTTTTGTTCATTGATTATCACCAAAAAATTAAAAAATGAATGACCAAATTAAAGACAAAATGCACAATAATTTGTTTTTAGTGTTTTTATTTTGGATTGCAAAAAATACCGTGTTACAGATGCCCTGACAGAGATGCAAGCGCTGCACAGGCAACCACTTCTCCTATGTTTTAAGTCTGGAATTACTTGAAATTTTTAAAGGAAACTCAAAATGTTTAAGGAGATTAAAAAATGTTGTGTTCTGTATGTTGTTGTTGGTTTAAAAATAAATACTGTGTGCAATACTTTGTAGAAAAAAAAAGAAAAATGTATCAAATATGATACAAAATAAAACCCATTACTTTTGGGGGTGCATTCGTATTGCTAGAAACTGGAGCGGAATTTTTAATAAATTCTTCCAATAATTTTTCCAATAAGAAAAAGATCCAGGGCTATACCTGCAAGCACTCTCACAGTCATTATAAATTGCTGGACAAGCTTCTGCTCCTTGCTCACAAATGCATCCTGTTGAAAGGCCAGTACCCTTCAGAGTGGAGGCAAATTATACCTCCTGCCACATAAAAGATTACCTAATGTGTCTTAGGTCACATTTTACATTCCATCAGTATGAGTTAGGGGATAGCTCACTTTACTTTATGTTTTACTTATTTTATTTATTTATAATTTTTTGCTTTCTTTGTACTGTAATACTCAATTACTGTTTAGTATCTTAGGTTTAACGTCCTTGTATGGCTTCTTTTTGTGCATCTGTTTTGTTTACTCAGAATGTATCACCATGAGCCTCTTGTTCTTATTCTGAAAACAATGAAAATAAAAAATATTTAAAAAATAAAATAAAAAAGCTCCACCTCAACCATGCCTACAGTGCATCTAGTCCATCTACTTTGACTATAATACATATGATAAACTGAACTTACCCTGCATACAGTATGGTCTGTTGTGCTGCATGGCTCCTTTGAATACACTGTTTCTGTCTCTCAGGCAGGAGACATAAGTTGACTGCTGCAGAGCTGCAAGAGTTTGTCAAGCAGTCAGACTGTCTGAAGTTACCATCACTGGCTATCCTGGACCCCGAAAAAGGTATGATGATTCCTACATTTAATCTGGCTGCAGGACTTTAAGGTCATGGCTGTGTGGGTTTTCAACACACTCTCCCCTCAGGTTGTGAATGTGTTCAGTTTTGAACACAGAAAACTGTGCCCTCATTTGTGCAGTAGCTCCAGCCATATCTTACTTGTAGTTTAACTACGTATAGCATAGCCTGTAGCAAAATAAAAAGCTGGAAAATAAATTATTACTGAAGTTATATTAAAGAGAAAAGGTTTTCACTACCTAAACAGTAAAACTTACAATACATATTTTTAAATATAAGACAAGCCACCAGGGATGTGAGACAGACACACAACTGGTTTAACTCTTTGTAATATAAGCTGTAGATGTGATTCTTTGTCCCTGTTTTCTTTTTTGTTCAGCATCATGGTTGATGATGTTGCACATTCAAGTTCTCTTCCATTGACTAAATGAAATGAATTCACTCTTCTCTGCCTTGCAGGATTGTGCCCAGATGAGTCACCCACCCAGGGAACACAATCCATTGATCTGACCAGTGTCATGGATATGATGGGCTCTGAGGTATCACCCTATTAGACAGAATGGTTAACAGTGAAGATGGACTGAATGAGCTTTTCAAACTGTTCTCCAGCAGCAAGACCGGATTAAAAGAAAATTAACATTGTTCAAAATGTCATGGCATGTTTACAAAATGGACATGTCTCAATAAATAGGAGGATGGTGAATCCATGTTGATGTGTATTTTACCAGTTGTTTCAGAGTATTAATACTAATTATGTAACTAATCAAACTAATTTAGATTCATATTATTTTATTCATCTGTATTTCTTTAAGTCTTACTCAGGAGCAGGAGACCAATTTAGTAACCATAAATGTCACTAAAAAGAAAAGAAAAAAAATCAAATTTTTTTTTTATAAGCAGTTTCAAATTATGAGTACAGAAACCAAAAAAAGTGCACTTTATTATAGGTCATAATAATGAGACAATGTACCTATAGGCAGGTATGTCAAGGGTTGTGATCAAATAAATTTAGAATAAATAGACAAAAAATAATCTTAAAAAATACAAAATAAACAAACACTAAATGAATAAAAGGAAAAGAACAGAAAGAAAAGGAACCTTAAAACAATCCCTCCATTGCCATTAAGTTATGACATCTACCTGCCATGACAGAGAGGTGTGTTGTGAGCAGCTGATGCTGAATTCTGAGTTCACAAGCTGAAATTACACTCCTGCAAATTGCAAATTCTGGAATGTAATTCAAGAAAGAGAGGTCAATGTCACTTTTAAGATTTTGGAGGCCTGAATAAAAGCCACAAGCCTTTCACCTTATCCACCTTTTAACCAGCTTACACGTATTCTCTTAGAAATCAGTTTAACTATGTTTGCATGTTTCAAAATGCACCCAAATGAAGTGTTCTAAATAGAACGGGAGCACTTCAGGAACGAATCAGGTTACAGCTTGGCCAACGTCCCTGTGGTCCCACCAATGGCATCAACTCCCAGGTATGTGTAGAACTGATGAAGTCTCTGTGGTGAACATCTTCAAGACTAAACCTGCAGATCCAGTTTCATTTGACTTACTGCTTCAATCGTGTGACTTCAGATCTCTTCATAGATTTTGCACTACTAAGTGTTATAAAAATAAATAAATAACGCACACCAAAATACAGAGGATGCCCATAGCCTTGTTTATTACTGTACATACACCTGCTCATGAGTCATATATACATACATCTCTCTCTCTCTCTCACACACACAAACACTCCAGGTTATATAAAAGGACTCATTGTCTGTGCAGGGTTCAATCACAGTCTGAGATCTATGAAGAACATTTGCATCTGCATACACCATGCACATACACACACACTCCACAAATATCTGCATATGGTCTTGTGCCTTAATTTACTTGGAGCAGACCACGAACAAACGTATAGAAGTGACTTGATGAACCAATAGGCAGCCCAGTGCTAATCAAGAGAATCTGGGTCTTTTAACATATACCAACACAATGACTGAGCTTTGCAGGTCCATTGAATAACGTGGTTCCTTACGGAAGACCACAAAAACGTTGGTTGGTTGGGGAATTTTCGATTTCGAAACGAACTCCAAATAAATCATTTTACATTTATTCAAGTAATGTGTGATCTGTATGGTACGCTTGGCCCCCTGGTGTAACTTTGAAAAAACCTGACAGTAAATTTTCCAATGCTACATTTGGTTGTTTATCTAGTATAATCCCCTGAGTGTGACCCATACAGTCACCAGAGCTGAGTGACCTAAAACTAAGCCGATCGGTTCAGTCTCATTCTCGGAAGCTGTATGTTTTTTTAATACATAAATCAAGTAGTGTCTTGAATGGGAATCATTAAATTTATACTATATTCAAAAAGGCTATTTTCTGTTCTGCCTCTTCTCCTACTTACATGGTTTCATTCTTACATGGTGACAGTTTCCTTTATCAAGATTTTAATTTTGGACTATATGGATTTGAATAATTAAAAAAAGGCCGTTTTTTCCTACAGAAAACAGCAAAAGGTGAAAATATGTAAAAAAAAACAACAAAGGCGAATTCCGTTCTGACTACATGTGTTTGAGTCTTAAGTGAAAGATTAGAGATGATTATTAGAGATACAGCCTTTACTGTTGTATGGGATCTGAATCATGTTGCACCAATTCCTTAAATGGGTCAAAGTCTCCCGTCTGTTCGGTTACATCATAGTGAATTCTGGTGGTGGAATGCATTCAGGGGGGGGGGGGGGGGGTTACACTTAAAGACAATATAAAAGCTGAGCATGGAAGACAAACTTGGGAGGCTGACATAAACAACGTTGGTCATCTGGAGGATGAAGTGTGGCGCTGTAGTCGTGTTGCTGAGTCTCCTCTTATGTGGATCCTCTGCTCCTGTGAGCGACTGTGAGACTCTGGTTAAACGAAAAACTGTCAGCAATGAAGACGTAAGTACACATGTGCTTTACTTTGCATATATTAAGTGTCTAGATTTCAGATTTCAGGAATGCCCCTGAAAAAAGACCTTTTTAAAAAGAAATGCTTTTCTGTAGACATGTCACACTTTTTACTGTATCAAAACCAAGTCTATATGACCTTGCAAAAGATCCGGGGCCAGAGGTTGAGAAACATTCTGTTTTCTGTGTGTGTGCTGCAGATGTTGGGCAGCTGGCTATACATTGGTGGGAGCTCTTACCTCCCAGGAAGCCGCTCCCTGGGCCGTCTTTTGACCAGTAGCTGCTTGAACATCAGTGCGACCCCCCAGAGAAACATCGTCAATTTCGTCGAGACTAATAGAATGTAAATCCTCACAAACCACACCACAGCGCTGAAGGCTGCATATCTAGACATGTATATATTTTTATTAGAGGGAAATAGGTCGTCTCTAACCAATGAATGATCTAAAGATGAAACCTGGACCACATGACAACATTAGACCTGCTAATATGAAAAGAATAGCGGCCCTATATTGTATAATACATTTTTTTGAAAGTAACCTTTCTTGTTCGATATCACTAAATAGATAAATGTATATTTTTACACTGAACATTTCTGATGACGCCTTTATCTTTTCCTCACAGATTGGGCCGGTGTTCAAGCCTAACATACAACGTGACCTTTGAAAACAGCACCATGCTAATAGGTGGGTGAGGCGACCCAGAGGACGAATCAGAATAGCTGTGTTAAAAACGCACATTGTGATTTCCTGTTTGTGCGTTTCTTTCTCACAGAGCAACCTTTCTACCTCAAGGACGTCTTCCTGAGAACTGACTGCTCAGACTGTCAGGTTGTTTATGAGGAAATTATCTCTGGCAAAGACACGTTCACCAGTCTTCTTCTTTTCAGTAAGAAATACGTATTGCTATTAGATTTCCTGTTTTAGTGGACTTTTTTGTTGTTGTTGTTTTAATCCTGAGATTGTTCCTAATTCTGTCATCTTAATGTCCAGGTAGGACAAAGAGCGTCTCTCCTGATGTTCTGGAGATGTTGAAGAGACAAGCAGAATGTCTCCAGATGCCGTCGCCCATAATTTTGGACGCAAGCTATGGTGAGAGGTCTAACACATTTGAACAAATCTATACCGCCTCCACCATGTCATACAGAAGAAATGTTTGTTTTGTGACTTATTCCTAATGTGTATCCACACAGAAATCTGCCCTGACAACATCCCTCCTTCCAAGGGACTCGGTAACATCGGCTCCTTACTAGAGTTTAAGATGGGACATCAGGTAGCAAGAGTCCTGGACGCTGTCTTTGATATGTTTGTGAACTGATCTGTCATTTATCCTGAAGAAATAAAAGTTCTTTTTGATACACATAACCAATTAAGAAAATTTGACAAAAATTGAGATGGACCACTTCTAGTCTTCTTATTGTTCTAATAAATTGTGCAACATAGTAGAGGTGGCATTGTTATCCACTTATCCGGGTCCGGGTCGCGGGGGCAGCAGTCTCAGCAGGGAAGTCCAAACCTCCCTCTCCCCAGCCACCTCCTCCAGCTCTTCTGGGGATACACCAAGGTGTTCCCAGGCCAAGCCGGGATATATAATCCTTCCAGCGAGTCCTGGATCTACCCCGGGGTCTCCTCCCAGTGGGACACCCCTCTTTAAGATATAAGGACATAGTTAGGCCTACACATGTAAGAAAACAGAAATAAATAGGTTGGCAGCAACTCTTGCTGACAAGTAAATAAAGTCCAACACTTGACAAATACAACGCAATACTAAGAAACTGATAAATCACAAACAAGCAAACGCATTTATCTTAACAAACTCAACAAGATTGTTCAACTCTGTTCTTATTAGCACTGAATGTTTGATGGCTGAGGAATGTGTTAGATGGACAGGCAGGATTAATATACAGTTAAAATATATTATGCCACATTAAAGCATTAAGAGGCACAGATTCATTTTTTATGTTATGACAAATCCTCTATACATGTTAAGACGTGTTGGAAAGGCTCTGTCCACTCTGAGTCCTAACTTCAGTGTAATTTTCAGTAAACTTATCAGAGTCAGAATCAGAATGATCTTTATTGTCATTATACAAAAGTACAATGAAATTTGTTGTGTGGCTTCTCTCCGATGCAGATAAAAGGAGTAGAACAAGAAACAGCAGTAAAAAAAATTAATAAAATCAGTCCCAAAAAAGGAAAAATCAGTGCCATAATAATAAGGTGCTATGTAAATGCTTAGTGACAATAGTAACACCTTCGTAATTCTAGTTACCTGATATCAGACCAAATCATCAAATCGTTTTACTCCACTTCCATCCAGACAAACAAATAATTGTATGTGATCATTGTATGCGAACGGTATTTTTCTGAATATAAACCAATGAATCTTTTATTTTATTCACCTCTCAACCAGATTTCAACACATATGCAAACAATGCAGAACGTGTGGGATGAGCTTCTAAAGTTCAATGAAATGAGCCACTGATGTTCAGTGCACCCCTTTAAGGTTGAAGCAAACAAAATCAACTTCCAGCTGCAAACAGCGCAGTAGGCAAAACACACAGCTTCAACCTCTTTGTGTAAGTGAGTGAGACATGATGGGGCTTATTTACGTTGCTGTGGCTTTTCTTAGTCTTCTATCAGCTGGACAGTCAGTGCCTGTGACCAACTGTGACAATATAACCCAACGTATTGAAATCAAAGGAAGAGACCAGGTAAGACACTTTCCATGATGGGTCTTTTTTGTTTGTTTGGAAGGATCCGTTGTCGTCTTATGCAACTGGGGGAAACACCGTCTGTTTCAGTTGTCAGGCAAGTGGATATTCTCGGCAGAAAGCACAAACATCACAGGATCCAAACTGCTGACGAAGAAGTTTGTGGAAAGCGCCTGGGTGAGGCTCACCCCTGCTAACGACAGCAACAGCCTCGATGTGTTTCAGTCTCAAAAAATGTAATGTCAAACCTAAGTTTCAAGTGTTTTGTGTTTTTTGTCCAAACTTAACTTAACTTTTACTAATGTCTACTTATGAAAGGTTGGGTAGCTGCTTCAGTGTCACAGCTAAGTTGACCCTGGAAAACAACACTCTCTCTATGGGTGAGCAGTATTGATGAAATATGTTGTAAAAATGTTTCACAAGCACATCTGGACTTTGTGTCCATTAGTGCAACAGCACTTTGTGTCCATATTGATGTATGTTTATGCACGCATGTACCTGCAGTGACACCTACCCCTGTGACTGAGGTCCTACTGACCACTAGCTGCCCTGACTGCATTGTCATCTACTCCACATTCAACATTGGAGCAACCACCTACAGTGGCCTCCAGCTCCTGAGTAAGAATTAACCCTATAACGCCAAGTGAATCGTATTTGATACTTGAGGTTTTGAGACTTTTACGTCATCAGTGTGACAGTTTTTTTTCCCCGAAAAACCCTAATGTGTACAATCAGATACAAGCAGTGCACAGATAATCAACCAGAGGGCAAAATGCATGCAATAGAGAACCTTCATATGAGGTTTAGTGTGAATATTGTTTTCAATTTAGAAAATGTTAAGGTAATAAAAACATTCAAATTGTTAGTGATACTGAAATAGGAACATTTCCCAAACTGAGGCAACATAAAATTACTATATATTTTGAAGCCTATTTTATAGTAAAACCGTGTTGAAAATATGTAAATCAAATTATATACAGCAGGCTTATAAGATATCATATCTGTAAATCTGTCAAATGTAATTTTTTTGAATTTCATCCATTATGCATACAATAAAACAACATACATCCTTTTGATAATATAAGTAACCAACTAAAGTTTTTCATAATTAGCTACATTTAGTGTAGAAATTGAAATATTTAGTTATTATCGATTGCTAATAACTGGGTTTTGTTCATTGATTATCACCAAAAAATAAAAAAAATGAATGACCAAATTAAAGACAAAATGCACAATAATTTGTTTTTAGTGTTTTTATTTTGGATTGCAAAAAATACCGTGTTACAGATGCCCTGACAGAGATGCAAGCGCTGCACAGGCAACCACTTCTCCTATGTTTTAAGTCTGGAATTACTTGAAATTTTTAAAGGAAATTCAAAAAGTTTAAGAAGATTAAAAAATTTTGTGTTCTGTATGTTGTTGTTGGTTTAAAAATAAATACTGTGTGCAATACTTTGTAGAAAAAAAAGAAAAATGTATCAAATATGATACAAAATAAAACCCATTACTTTTGGGGGTGCTAGAAACTGGAGCGGAATTTTTAAGACTCCAATAAGAAAAAGATCCAGGGCTATACCTGCAAGCACTCTCACAGTCATTATAAATTGCTGGACAAGCTTCTGCTCCTTGCTCACAAATGCATCCTGTTGAAAGGCCAGTACCCTTCAGAGTGGAGGCAAATTATACCTCCTGCCACATAAAAGATTACCTAATGTGTCTTAGGTCACGTTTTACATTCCATCAGTATGAGTTAGGGGATAGCTCACTTTACTTTATGTTTTACTTATTTTATTTATTTATAATTTTTTGCTTTCTTTGTACTGTAATACTCAATTACTGTTTAGTATCTTAGGTTTAACATCCTTGTATGGCTTCTTTTTGTGCATCTGTTTTGTTTACTCAGAATGTATCACCATGAGCCTCTTGTTCTTATTCTGAAAACAATGAAAATAAAAAATATTTAAAAAATAAAATAAAAAGCTCCACCTCAACCATGCCTACAGTGCATCTAGTCCATCTACTTCGACTATAATACATATGATAAACTGAACTTACCCTGCATACAGTATGCTCTGTTGTGCTGCATGGCTCCTTTGAATACACTGTTTCTGTCTCTCAGGCAGGAGACATAATTTGACTGCTGCAGAGCTGCAAGAGTTTGTCAAGCAGTCAGACTGTCTGAAGTTACCATCACCGGCTATCCTGGACCCCGAAAAAGGTATGATGATTCCTACATTTAATCTGGCTGCAGGACTTTAAGGTCATGGCTGTGTGGGTTTTCAACACACTCTCCCCTCAGGTTGTGAATGTGTTCAGTTTTTAACACAGAAAACTGTGCCCTCATTTGTGCAGTAGCTCCAGCCATATCTTACTTGTAGTTTAACTAAAATAAAATAAATAAAAATAAAAAGCTGGAAAATAAATTATTACTGAAGTTATATTAAAGAGAAAAAGTTTTCACTACCTAAACAGTAAAACTTACAATACATATTTTTAAGTATGAGACAAGCCACCAGGGATGTGAGACAGACACACAACTGGTTTAACTCTTTGTAATATAAGCTGTAGACGTGATTCTTTGTCCCTGTTTTCTTTTTTGTTCAGCATCATGGTTGATGATGTTGCACATTCAAGTTCTCTTCCATTGACTAAATGAAATGAATTCACTCTTCTCTGCCTTGCAGGATTGTGCCCAGATGAGTCACCCACCCAGGGAACACAATCCATTGATCTGACCAGTGTCATGGATGAAATAGGCTCTGGGGTATCACCCTATTAGACAGAATTGTTAACAGTGAAGATGGACTGAATGAGCTTTTCAAACTGTTCTCCAGCAGCAAGACCGGATTAAAAGAAAATTAACATTGTTAAAAATGTCATGGCATGTTTACAAAATGGACATGTCTCAATAAATAGGAGGATGGTGAATCCATGTTGATGTGTATTTTACCAGTTGTTTCAGAGTATTAATACTAATTATGTAACTAATCAAACTAATTTAGATTCATATTATTTTATTCATCTGTATTTCTTTAAGTCTTACTCAGGAGCAGGAGACCAATTTAGTAACCATAAATGTCACTAAAAAGAAAAAAGAAAAAAATCAAAACTTTTTTTTTAATAGCAGTTTCAAATTATGAGTACAGAAACCAAAAAAGTGCACTTTATTATAGGTCATAATAATGAGACAATGTACCTATAGGCAGGTATGTCAAGGGTTGTCATCAAATAAATTTAGAATAAATAGACAAAAAATAATCTTAAAAAATACAAAATAAACAAACACTAAATGAATAAAAGGAAAAGAACAGAAAGAAAAGGAACCTTAAAACAATCCGTCCATTGCCATTAAGTTATGACATCTACCTGCCATAACAGAGAGGTGTGTTGTGAGCAGCTGATGCTGAATGCTGAGTTCACAAGCTGAAATTACACTCCTGCAAATTGCAAATTCTGGAATGTAATTCAAGAAAGAGAGGTCAATGTCACTTTTAAGATTTTGGAGGCCTGAATAAAAGCCACAAGCCTTTCACCTTATCCACCTTTTAACCAGCTTACACGTATTCTCTTGGAAATCAGTTTAACTATGTTTGCACGTTTCAAAATGCACCCAAATGAAGTGTTCTGAACGGGAGCACTTCAGGAACCAATCAGATTACAGCTTGGCCAACGTCCCTGTGGTCCCACCAATGGCATCAACTCCCAGGTATGTGTAGAACTGATGAAGTCTCTGTGGTGAACATCTTCAAGACTAAACCTGCAGATCCAGTTTCATTTGACTTACTGCTTCAATCGTGTGACTTCAGATCTCTTCATAGATTTTGCACTACTAAATGTTATAAAAATAAATAAATAACGCACACCAAAATACAGAGGATGCCCATAGCCTTGTTTATTACTGTACATACACCTGCTCATGAGTCATATATACATACATCTCTCTCTCTCACACACACACACACACTCCAGGTTATATAAAAGGACTCATTGTCTGTGCAGGGTTCAATCACAGTCTGAGATCTATGAAGAACATTTGCATCTGCATACACCATGCACATACACACACACTCCACAAATATCTGCATATGGTCTTGTGCCTTAATTTACTTGGAGCAGACCACGAACAAACGTATAGAACTGACTTGATGAACCAATAGGCAGCCCAGTGCTAATCAAGAGAATCTGGGTCTTTTAACATATACCAACACAATGACTGAGCTTTGCAGGTCCATTGAATAACGTGGTTCCTTACGGAAGACCACAAAAACGTTGGTTGGTTGGGGAATTTTCGATTTCGAAACGAACTCCAAATAAATCATTTTACATTTATTCAAGTAATGTGTGATCTGTATGGTACGCTTGGCCCCCTGGTGTAACTTTGAAAAAACCTGACAGTAAATTTTCCAATGCTACATTTGGTTGTTTATCTAGTATAATCCCCTGAGTGTGACCCATACAGTCACCAGAGCTGAGTGACCTAAAACTAAGCCGATCGGTTCAGTCTCATTCTCGGAAGCTGTATGTTTTTTTAATACATAAATCAAGTAGTGTCCTGAATGGGAATCATTAAATTTATACTATATTCAAAAAGGCTATTTTCTGTTCTGCCTCTTCTCCTACTTACATGGTTTCATTCTAACATGGTGACAGTTTCCTTTATCAAGATGGGATTTTAGTTAGCTGGATCTAAACCTGCATCAATTAAAATGCTTTCACTTTAAGTTGATTTGGCAAATTTGGCAGCAAACGGTTGCATATTTAGACACCCAGCAGACACAGAGCAACACTATCATTCATGTAGAGTCGTGTTTCTGGCCACCTGATGAATGTAAAGTTACTATTCACTTTCCGTTCAGCTCCAACTAAACCAAAAATAGTAAGTCTGCAGGCCATAAACCCAAAAGCAATGAGCTGAAAGACTCTAAAACGCTCAAAAGAGGAGATCTGCACAATCTGGTTCACACTCTCTGTAGGTACATTATTACAAGTCACCCCTTTCATGTTATACTATGTCATTTTGCATTGCTATTATAAAAATACCAATTAGTGTAGCTTTAAATCCACATTCCTGATTTAGGAGTAGTCTGGTTTTACTCAGTGCAGTTATTAGTAATCCTGCTTCATGATGCTTAACCCTGGTATTACCTAAGACGAGGAGGACCCAACACTCTCAGTCACCCCAGAACTCAATGTGATGAATCTGATTAGACTGTAAACAGAGGAACCTTCTCATAAGAGTCACACCCATTACTTGAAATACTCAAAAAAATAAGCCAATGTCAGCAGATCAGGAAGAAGGCCCATGTGAAGATGTTGAGGAAAGACTTTGTGTGCTTTTGTGTTGAAACATGTCCATAAAGACAAAGTGGAAACGACCATGGCATACTTTTGCAGAAACAAACAAACAGAGACCTATTAAATGTATGCACATATTACTTATATGTGCGCTCTACCATTCATAAATAACTACAACAAAAAAGTAACAAAGACTGGTTATGGCTAAAGAAAAGAACCCTGCTTTACAGAGTAGAAAGTATCTCTTCATGTCTGATTTGTCTTTTCTTTTTTTTTTTTGCTCGTTTGTCTCTCAGACACACACACAAAGAAATAACAAACACACTTAACAGTTTTTCGAACACTGACTGCCTCTCTTTGACCAAAAATAGTTAAGATATAAAAAAAAAAAAAAAATTAAAAGAAAACTGTGGCCTTCTTTCCAGGTTACTTGTTCCACTGGGACTCAGAAGCAGTTGTCAGGCAAGGCAGCCCATCACCTGGACACATAACGTTCAAAACAAGTTACTCCAGGTCAACGGTGTGGTATAAAGACCCATTTGTACTACGGAGAGTACAATCAGAGTGTGTGACTGTCACTGGGTTAGGCTTATGCACAGTGTACAGAACTGTGAAAGAATATAAGGATGTCTGGTTGTTGATAAGAAGAGCGACAGGTTCCACTGCTCTGGCACGACAAGTTCCTGCAAGATTTACCCGCTGCAAGTTGATTTCGATGAACTTACTTTTTGAGTTCTATATGCTTGCCTCCACAGGGTCTACAAAAGCACCGGGGGTTTCTTTTTTTTTTTTTTTTTTTGCAGGTTAAGTTGATGGTGTGAGAGTAGGTGACATGAAAATGTTAAAATGTTTCTTTTATAATGGTCGGGCTGTGCCATGTACTACGTAATGGAACAAACAAGTGACAAAATTCCAGTTGGAGCACACAGAACTCAGTTTGAGTGTCCAGTATCCAGCTCTAGGTCCAAAATCCATAAAGCTGCCCATGACCACTTCTCCCAAGACATCAGACAGGGCTGGTGCCGGTTAGCATGGCCTGAGAGTGTGCAAGCTCATGGTTCAATGGTGACTTAATTCCAAAAATGCGTGAATGTTGGAATGCTGGATTTGTAAACAAGGGTGAAGAGAAAGAGATGAGGAAGAATGGGGGGGGGGAGGACCAATGCTACCTTGTAAACAAAAACATAGGGAGTATTTTTGGGAAGAGTAGTTATTCAGGGGCTTTACAGCCATAATGATGCAGCAATGGAGGTTGAAAATCAGCCACAGTCGAGCTAGTCTGGTCTGAAGATGGGGATCTTAGGCAAGAACTCTATTAAGATTACCTGCAGGGGAGAGAAAAACCTGTTACTGTGAGACAATAGAGAGCTCTGCAGTGTTTCTCCTATCAAATGTACAGTTGTTATATTGAAGTGTCAGATATTTTATGCTCTGGGTTATCAAAAGTCAAGACTTCTCAATCTGTCAGTTTCTCGAGTTAATGTTCATATAATGTACTCTGGCACAACATACATCACTGTGATTAAAAATGTATCACCCTATGCCGAGTGTGTCCGTCAGGGTGAGAGTAAACTTCAAAGGCCATTTTCAGACCAACATTTGCAGTGTGTGAAATACTCTGACTCCTCATTCATTCGTAATTAGGCTTCTGCATTGACACTGCAGAGTCCTGACGTAGACGGCCCTGGCGGTTCGATATCCAAATGCAAAATCTTTCCGCATAGTATCATATAGCACTGTGCAGTGGCTTGACTTCTGATATGCCTTTAAATTATTTTTGATCAACTACTCAAGCCAACCTTCCTGTATTGTATATTCTCATCTCAGCAGGTACTTACATATTCCATCATGTTGTTGGTTTCACACTTCCTTTTGCTTAGTCTCCAATGCAAACACAACTGCAAACAGAGTGCAAAGAGAGATGGGAATTTTATATAACATGTCCTAACTATTAATACAAACATCAATTCATGACTTTACTACTCACCTTGTGGTAAAGTCTGCTGTTCTCCCACTCAAGAAGCTTCTCTATAGATCTTCTTGTCTGGAAGACAGTAGCGACATTAGACATTCACAATTACACAATTCCCTAAATTTGCTGTGATGCTGGTGCAATTACAACATGGATGAGCATCTCACCCTCTTGCTGAGGCAGATGACCGGCCACAAACTGAAGCCTAATGTGCAACAGCAGCATAGGCAGCCACACAGGAGCCACCGCACGTTCACTGGCAACGTCTTTCTCAGGCAGCTGTTTACACGGTTGATACTGGCTTTGAATTCCTCTGGTGCCACCTGAGGAAATGTAAATATGAGGTATAGTTATTATAGTAGCATATGATGTACTTCGAGGCTTATATTGTACTCGATAATGTGCTTCAGTTGGGATGTTTTATATAGGATTGGCACCAATTTAATCCATGTTCTGAAATATTATCTGCTTTGTACTGATCAGATAGATGAAAGCATGAAGACAACATACTACACAATAGAACATTTAAATATATATATGACATACAATTAAAAAACATAAAAACACTCACCTTTCCCGTAAGTGCTGAAGGAAATTCTGACTCAAATTTGTTACTAAGTCCGAACCTGTGTAGATGAGGGGGAAAAAAGCAAACTATTATGCATAGGTTGACTGCATGCAATTTGGACAATTAATAATCAACTCATTATTACAACTCTTGATCAAATCAATCAAGTATATCCATAAATTTAAGTCCTAACTCAAACTAAAACCATATTATACAGTATCAGTCCATTTAGACTGCCTGCGACAATGCATTTGCTGTTTATCCTGTTTAGCATGTAACAGCCACATGGGTGTTACTAGCAGCCAAGATGGCCAACAAATCGTAATATAGTAGTGATGACCGTCCACTGTCGAATCAAAACAGCATGAGAATGTGAGGAGAAGTTATGTGTTGTTTTGAATGAATGGTATCAATACTTTGAAACCAATTTACCGGAACTGCTGCTAGCCTGCAGCTAACACTCTTGAGTGTTCTCCCCTACCAGACTGAACTAAACACAACATCCACTAACTTCAGTTCTTCCTGCTACATAACTTAAATATTTTGCTTGACTTTGCCTTGTCAGTAACATTATTGAAGGTACAATTTGGTCATACACAGGGTTATTAATTCCAGGGTATGAGTACCAATTTGAACGTATGTACGATAACATTTTATTAAAGAAAGGGAGCCTGATTCCGTGATTATGTTGCGAAATAGTGACACCAAAAACGGGGACAAATTGTCCACATATAACAATAGCTACCACAATGGCATATCACATTATGTGATGTATAGAGATATGGGTGTACGTGTATTAGGCCATGTAACATTAATTCTTTTAAAACGAATTATGATCAACTCCTCGCCTGCTAGTGGAGTTAGCTCAAGGCTAAGTAGCTAACTGGCTACACTAGGACTCTAGCGGTGGCTAACTTAGCTAGCAGCCAGTTGTCCACGGACACCGGGGCTCATAATCAAGTGTAAACTATAATCTCCCCTCTGATTGACCGTAAGTGTCGCGAGTCGCTTACACGGTGACGTGGCCGGACCCTCGCACCACCACCGGGTCCGGAGCGTACTTGAGGAGCTGCTCTTCTGCGGCCCTGTCCTCGTCCTCCTCTTCCTCCTCCTCCTCTTCGTAGATCTCATCAAAGTCCTCCATCATCGCACGACTCGGCCTCGCGCTTCCCGGGAGAGACACCGGGAGAGACACGATGCCGGTGAACAGCGAAACCTTATCAATAAACGAATACAGAGTATGGTGAAGACAACCACAAAATATCAACCCGTCCCGGTGACGATGCAGCTCACATAGTTCAGCAAGCTCCTAAACAAAACATCAACATCCGCCGCAGTAACCATACGACACCGGAAGAGGGACAGACGTACTTACCGTTGTTTTTTTTTTTTCTTTTCCAAAAAGAAAATTTACACAAGAATGCTTTGTTTGTTGACATCGGAACATATCGTGTTTTTCTCTTGAATGTGAAAATGTGTGATGTAGTCTCTTTTACCACATTAAGTGTAAGGACAAAAAATATGGACATATTTTATGTTCATAAATGTAAACACTAACAAACAAAACATTTTCCTTCCCAGAGAAATGAAAGAACACATCCCTATATTTGCTTGCAGTGAAAATATAAATGCTGTGAAAACAGGCTTATGTTGGTATGTAATGTATTTGTGCCTGCGATGGTTGATATGTTTTTAAATCTGTAGTCAGTATTCGTATTCACCTCTTACTATTCGTTCTGTATTTATAAATAAGCATAGACTGAAATGAAACTGTTTAATTTAGAATAGAATAGAATACAATATCTTTTATTGTAATTGCATGGTACAACCACCATTGCACCAGTGCAACGACTAAGAAATGTCATCTGACTGTAGTAAAACCAAACTTAAGTAAAAGTAAAGAAATGTTTAAGTATTAATAGTATAGTATCAAAGGAAGAACGGCTGTTTTGCGAGTGTTATAGTATATATTATTAGATTATAATTACATTTGAGTTGAGATGTCAGGCCGCATTTTTTTATTTGTCCAATGTGTTACTACTTTCTAAAATCTATTCTTATCAATGCAAATGGTCCTCTGTTCAAAAATAAAAATAATAATATGAAGAATAAGAAGAGTGAGAATTACAACAAGAATTGGAATTAGAACAAGAATTAGAATTACAGCAAGAATTAGAACAAGAATAAGAAAAATAATTAGAATGAGGAAAATAATTAGAATAATAATTAGAAGAAGAATTAGAAGAAGAAGAAGAAGAAGAAGAACCGGATGTTATAGAAATGCTCTTTCAACTTACGACATGGACTTTGGCAAAAAGTTGCATTTTTCTTTCACTTTAACGCTACAGACTATAGATATCTGAATTTTGTAGTTCTTACTCAAATACACTGAATATGCTTTAATTGTCTGCACAGTTTAATATATTTCTCACACAAATTGTGCCACTGTGAATAAATAGATATTTTATTTTGAAGGGTTTGACCAGAAGTTGTCCTTCAGCACTCAAGCTGCTCAAACAAGCACTATTCTACATGTCGCCAAAAACGTCGGAGATGTAGGCTGAAAAAGAGTCGTTAGTGATGCCTTAAAAGTTTTCTCGATTGCCGTATTACTTTTTTATTTATCCACCAAGCTCTACATCAACTCGAGAGGTTTGCAGTAAATAGAAGTCATTAGCATTCTGGACCTTATTCCTGCTAAGGAATTGAGAGGTCTGTCACTGTCGGATTTGATAAGTTGTGGAACACTTTTGATTTGTCTTTTTTGCTGTGGATGAAGTTATTTGGCAACACGACACGAACTGAGTGTTTTAAAATGATTTTTCAACTTTTCAAAGACGTGGCTCCTGTCCCCACAAGCGGTGTTTTAACCGTGGTGTTTCTATCGTGTATTTTGTTTGTTATCACAGCATATTTCGACTTTACCCAGAGTGTCTTCAGCGTTGGTGCCTCTGTTTTTCAAAATGGACACTTCCACAGACTCTTGACGTACCCGCTCTACCACCAAACCTTAACTCAGCTCCTCCTAAACATCACAGCCCTGGCGTTTCTCAGTGGGAGTATGGAGAAAGGATTTGGCACTGTGCGTTTCCTGTTCTTGTTCTTCCTGCTGTCGGTCATCATAGGCTTCTTTTACAGCTTCCTGGATCTCCTGCAGGGTGACAGTGGCCACTGTCAGACCGAGGGGTTGCTTTCTGTAGCCCTGGCATGTGTGGCTGTAACTACCATGCACACTAAAATGACTAAAGGATTCTTGTGTGGAATTAGTTTCCCCACCATGGCTCTCCCCTGGTTGTTGCTGATTATCACCACTGCCCTCATTCCTCACACTGTGCTCCCCTGTAACATCATTGCCATCCTGGTTGGATGGATGTATGGGAAAGGATGGTTCTCTCTTGTGGACTTGTCCGAAGCCAGGGCTGGCGTTCTAGAGAAGATGATGCCGTTCAGGTTGTTGAGGAGGATCAGCAATGTTATGTTTGTCCCTGCTTCCACCGAGGAGCGGAGGAAGACCATTCTTCCAAAAATCAATCCAACACCTGGGTCCTACCCGGTCCAGGCTTATGCTCCATTATCCAGCATAAACACTGCTGATCCCACAGCCAAGTTTTACGAAGGCTGGCCAAATATGCCCAGTGCTCTCTCAAATCCAACACCACCTCTAAATCTTAGTGGACATGGCTCAGGATATAGCTTTGGACCAAATAATGGACATGGATCAGAGCAGAATTTTGATCACAGCTGCAACCACAACCACAACCACAGTCATGGTCAACTATAGTCATGGTTATTCATTTGATAGCTTAACAATATTCCTACTATACAGATGAGCTGTATTCTATTTGTAGAACCTGCAGCCTCTCTTCATTTGATTGTTTGAACTACAATGTGAAAAAATTGGACACACTGAGCTGATTTCACTGGAGGCTTCTATAGTATTTGTGCATTCAAAACCTTTACTGTTATGTTCTGCAATAATAAAGTTGGTATTCATGCCCTTAAAGTCATTGCTTTTATTTGAGAGCAAAAAAATCCACAATAATAAAGAAGAGATAAAGACAACTGACAATTAGTTGTACTTACATCATTGTGTTATTAAAGAACAGTCATGTTTTGAAACAAGCATGAAAATGAACTTTTGAGTGCTTTCAAGTTGTACACCAATTTTTTTTAGTTTTGAATTTAAATTCTGTGTTGGTGAAGATGAAAATGGTGAATTAAAATGAATATTAATATGAGGAGCATAGAGAGATACTGTTTCAATCCTTGTGCAGTTTTGTTTAAATGACTTACTTGAAAAGAAACTCATACCAGGGTTGTCACACTACAGCAATATGGCCACTAAAACTGCCCACTGTACTGCAATGTCAATGACGCCAAACAATATAACATCTTAAATTCAAATAAAGACTCATTCCTCCCAGGTGTCTCCATAGATGGTTTTCCCTGTAATGTAACAGAGATAAAAGGGGGAAAAGCAAATTCAGTCTTCTACGGATTCATTTAAAAACAACAGATACACTTGAATATTTAACTTGCAACTGCAGCTCACCTTCTTTCTTAGGTCTTTTCGTCTCCTTCTCAGGTGATGTTTTGAGCAGTGTCTCGGCCTTCTGAGTTAGTGTGACCTCGTAGTTCTCCCTGTTCTTGAGCCTCAGGTCCTCATAAAGGATTGCCTTCCTGCTGGGCTCCTCTTCTTCCACATATGACTCGACTGAAAGTGATGGGAACAAGGACGGGTCCAAAAAGGGTTGTTGGGGAATGTTGACAGAATAGTTACTCAGACATGGTAAAGGACATTTCAGGACAAGACGTAATAACTACAGAAAGCGCATTCTGGCACCCCAAGTAAGCATAAATCACATTTCGATTCACATTTTTACTTTGTAACTTACCTGGGGCACTGAAGTCATCCGATTTTCCCATTTGCATGGGTGACTCTGTATTGTAGCTTCTTTGGCTGGGGTCTTCTGCAGGCTGGAACATGGTTTCAAACGACTGGGATTCTAGGTTGCTCAGCTCAGACTGAACACCCTTGGAACTGGGGAGGAGAAGAGAAAAAGCAGTCAAGGGGTAGCTGGTGAATAAAAGCAAGAGTACCACAACTGTGCGTGTGACACTTACTACTGTGGGTGTAACCCTGTTCTCTGTCTGACAGCCTCTCCCAGAGGAGAGTTCTGCAGCCTTTTCAACTTCTCCTGGCACGTCTTTGTGTACGACACTTTCCCAGCAATGAGGCCACAGATACCAGCAACTGCAGAGACAAATAGTTTAAATGTCAATATTGTATATTCTAATAGCCCTGTGACAATTGTGTGACAGTCCTACTGAGAAAAGTATTGAGTAATGTAATAATGTAGGTATTGACATTGCTATTTTCACCTACACCTGGATTGGTAAAAGTACAGAAATTTATATAATAGGCTAGTCTAGCTTAATATCACAGTAATGATAACATATTTACTCAGCTACCAGTCTATTAGCGACAACTACGTATAACTAATGGAGTCTAATAAAAAATCTGTGATAAATCCTACCTTAATAAAATTCAAATATCGTATTAAGTTTTTGCTGAAACTGTATGATCATTTAGAGGCTGTAGTTTGTGGTGCTGTTGCTGAACTTTCTTGCATTATATCCTGAGAGGCATTTCAAATGTTATTAGTATACACCCAATGGTCTTAAAAACATGCTACTCATTTTTGGGTCCAATCTGAGTAAACCTTATCCCTATTTTAAACCTGGCTGTACATCTATTTGTAGGGCAGGATTTTGAGATAAGAGAGAAGATACTTTATCCAGCTAATCCCAAATGATCACTCAGTTGTTAAACCAACCCACCCCTATGAAAAGGCATGAAGACAGGGGAGCAATGAAATTCGCAAGAATGACACCACTGGGGAAGCATGTCTGAGATTGTGCCATGAAAATGACAACACAGGTCTGAAATGCCCAGCGATGAGCCACGACCCAAACCCAAATGAAATCCTGTGATGTTGGTAAAGTGACCGAGGGTGACAGCATGGATATCCTCCTAAGATCGAGCACAGGATGACATCTGGAGTTTGCCCCAAAGCCAATCAGTGCTGACACTTATTTGTTTATGTTCCAGGTGTTGTGTTTTTTTAGGTCTTTGTTTTAGTTACTGATTAAATTAAGATAATTATTAAAAAAAAGTTATTAAAAAACAAAATGGGCAATTATTTTCATGTGAATTTTTAAATTCCTGGGTGTGTATTAATAAACGAGGGAAATGAATGTGTCATCTAGCTTTAATATTAATGAACTTACAGACAACCTTAGGTAGCGAGCCAAGCCCTGGAGATGCAGACAGAGTTCCTGCAAATTCAAACAGAATGAGCTCAACTTAACTTGAAGGTGAGTTCATATTTATTTTTCAAGACATGTTGCTGATGTTACATTAGACATCGTATTACCTCTGGAAACTAGGGCTTGAGTGACAGCCATGCTGACCATAGAGAAGGGAACCGCTGTGAAGAAAAGCTTGTTGATCACGTCAAACATCTTTCAAACTACTGCTTTTGCCTTCGTTTTGACACAACATCATTTATGTGGCCTGTGTAAAGACAGATACTTACACCTGTACCAAAAGCTCTCGTCGTCGCATTCTTTAAACACCCTCCTCTCCTCTTCTGTGGGGATGTACTGAAAGACAGCTGGTGCCTTAAGATTGAAACACACAGACGTTGACTTAAATTGCTGACTGACTTGAAACTTGTTGCAACAATAATTACTGTCAAGCCACATAGACAAACTAATGAATTTAACCCGCAGACATCACCAGGCGTCGTTTTTAATGAGTCAACTTTACTATGTGCACAGTTCATCCAAAGTTAAGGCTAACAGCTAACACATTAGCATGCTGTTTGATCATGTTATAATATGTTTACCTGCCCGCTTTTGCCCTGAGGATCCTCGGTAAAACCTGTATTGGTAGATGACATGTTGATGGTAATGTCGGTGCCAATTTAAGCTTTCAAAGCATGTAGATCAATAAGCCACCAATCAGACTGACTCTTCTCCGTTTGGTACAATGTCATTACACAAGCTAACCCTGCCGTAACCCGGAAATAAAATAAGAGTCGTTTGTAGCGAGAAAAAATGTTGTTTTTGGTATTACTGCTAAGCAATCGGGGCATGTTATTTTCATGTAATCATACATTTATGCTTCGTTTAAAAACATAAATGTAAAAACATAAACATAAACATTTCAAAAGTTAAATGGACACAAAGATTTAACCTGGATCTTTTATTTTGAAGGTAAATGTCTGACAATAATGCAGTAAGGGCTGGCACACACACACCTTGCATCGTCATTTCCGGTAGCATCCCCCAGATGCCGAGAAATTGTTACAATGTTGCAGAGAGAGAATGTTCGAATGTTAGACTGTGAAAATGTTTCAATTTTACAGAGAGAGAATGTTCGAGCTTCTTAAGGTTTTTTTTTTTTTTTTTTTTTTTTTTTTTACCTTCAAATGTCTCACAGTACTTCTCAAACAGCTCCGCTGCTGCGGCATTTCAGTGGTATCTGGGGATCGGGGGCCCAAACAGGCACATGTGCCAGCAGGTGCCGCGGTATCACCCAGCTGTCTGACTTTTTGGTTTATTACCTGTGAAAACAGAGCAGCATTAAACACTAACGTACATAGCATTTTATTACTTATATCAAGATATAATGATATTTTGCTTTTATATCGTTTTTATTGGAATGATTAATATATATATAAAGATCTTGGTATAAAGATATTGCCAATGAGAATGGAACGTCCCAATGTTGTAATAGCATCGTTTAGTGCCTAGGTGATGCTCTTGCACTAGTAATTAGGTTCAACAAAGAAGACTTAAAACTGATGTTATATGTATGTGTGTGTAATTTTTATTTTTATTTTTAAATTTTTTAAATTTATTTATTTATTTTTATTATTATTATTTTTTTAATTTATTTTATTCAAAAATCAAAATCAACAGGCCAATATTCCATATTAAATCTAAGATTAGATATGTATTTTTTCTTTTATTGCTCCAGTTATAATCCATTCATTTTTAGGAGCAACCTGTCATGACAAGAGGCACCAAACCAGACTTTATTTGTGTTTGATCTGTGTATGTTCCAGTGTAGGATTATGGTTACATTTTGTTGTAAGGTCACACCAGTGTGGCAGGACACTTGGGGAGCTGTGTGGTCCATCGGACAAAGATTTGGGCTGGTCAAATGGGTATAATGCTGCACTGGGGTGCAGGGGGGGCACCTGGGACGATCATTAGGGGCATTTAGGTGTCAGTCGGGTCACTGTAGGGTCACTTGAGCTAAACAGTACTCCCCTTGTGTGACATGCTGGGTCATGACTACAATGCACCCGGTCACCTTGACATATTTTCATTGATGTTTAAAAATCTAATTGCTTGTTGTGTATTACTGTACCTAAAATAAATGAGCCCTTAAAATTAGTTGCCAGCTGAACTAATGCAATCCAAATCCAGCCATCATGGTAGTTCTGATGTGCAATTTTTGTTTAAACTTTTCAAGGGAGTTATTTTCGAGGATACAGTTTGTGGTGCTGTTGTTGGATTGTATTGCAATATACTGACAGGTGTTTCCATTATCTTGCACACCCCATAAAAGCAGAATTAATTGCAGGACTGTTTTATTTGACTGGATTAGTCTTACCTATCTAATATACTTTGTATATTAAGGTAGACATCAACCACGGAGGTCTCTCATTAGGACAGGACATGGATAAAAAGAAGTTTAACAAAAGGACCTTGTGCATTTCGATGTAAAAGTGCTGTGGTGGAGACTGTGTGTGAGTCAGAGATAAATAGAGGTTGTAGAAGAGAGTGATGGAAAGTCAATGCATCAATGTGGCTGACTTTCTCTCCTGTAAGTCCTCTCAGGCATCATTAACATTAAACTTAAGTCATTGATATTTTTAAGTATTGAACAATGGATAGCTGTACTAAGAGAATCAATAATTTGCTGCGGAATAATGTCATTGTGTGCCCAAAATAGAACATGCCCACATTTGCTGTGTACACTGTATGACACAGTACACATCTAACACCCCCCACCCCACATGTGGTCTGTCTGTGGGAAAAACCTTTGCCAGGGGCGCCGTTCTCTCTGCCATTCTGCTCCTACGGTTAACGCAGGGTTCACCAGTTAGAGCTATCATCACTCTGAAGGAAAGACAGATTTGACAGATTCCCCAATCGGAACAAACTACTACAAAAATACTTACGAATCTCAGCCGGCAGGCCAGTTAAGTATTTTGGTAAGGCATACAGGTTTATAACAGCAAGTGTCGGTGTAGGTGAAGGTAGAAAGGCCAGACTCCAGACTTATCAGGTACCATGTGAAAATGCGATACAACCTGCAAAGAGATTACAACAGTGACAGGTAAGAACAATCAAGGTGTGTTCATCTTATCTATGAGACTGGGGTGTTCCTGGTGATGCACAACGTGAACACTGCACATCACACTCTCCTCTGCCCTCCACGGAGGCAACATTTCTAAACCTGAAGCACAGGTGACCTCAGCGCACACAGAGCATGGACTCACTACGCCTGCCACAGGTGAGGAGAACCGTTGAGGACTAGCTTCTATAGATCGGCATGCTTTGTTACCAACGTCACCTCAAAACTCTGGGATCTGAATGTAGTTTTTCTTTTAGTTTTAGTTTAAATAAGATACAAAATTTCCCATATGCCAAATGACAAATGCTGTTATTACTATTAAGATTAGTTTTAATACCTGAATGATACCCATACATTTATACATCTTATGTTTTATGGTTTGTGCTTCACAGTGCTAACTTAATAGTAAGATTTGTACATGACTACCTTTCTTTGTGTTGTTATATTTAAAAAAAATAGTATGGTAACATAAGAAGGCATCTCACTGGTTTTGATGTACAAACTCATATTTTTTAGATTATAGTTTCATAAATGAAATAGATGAATTTGCAAGCAGACCACAAAGCCCACAAAAGCATGTGTGTAGCTAAGCTCAAGTGGCAAAATGTCAGTGAAAGGTATATAGAATTTATTATCTTTGATTTGGAATTGTTTTATTTTCTTCTGCTTCTGTGTTGTACTGTTGTGTGAATGGAATTTTACAGCAGAGACCATGTGACAATAAGATCAATACTCTGGCATGTGAGAGGCAGTGTGAGTGAGAGTTTGTGTCTCTCCTGTATGTGTGACTCTTCTGAACCTAAAGTCCTGATAGACAAATTATTTTTTAATTTGCACATACTTAGAGTTTGCCAACAGTTTAGAAAAGTTAAAACAACTGACTGAGGACTTCAGTAAAGAATAATGACATACTATGATGCCTGCTACCTACTACTATGATTCATGTGGTGTCTCCACCTTTCAGGATGTCATTTTTGATCTTTATAACATTGTTATTTGAAAACACTGACACCTCATTGGAAGATCTTTATTAAATTCAGTCCCTGGAAAGAATCCTCTGTGATCCTTAGATATTGAGAAATATGATTTAAGAAGCAAACCCCTTCTAAAAATAAATATATATCATTACGGAATGTAATCCTACACTGTAATATTTTTGTATTTCTTTCTTTTCAGCCAATGGCTGCTCAGAACAAAAGCATGGAAGACCCGAAGGAGAAACATGGAAATAAAAATAAAGGTACTTTTCATATTGTATTAAATCCAGACAACAGAAGGCTGTTGAAGACTTTAGATAGCAGTTAGCAGATAGCAGATAACATGTACTGAATATAACTGTACCAAGAGGACAGTAAATGTAATCAAGCTTTTTGTCTGTATTAGAAGTCAAAGCGAGCCCTTCACACTCCACTTTGGCTTTGATCGAGGAGGAACCGGAAGACTCAGACCCATGGCACCTGCCAGAGTTGAAGGACACAGGGGTCCCATGGTCAGGTAAAGACTTTTAATACCCCCAATTAACATTACTACTGATGGATTAGATGGAGCCTACTGTATAGATATGATAAGTGCCCCATGTAACATTGCTATATAACTACACATGTTGTCAAGTCTGCAGTTTTTATGCAGAATAATAAGCCACCTGTACATTACATATTAATATATATACAGTATATAGATATACATAGTATATGCAGTATAATAAATACGGAGTAATTTCTTTTATAGTGAAAGAAAATCACCTTCCTGCAAGTTTGCATGTTCTACTTTTTGACCAAGTCAAATTGAAGTAGATTTAATGTCTTCATGGACATTTCATGTGTTTTTATACTACAATCAAATGAAACCTCTCAACTACAGACATGTGAGACATTGTATGACTTCTGAAACAAATTGACTGCAGCACATTTAAATGTTTCATATTATGGAGATGAATATCAAACATTTATTTCATATTTGTAATTATTCACACAAACTTGTGTTGGCATTAAAGAGTCAGTGTCTAAAAAAACACTACGAATCTACTTCGATTCACTGTAAAACATCCAACCTTCCAAAGGTGGTGAAATCCTTTATCTGCACTGCAGTTTGCTAATCTTCCAAGACATAATTACATAATTAATAACACAATAAATCAAATTAGTGTTGCTAATCTAATTTAGATAGCATGGAGGTCATAAATAATAGTGGACATGATCCACACAGTAGCCAGACAGACACCCGAGTCTGTGCCAACACAGAGCCGAACAGATGTCAAAGTTAAACAGTAACTTCATTCAGTAGTCAGTGATGAGTGAAGACAGCAACTTTAAAAGTTATATTTGCTACTGCAATTTACTGCAGGATTTAGTAATCCAGAATGACTGTGATATTAGGTGGGACATTTTTTATAATTATGGCTTGTCATGAACATGAATAAATGCTGATGAATGTTTATGGCTATCGTCATTATGGGCCCTATTTAAACTATCTATAGCACACGGTCTAAAGTGCATTGAACAGGTGCATTTAGGGAGTGTCCAACTCCCTTTTACTAGATAAACAGTTCATAATCTGGAGGGCAAAGAGGTTGAATTTAATCTATTAATTCATGCTTTTGGTGTAACATGAATTAAAAGACAATCCGAGTGTCATTTTTTGCTTTAATCTACACTATGAAACATAACCTAAATAATAAAATTACAATGAAAACATTTTCTAAAGTCGGTGGGTATCCAGAATGCGATGACTCTTAACTCTGTGGATTGTGCAACAGGTCTCCTGCATGGCAGATATTTTGACATTTTGTCATTACAATAAAACCACAGGCATGATTAATAAGGGCTGGTTAACCATCCTGTAAACACGATCTAATGATCCGCTGAACTGGAACAGAAGCATTATTTATGGTTTTCTTATTTATTGACGTTGTTTTTTTTAATCATATTTAATCTATGACAAGTAAAAAGGTCTGTTATGAAAAAGGATAAATCTGTCAAAATTATAAAAAGAATAATGTTTCCACTTTTTTTAACTCCGTGTTTGATCCCATTTCTTGATTTCTCATGTCCGTCTCAGCTCTGGACTCCAGAGGGAAGGTGATGAGGGTGCTGGCCTCAGTGGGGAAGTTGATCCTGCTGCTGGGTTTCCTCTACTTGTTCATCTGCTCCCTCGACATCCTCAGCTCAGCTTTCCAGCTTGTTGGAGGTAAATAGACTAACACTTGTCTGAAGCCATATGATATGATGACCTATGAACTTGCGCGCTACCGTATTTGTTTTTTTTTTATTTGTTTTTTTACAGCAGACTTTGACTTTGACTTTTAAAACTGAAAAAGCTAAAAGCCATCATTAATTTTTTTTCTATATACACCAGTGTTTTTCCTACATTTTCCTGCTTTTCCAGCTGGTATTAAAAACACAGCTGCTAATTACTATGAAAATGAATACTTACTCTGTCCAGGTAAAGCAGCAGGTGACATCTTTCAGGACAACTCAGTTTTGTCCAACCCCCTGGCTGGTCTGGTCATTGGTGTTCTGGTCACCCTGCTGGTCCAGAGCTCGTCCACTTCTTCCTCCATTGTTGTCAGCATGGTCTCCTCTGGACGTGAGCATGATCCACACACACACACACACACACACACACACACACACACACACACACACACACACACACACACACACACACACACACACACACACACACACACACACACACACACACACACACACACATCCATTCACAGAATATGCATTCATGAATGGTGATGACGTTGGGGGTGTGGAGGGGAGAGAGGACTGATGATGGAGGAGTTTTGTGTACTTTTGCAGTGCTAACGGTCCAGCTGGCCGTTCCCATCATCATGGGCACCAACATCGGCACCTCTGTCACCAACACACTTGTTGCCATTACACAGGCTGGTGAACGCAGCACCTTTCGCAGGTAAACCTTTTGTCTTTGATGGACAGCCTTTCTTTTGACTCCCATTCTCTGCAGTTCTGAATGCTCACAAAATGATTTCCCAAGAACAAGGTGTTCAGATAATGCAGAGATAATGTAGACAAGTGCTGCTTTCACATGCAACAGTATCTGCTGTGAATGACGTGTATCCTTATGATCAGTAGTTATAAACAAAAACATGTATGTATCGATATGAATGAATTTTCATTATCTGAGCTACATATTGGTGGCAGTGCCATGTCTTTACCCCTCTTTGTTACCATACTGTGACCCAGGGCTTTTGCTGGGGCCACAGTGCACGACTTCTTCAACTGGCTCTCTGTACTGGTGCTGCTGCCTTTAGAGGTCGCCACTGGTTATTTGTATGTGGTCACCAAGCTCATCATCGACTCCTTCAACATTGAGAGTGGAGAGGCCCCGGACCTGTTGAATGTGATCACTGATATCCTCACTGAATCGATTATACAGGTAAAATGTTATTTCTGGTGATGATGTCGATAGTCTATTGTTAAAGTGGGAAGAAATCGCGTTTTCTAGTGGCTCTATACTGTATGTCTGACTGTATTTTGTCCGTTCACTAAGACGTACATCTTGCCTGTTTTCACACTATTTTGTCAATGAATACCAGGCAGGAGGAAAACTGCTTGAAATTCGATGGGGATTTAAGAAATTCAAAATTTAGCTTTGCAAATGTTTATCTGAGGAAGGAAATGGAAGAAATATGTTAAACCTTAAGCATTCACACTCTGTGTTTATCTTTTCTTGCAAGGACTCCACTGGGAGCCTTTAGCATCATTACTTGAGATTGTTGTTCCAAAAACTTTTTGTTTGTTAATCTTTCAGCAGGATTATTTAAAATCTAACTATCATTGCAAGATAGGGATTTTTTAAATTTAAATTACACATAAACTATTTGACGGATTTCAATGAAACTGGGTACAAGGGTGGGGCATGTGAATTGGAAGAAAACATCACATTTTGGAGTGGATCCAGATGACTAATTTTTTTCACTTCCTTTAGCATTGCACATTAGAGCTGCTTTTTTTCAGCATTTTTCTCAAGTAAGCAAAACCTATTTGATGGATTTTCATCAAACTTGGAGGAAGAGAGGGACATGTGCTAAAGAGGGAACCATTGAATTTTGAAGAAGATCCAAACAAAGGTGTGGAAAAAATATTTGTTGCTCACGATAAAAATAAATAAATAAATAAATTGCAGTCACACCCCAGCTAACCCACTCCTCTGATTTCTACACAGCTCAATACTAAATTTCCTCAGTGGCTTCCTCAAAATTAAACAAACAAATCTGCAGAAACTTTGAATTTGAATTTGAGTATTGTGAATTGTGTTGTTTTGACTTTAAGAAATCATTCATGTATCCTGTGAGTAAGATATAATCTACTATAACACATTATCTTTGTAATACTGTCCATTTCCCTCTGCATTAGCTGGATGAGTCTGTCATTACTGGGATCGCCACCGGAGACCCAGAAGCCAGAAATAAGAGTCTCATCAAGAAATGGTGCCAAACCTTCACCAACACAGTAAGACAAAGCATGTCAGCTATGTAGGCCTAGCAAATATTCAGAAGCCTCCACAAATCGACATCTTTATCGTCAAACTGACGCTGTGTTTCAGACCTTAATGAACGTCACAGTCCCTGGTCCAGAGAACTGCACATCTCCATCTCTCTGCTGGTTTGATGGCAACGACACCTTCACCCTGAAGAACATTTCTGAAACATACAACATCAAGAAATGTGAGACCAGAATCTTTTTTGTTGTTGTTTTTTGTTGTTGTCAAAAACAAAATCTGTACAAGCAAATGTTGAATTTTTCCATCATGATATATATCTTTGTTTCAGTTTCAGTGACACACAAATGTATTTTCAGTGGCAGGAGACAGAAGTGCGTAGCATCCAGCTACACCAACCATCATTTAATTGATGTGTTTTGGCAGCTATTTTGCCCCCAAATTACAAAAAATATGATTAACTGATGCAGCTTCAACCTACCTCTGCATGTATTCATTCTATCATATCTATTTCTGTGTGCCTGCAGGTTATCATCTCTTTGTGGATGTCAATCTGTCTGACCTGGCAGTCGGTCTGATCCTGCTGGCTCTTTCTCTCCTGGTGCTCTGCTCCTGCCTAATCCTCATCGTCAAGTTGCTCAACTCCATGCTGAAGGGACAGGTGGCATCTATCATCAAAAATATCCTTAACACTGGTGAGCAGCAGTGCACACTGTATCCAGTACTGGCCAAAGGTTTGGACACAACACTGTGTCTTTGTCTGCCCAAACTTTTGACTGGCACTGTATATTTAGATTCAATAAATGTGAATGTGACTGCACTGATTAATCATTGTATGAATGACTGTTATGTGTATGTTTGTGTTTGCAGATTTCCCATTTCCATTTGGTTGGGTCACAGGTTACATTGCCATTATAGTCGGAGCTGGAATGACCTTCATTGTGCAAAGCAGTTCAGTCTTTACGTCTGCGATCACCCCGCTTGTTGGTGAGGACATCTATCCATCCATTCATCCATCCATCCATCCATCCATCCATCCATCCATCCATTATTATACATACTTATACATATTGTTTAAGTTTTAATTAGCAAGACTTGGAGTTAATAAATGTAAATAATAACAGACATCTGAAGCAGTGGTAGATGGAGAGACAGGGAGAGGGTGTAAAAATGCGTATTCTAAACAGTGTTCCATTTGTCTGAATAGGTATTGGTGTCATCAGTATTGAAAGAGCATACCCATTGTCTCTGGGTGCAAATATTGGCACAACCACCACAGCCATCCTGGCTGCTATGGCTAGTCCTGGGGACAGACTGGCTAATGCTCTACAGGTCAGTGATTCACATGAAAACACGGACAAATAGCCTAACAGGAAAATATGATTTTTAAAAAAAATTTCTCTTAGCGGTTTCCTGAAAATTTCTTGGTAATTTGTAGATAATTAAAGGGAAAATATGAATTCATTTGAAACTTTTTTTTTTGTGGAAAAAAAATACTTGTAAATGAATCGATGGCCTGATGTCCACTGAAAATCTAGCAGAATTCTGGAAGTATAAATCAAATGCTGTCTCTATTCATACCAATGATTATTTAATATCAAATGTAGCATCCATAGTTGTTTCAAGGAAACTGTCTGAAAATCATAAATATATAAAGTAAATAATTACCAAAATGTTTTATTAAATAAACTAGTTTATAAGAGAATTCAAACATTTTTTTTTAGAGATAAACAATAAATTGACGCATATCAATAACGTTTGTTGATGATTGCTCTAGATTGCCCTTGTGCACTTCCTGTTCAACATCTCTGGCATCATTCTGTGGTATCCAATCCCCTTCACCCGCATCCCTATCCGGCTGGCTAAAGGCCTGGGCAACATCACCGCTTCCTACCGCTGGTTTGCTGTTGTCTACATCATCAGCTGCTTCTTCATTTTACCGCTCTTCGTCTTCAGTCTGTCGCTCGCTGGCTGGCAGGTGATGGTAGGCGTCGGTGTACCTCTGCTCCTCATGGTAGTCATCATCATAGTGATCAACATATTGCAGAAATGGAAACCTGAGTGTCTGCCTGCACCACTGAGATCCTGGGACTTCCTCCCTCTCTGGGCCCACTCCCTCGCTCCCTGGGACAAAGTAGTCGGCGTGATTACAGCCAAATGCTGCTGCTGCTGCAAATGCTGCCAGATTGCTGCTGACGAAAAGGAACACACAGAGAAAGAGTCGGAGGACAACAACAAGAAATCACACACAGAGGTGTACGATAACCTTGCAATGAGTGCAGAGATGGAGGTGGAAAATGAGATCAAGATGGAGCAAGAGATTCTGAAAATAACCCGACTTTGAGGTTTTGTATGTGTATGACACGATGAGGTGAAGCTCTCTAATTTGTATAATATTTTTGTCGTTAATTTTTGTAGATCCCTCAGTTTAGGAAATGATTAGAGAATTCCAACTCTCATTTTATCAAGAGGCAGGCGGTGTTTGGAATCACATACTAATGTACTGTACTACTCATACTAAGTGCGTCATCAAATTGTCTATAGGAAGTGCATTTCAACTGCAAAATATGTGGAATTTGTGTGTGTCAGAAATGCCTGGATGTACACTGAGAATGACATGTGACACAGACACAGAAAATAACACATGCAGGAAAGTCTGTCTTTTAGCTGTATGATGCTAACGGAGGTTGCCTCTAAAGGATTAGGCTGACAATATTCTTCTATGTTATTGTCAATGTATCTCATGGAAAAACTAAAAACAACAAAGCCTTATTCCATCGCTCAATACTTTCTGACTTTGCATATGTGGCCGTAAACCAACTGGCTCCTCCTGAAGATGTAAATCATGAAAACTCTCAATTATATCGTCTCATTTTTTAATATGTTATCTTGCAGTATTAAGGACAATTATATATATATATATATATATATATAAAGAGTTTCTGGATCTGCAACAAAATTTCATGGGATCTTGCCCATGCCCCACCACTCCATAAAGTTTTGTCACAATTGTTTTTTTTTGCATAAAATTGCATGGATATTGTTTATTAATCATAACAAAATGTGACAATTAATCATGATAATAATTTGGGTGACATTGACCTAATTAGTGAATGACAGCATGCTAACATTCCGAACCAAAATAATGAACATGATGAACATTATACCTTATTAAACATCAGCGTTTTGGTCACTGCGAGCATGTCAGCATGTTAATGTTAGCATTGACCTCAAAGCACCACTGTGCCTCTTTTTTTTGTTGAAATTGTCCAAAGGTATATGTAACCTAATGCTGAACAAAATCAAGGCTGAATGAAAGAGCAGAGTAATGCAAATATAAGAGGCTGCATTCAGTCAGCACATGCTGTTTGGTTGTATTACACTCTGTGCTGTTGAACTGTTTGTTATTGACGATGCCAAAGCATTTCTGCACTAATGTTGCCTATACAACAGACACAATAAGCTGCGATCAGATCCACACGATGCCTCCTCTGCAGAGTGAATGTTTGACAGCCTGACTTCATAGAACGTTCTGTGTATAAAAGACACGTTGAACTCCTTATCACATCGTTTTAAGATGTAAAGATCATTTTGTAATTCAGAAGTATAATTGTATTCAAGGAATATGTAGATTTAATTGAGATGAATGTGCATCTACGGATATATTTTGAACTTTCAGTGCTTAATGCTGGGTTGCATTCTGCGTCTCAGCAATACCTATGTGAATATTTAAAACAAAAGATTAAAAACAATTCTACCTTTTTTTGAAAGATTCTCTTCTCTTCCTTCTCCACTCACATGGCAGAAACTATTAGACTTATCATTTCAAATGTTCCCTTATTAGCAAAAACTTCGGACTCTGATCATGGCTTTGATGGGAGAGTATTTATTGCTACCCTATCAGTGGTACCTGAAGATTTCTCTGAGGATAACACGAGAAAATGAACAATTATGACACAGGAGAAACAGGCAGTAGAGTTCAGAGTAACACACACGCTCTGTGTATCTCAAGGCATCATAAATTTTGTTGACATTGTCATTGTCAGTATTCTGATTTACAGTCTTTGTATTTACTGTCTTTCAGGGAGTTGTGTGATTGTTCTATGATCATTCTCTTGTACATTTTTAATCTCTCTTTAAATTATCTGGGGCAACACAAACACTGTGTTGTGACTGCCATGCTGTCACGTCACTAAGCCATGTGCAAAGAACATGAGATGGATAATCAATATGTCAATAGAGGCTGCACAATCAGACCAAAGCTCATGAACCATGAGACGGTTTCCACATGGTCATCTGATGCTCATAATTACTAAGTACATTTACTCAAGCACTGTATTCAATTACATTTGAGGTCCTTGTGCAGTACTTGAGCATTTTTATGTACCTAAATGTTGTACTTCTACTCCAGTACATTTAATAGGGAAATAATCCTTATGTTTTACTCCTTACATTTCTTTATAGTTGCTTCTTGTGACATCCAAACAAAAACCTTGCCGACTAGAAGAGAGCTGAAATATCAAGCCTTCCTATATATAAATCATGACTTGATTCAGGCGTCTATCTCAAAAGAGCAACAGTAAGACCTTTTAAATTACAATGCATCAGAATAAATTAAACCTGCGGTTTTCAAACCTGTTTACTTACTTTGTTTCCAACTGTTCAAGGCCCAAAGAGGTCATGAAAAAAGTACAGCACAGATCCTCTCAAAATATACAATATTTAATCCCACACGGGGTTAGGTTGGAAAGATTTAAACATAATAAAATGAGTTGTGAAAATCCAAACTTAACTACTGCACCTTGGCTTCATCAGACATCCACCAATATGAATAAAAAGAAACTATCAGTTTCAAGTTTTCACATCAAATCTGCTCAGCTCATCCATACTTCCACTTTATTTTGCAACCAGTCACTATTTCATTGTTAAAATCATCTTGTTACACTCCCTCTATTTAAAGCAGCTTACATCAAATCAAAATATTCAAGATGTCTTGAGCATCATTTTACACACTGACCTCCAGGATTCAAATTTCTGCATCTGGTAGGCTAGTTTTGCGCTCTAATAGAATTTAGAATAAATTATGTAGGTTTGGTCAGTGCACTAAAACTATCATTGACTTTGAACTCACCTGCATTAATAATATCAGTTTACATCATGATGGTATCATCGAATCAGAAGACAAAGTCATATATTTTTGCAGGGCAGTGAATTTTCAGGTCAAGCCCAGCAAAGTTACAAAGTGCTTCACAAAGTTAAAACAATGGGTTCAAACAATTCATCGTGCACATAAAGTTAAAATGTAGAGATAACATATAGACCCTCAAAACAGCAAACCCCAACATTAAAATGCAGATGGAAAGATATTGGAATGAATAAACAAGATTACATACATGTAAGTAAATTAAAAATTAATTAAAAACACTAAAAATGGATACAGGATTAAGTCCTAATTTGTGGATTATAAATAAGAACATCTGCTCAAATCTGTTGGGCTGACAAACACTGCCATCTAGTGGCAGATATGAGAACAGCAGTAGCACAGAGAAGTCAGAGCCACGTGAACATCACTAAAAGTTAAAGTACAGGCTGAGACTGACTGCTGGTGAAGATGCTACTTGTGTAATGTAATGAATGTAATACTGATTCAGAGAATATATCTTAGCCAACTATAATCAGATTTATATATTAACAATATATGACGTCATTAATAGAGGACCCCACAGAAAATGATCATCCATTTCTACAGGTGTAACAACTCTAATTAGGTTTATAGCAACTTTCAGCTGATTGTTTTAGTTTTCTGGCCAAGGCCAAGTTTTCTGTGCTTTTCATCTGTTAGTATGCATTTAGTTCACTGAGGTATATGTTTGATTTCTCTAAAGAATATGAACCGGTCATGTTTGAAAAGCCCAGCTCATTGAAAAACAGAAGGTATTTACACAATCCTCAGAGACTCTTCTAACCATCAGGATGAAAAACACTGTCTCCTGAGAGATGGAAAATATTTTCAACCTGTTTCCCAAGTTGCATTTCTCTTGCCAAATCTAAACATAGACGAAAGCCCGTCAGCTACCTTGATAAGGAACAGAGGAATTTTTTTTTTTAAATCATTTTTTTGTTTATTTTTGTCGTGCAGTGGATGGAATATTTCTTCATCCACTTGCTTAGAAGACTTTTGAAAGTCCATACATTTTGCTCTTTGGTAAAGAGCTTGAACAAAGTTAAAGAAGAGAAAATATTGAACACAGATCTGTTGGATGTCTAAATGTTTGCAAAGATTGATCGTATAAGATTACAGTATCTGATTGGTATTTGCAGCTTGTTTCTATTGACCAAACAAAATCAATAACTGCATCTTTGAAGGCATAATGTCCCTCCTTTTGTCAGCGGCCATTGAGGACAAGACAACAATTCAACAAAAAAGAAAAATAATTTATTATTTTCAAACCCAGAGGCAATTTGTGGTTACAGTCATTACATATAATTGCAGTTTTGATATTTTACACTCACTGTACACTCTCACTATCAATACCCTACTGCTAACACTACAGTACTTCTATGAATTCATCCACTACTTCTTAGAACTACTTTGTAAGATTGAAATAGCATATAACAACATCAATATATCAACAAAGAATACATTTGCACGTGTAGCATCATTCATTGTATTACGCTATAATTGTGAAGAATAACTTAATACTGTAGTGGTTACTACTTCACAGGCTTGTGTTTCCAAGTGCCTCTCTCTGAAAGCCTAGAGGAGGCCTTTTCATGCAGGACCACCACAGCTGGTCATGTGTGCAAGGATTTGTGCCCCAAAGAAAAACAAAAAAAAACAACTCCATCTAGCATTATAACATGCACAATTTTTTTGGTGTGTGAGATTGTCTGCTCCTTCAGATTCAGGGCTATGCCATTCTATCAGAAAATGACAGAAAACATTTCCCATGTGGATGAAAGAGGAGTCTTTAACTTAGAAGGGGACGGGTCCATAGTATCGGGTGTATGCAGCAACGATGCCTTCAGTTTCAGCCAACTCGTCACAGCCGATGTTCAACTCACACACCTCTCTCAGGCTGAGTGGCAGAGAAGAGAAAAAAGGTTTAGGAGGCTTTTCAAGCATCGCAGCATCACTTTTGACATTTCAGTAGCTAATAGAGTGCAGTGCAGTATATGTATATTGGTGCCTTTTGAGTCTATTTTGTCCAATTTGAGTAAATAACTGTACCTTTCCAACTGCTTAAGGCTGAGTTCTCCTGCTGCTCTTCTTTGTCTAAGGAGAGCAGAAGCCAGGTCTCTCTTCATAACCACATGAGATGCTGTAGGGACAAACATCCCAAACTCAGATTTTCTTGCTTAACAGTTAAACACAAATGCAAAAAGTAAACTTTAAAACCATGCATAGAGACGTTCTGAGAAGTAAAAGTTTGCATACCCTCATCGCTGGCTGACTCTGTAGATTCGGAGGATGAGGAAGAGGCGGAATCGGAGGCAGAAGAGTCTGAGGCATGGGAGTCGGACTCAGAGGACGCGGAGTCGGACTCGGAATTGGAGCTGGAATCAGATGCTGAAGAGTTGGGGTCGGATTCAGAGGGTGGGGCTGAATTGGACTCAGCAGAGGCGTATGAATCCGAAGCATAGGATGAATAGGATGAATCAGCCGCTGTGTCATCATAAGAGTCCCCGGCAACCTCTGATTCAACACCTGAGGATCACAGAAAATAACCTTTCTGTTCATGGCTACTTACATTGTTCCAAAAAACACAGAGGGCAATATTGGACATCAAAACACTGATGAGATGGGTTTGTGCTTACCTCCCGTGGACCAGCACACTGACAGGAAAGCACAGATGAAGAGTAGAGTCAGAGTCTTCATGATGCCTCGTAGGTGGTGACTTGTTGTAGACACAAGATGCTTTCTTGATTTCTTGTTCTTCTTAGCTTTCCTTCGATGGCTTGCTCAGATTTTCTACTCTAACTCAAGGTCAATATATACTGAAATCCACCTCCTTTGACAGGCCAGACCCACATAATGGGACAACCCTCTGATTGGCTGGAGAATCAAATATCAATGCTTCCGCTTCTACTTGTCATGAAAGCTTTCATAAACACCCACGCAGCCCTGGCACAGAGTCCAAAAACTCATTCATCCTTTACACAAAGTTGCTCGGCCACAAACATTCCTGGCATTGAGAAGTACATACAGTATGTGCACATTATGTAAACGTGCATGTATGCATGTATGTACAGTATGGCAGCCTTAAAGCTAGTCCAAAACAATAACGGGAGAGAAGTGCAGCAGTACCGCAAGCCTTCAGGGGATTCCCCTTCTCTACGATGTGCATGCATACATATAGACATATATGCACCTTTCATTTTAAAGAGCTCATATGACCCACAATCAAATCGAGTTACTGAATCTCAAAATAGTCAAACTCTTTGGCTTTGGGGTGAACTGAATGTTTTTTTTTCTCATGCAGCCTCCAACAAAATGCCATTATTTCCCTGCCAATAATTTTCTGAAACATGTCTATTCTCGTCTTGTTTACCAATCCATACAAACCCTTCAAGTTTCTTCACTCCTCACCGTTGGAGGGTGAATATTAAACAAAAGCCCAGAAAGTCTAGACAAGTGTTGTGACTGATCTTAATAAAACATCCTTAAAATATGATTGGAATTAAACCAGGAGACCCGCTGCAGGTTTGCCTCTTCAACCTCAAGGTTGCCTCCTCTCCCCCCCCCCTGCTGTTATGTTAGAATACTCCTTGCCCCAGATGTGATCTCCCACTCCTACAGACCTCAAACTATAGTCTGAGCTCAACCAAGCTACTAATCGGGTGACACAGTACAGCAGTGAGACTCGTTATGCGACAGAGCTTAATTAGAGTGTTGCAGTCCCACCAGAACCACAGTCAGTCGCTATTTACAGATCCACCTCGGCCCATGCAGCTCTTGGCCAAATCCAGGCATGGCCAAGGCTTACCAACACAGGCCAACGGCCCGAAACTCTGCCTCGTTCGGTGTATTTCAGCATATAGTAGAATATACAGCTAAATATAGGTAAACCCCCATGTCTTGGACGTACGGCATTATGCATGTGGGTTTGGATGCAGCTTTCTGTTTGCGCAAAAACAGTTTAAGCGCGGCTTCAGCTGTGGTTTTTAGTTTTAAAAAAATGGAGACCTAAACCATGTTGCAACTTAAATACTGTCTAGATAACCAGACATTTATCCAGACATATCAGTCCACGTAAATATCTCCAAGGGCCCCTGAACAGATTCGTGTAGAAAGAAATTTAATGCTGCTGCAGAGTGACCCTGATGTCCTTCGTATTTCACCGTCTAGTGTTATTCCTGGTGCTTGGGATTTGTCTTGGAACATGTGGCATGTAATTTCAATGTCTGCTCCGGCATGCCTCTTTGAGGATGCATTTCAGTGGATGGGGATACAGATGGAGAAAACAATTGCCACATCGTCCCTGAATGGGCCGGAAATATAATGTCTAAGTGCATTTGGATCCGTTTCTTTTTTTTTTTTGTTGCTGCACATTTTCTTTGAAATCACTGTTTTCTGCTGCTGTTTTATATTTTATATACTTTCTGTCTGTGCAGCAGAAACTGGAACACCTACGCTCACAGACAAACACAAACAATATGTTAGACACTATACCGCGAATGATCTTGGCAGTCAATCCATATATCATTAATAAACATCCTATCGTGTTTATGAGATGATCCTCACAGGTCAAAAATGAGGCTTACCTTGTTGACTGACCAGGAAACATAACATTAACCTATTTTAAAGTCACTATGTTGTTTTGTTGTTTCATCGCCCCTTAGTTACCTCCGCCAGTGAGAGTTGGAGGATTTTATGTATGTGGTCACCCATGTTTGTTTGTCTGTCTCTTGTCCACAAGATGTCTGAAAACGTTGCCACTGGATTTTGATGAAATTTTGTGTAGGTGTGGATCTTGGGACAAGGAAAAGTTGGATCCGGGTATTGATACAGATTCTGGATCACTGTTTGTCTTTATTAGATATTTACAAGATGAGAAATAAAAATATATAATGATATCATGAAAATAATAGGCCAGCAAATATCCAGGCATCAACTACTTATGATGTTCCACCACTACGTGCCATTGGATCCTGATCTGATGGGTCAGATCTTTAAAATATATATGGGGGTGGGGGGAGAATATGTATTGAGTCATGGTAGGATAACAGAGAGCGGCAGAGATATAACACTGCAGCCAAGATTCAGAGTCATTCAAATGGATTTCCTGTATCTGTGAAAGGAAAGAACTTATATATCGAGATGAAAAACAGATCCAGATCAGCCGGGATGGAAAATCATATTTTTGTTGATAAACTACTGATGATACAAACATGATTCCAAATGTTAGATGTAGGTTTCCACGGTCAAGGAATTAGATGGTATTACATAATTTGGCATGAGGCAGAATCAAGTACAGCAACATCATCATGATGACATCACATAGTGCATGCTATGCCGTGGGTGCAATGACACAACCATTGATTAATGACAATAGCATTGACAGAGGTATGCATTCTCTGAGTGCTTTCTAGTTTCTTATTGTATTTTACGTATTTGTTTTTTTTTGGTTCATCATTATTTATTGCATTAGTCGCAAATTGGTTTAAGTTAACAAAAAAATTGTATCTAATAGACAGGCTTTGCCATATGGTGCAATGACAATCACCTGAAGCTTAAAATTAGCAAAACCAATGGACTTTTTGTAGACTAGGTTAATTGAAAGGAGCAAAAAATAGTAAAAAGAGTCAAATTCTTTGTATGCGTTCAGAATCTGATAGGATATGAAGTTGTTGCCATGACAATGCTTGAAATATGGACGTTGCTGCAAGGAAGAATGCTTCATTTACTCATTTTGTCATAATAAGCAAATTAATTCTTGATCTATGGCTATAATCTTTCATAATCCAATCCAGTCCAGCCATGTGTGTCTCTCTGTGTGTGTGTGTGTGTGTGTGTGTGTGTGTGTGTGTGTGTGTGTGTGTGTGTGTGTGTGTGTGTGTGTGTGTGTGTGTGTGTGTGTGTGTGTGTGTGTGTGTGTATGAGAGGCCCTGTAGGACATATATTTATACTTTCTCACACACTCTATCATAATTTCATACAGACACAATCATACTAACATACACACACTACTATACTCTCTTACATGCACAATCATTATGCAAACTCATTGCCTTGGATAAATTAAGAACAGCAAACTTGAGATTTTGAGCGTGCAATACTTAGACAGTAGTTAGAGTACTTAGAAAGTATTGTAGCATGAAGCATCTTATTGCATGAATTTGACAAAATGAGTTGTTTTTTTGCTCTGGAGTGTTTGTTATTACAACACATCACACTACTTTATTTTAGCACTCTCTTGCATCACCCAGGCGTCACAAACCGTGTGAGAGACTGAACTCATGAGGCAATGGTGTTGTATAACTAATAATTTTCTATAGAAATATTTCTAAAGAACTAATTACTGCTTAACTGATAATTATTCAGAACACTTTTAAACACAGGTTCCTTGGGCTAATGGCCTCAAACACATTGTCTCAAGGTATGCTGGGAAACTCCACCCGCCTATCCCCAACACGCTACTGTACCTATTTACCCGTTGTACAAAACCACAGTAGTTTCAACTGTCATTAAACATTCATTTTCATAATGGCAAAAAACGTCACCTACCCTGTATTGAACAGGACAGCTGCAGATCAATAATCAAGTACATGTGAATCTATTCTGGTGTGTGCTATTGTCACAACTGTTAAGAGCATTTCATGGAACAGATCTGAATGTGAATTTTAGAATCTGAGTAGAATACCTGATACCTGAGTAGAGTTTTACAAAACAAAAGCACCATTTATCCAACTTTTCTCACATAACAAAAGGGCTGTTTACCATGAAAAGTAGTGGAGTACAAGTAGAGAGTGGTGTGAACAGAAAACAGGTTATTCAAGTAAAGTAGATGTATTATCTAATATACTTAGTTACATTGTAGGATGTAACTAAGTACTGAAAAAAAGCAAACGTTCCCAGTACTTGTTTTGTTTAAACGAACCAAACTCAAGTAAACTGAGTTTGACAGTTTTCTTGATGCCAAAGTAACTAAAATAAAATGAGTTTATTAACAAATTGATACAAACTGAGTTAAGTCAACTCAGTATTTCTACTTAAATTCAATCTTACATGTTTCATGTAGTATAGTAGTGTGTGTATGAGAGTATGATTGTGTCTGTATGAAATTATGAAAGTATAAAATTTGAGTTTGACAGTAAGATTGAATTTAATGAGAAATACTGAATTGACCTGACTCAATTTTTATCAACTTGTTAATAAACTCATTTTATTTTAGTTACTTTGGCATCAAGAAAACTGTCAAACTCAGTTTACTTGAGTTTGGTTCATTTAAACAAACCAAGTACTTGGAACTTTTGCTTTTGCTTAAGTACCCCACAAATTAGATCTACTTTACTTGAACAGCCTGTTTTCTGTTCACACCACTTTCTACTTGTACTCCACTACTTTTCATGGTAAACAGCCCTTTTGTTATGTGAGAAAAGTTGGATAAATGGTGCTTTGGTTTTGTAAAACTCTACGCAGGTATTTCCTGTCCCAGCTTCTAAAATCTTTAATTCACATTCAGATCTGTTCCATGAAATGCTCTTAACAGTTGTGACAATAGCACACACCAGAATAGATTCACATGTACTTGATTAGTGATCTGCAGCTGTCCTGTTCAATACAGGGTAGGTGACGTCTTTTGCCCTTCTGAAAATGAATGTTTAATGACAGTTGAAACAACTACTGAGGTTTTACACAATGGGTAAATAAATACTGTCGTGTTGGGGATAGGCAGGTGGAGTTTCCCAGCATACCTTGAGACAATGTGTTTGAGGCCATTAGCCCAAGTAACCTGTGTTTAAAAGTGTTCTGAATAGTTGTAGTTAAGCAGTAATTAGCCTCTCACACGGTTAGTGACGTCCTGCCTGGGTGATGCAAGAGGGTGCTAAAATAAAGTAGTGTGACGTGTTGTAATAACAAGCAGTCCAGAGCAAAAAGCTAATCATTTGGTCAAATTCATGCAATAAGAAATTTCAGCGTGCTACAGTTCTTTTTAGGATATTGGTAGTTTAAGTTATCATAATAACAGTAAGCAAGCTAATTTAAGTGTTGCGCGCACAAAATAAAGATGTTGGTCGAAGTATTGCACACTCAAAATCTCAAGTTTGCTGTTCTTAATTTATCCAAGGCAATGAGTTTGCATAATGATTGTGCACGTAAGAGAGTATAGTAGTGTGTGTATGTTAGTATGATTGTGTCTGTATGAAATTATGATAGAGGATGTGTGAGAAAGTATCAAATATGGCCTACATGGCCTCTCATATGTGTATGTGTGTGTGTGTTGTGTGTGTGTGTAGGTGTGTGTGTGTGTGTGTGTGTGTGTGTGTGTGTGTGTGCCAGATGTAGTTAAATTCCCTCAAGGCAGACAGACAGCCTAAAAATAAAGATGTCATGGCTGTTGCTGGCATGGAGGCACGTTAAAAAGAAACCCAAACGTAAATAAAAGCAAAAGTTACGTAAAGTGAGAGACACTCAGCATGAAGCCTACAGAATAGAGCCGACATGCTGGACGGGCCTAAATGGGTCTGTGGCAGTGTGGTTATGCTGAGCGCAGGATAGAGAGGGGGGGGGGGAGAGAGAGAAGGGGTGGATTTGGGGGAATGGTGTCAGGGAGGGAGAGCAACACAACACAAAACACCTGGAATGATAACTTCTCTCTCCCTGACACCATTCCCCGAATCCACCCCTTCTCCCCCCCCCTTATCCTGTGCTAACCATAACCACACTGCCACAGGGTCTATATATCATTTTGGATTCAAAAATAGTTTTGGTCTGTACAAATAGTTTAAAACCAGTGGAAGAGAGATCTACTGTAAAAACTCATTGTCAACAGGCACAGGTCAGCTCACTCACTTTCATCCTTAGCCTGTCTAAAAAGGGACAGCATGGCAAATCACACTCGTTCAGATAAAGCGGATTCTTGTGGTGATGCCTTTGCTGCTGCAGCTGAATATTAACATCTCCTTCCTGCATCCAGAGCTGAACCACGTGGTTCGCTTTTAAATCTGAAAACTTTAAGGTGGAAAATGGTGAGAAAGTACTTCTAAGAGCCAGAGAGAAAATAAATTCTCACGTCGAACTGAGCTCATAATACAAACACAGTTCTGGAATGACAGGCCACTGTTCTGATAGGCTGTTTTTTTTTTATCTACATGTACTCACCCACTGTTGGAATTAGCATCAAATAAAGATTTAGGCTGTGCACTGATTTGTAATTTTACAGCAATTCTAATTAAACATGAGCAGAAGGAGCCATATTTATTTGTTGAAATGACAGAAACACGTTAATAAACATCACAACAAATGCTATTTTTAGATTGTGATGGTATTGGAAACCACATATTTTCCATTTTACCTTTCCATTTGGTCATTTCAGTACCATAGACCCCATCGTTCTGTGTCTGTTTCTCAGATGGAAGGCGACACACACCGTATATTTTCCATCTGGTCTCTGAGAAACGTCCACCTGCCAGGCTTTCCCAGTGCTGGCGGATCCATCTGCTTGGCGGTACAACACCACTATTTATACTGATCCCAGTCTGGGCTTGAAATCCCCTTCTAGAGCTTGGGAGAATATTTTTGGGGTAAACCCAAACACTCTTTCACTCGTGATGTTTACAGACCATCTGCTCTTTTAGAGCTTTCATTGCCTTTATTGCTAAAGGCTCTCTCTTAAATCCATATTTATAGGCCAGGACGTATTTGAGTGGAATCTTTTGAACCTCATTTTGAAGCTCGAGCCCTGCTTTTTTTTTTTTTTTTTTACCATGAGTGATTGCTGCATCTGACTTTCTTCACTGGAGGTTTTCCTGTTAGTTTATCTTGCACAACCGATGTTTTTCGCTTTATTTACAACACTTCTATATCAAGGATGAGTCATACGAGACATAACTGCACCTTGACTGCACCATTTCCTCCCTGTGAGCTCTCTGTCACTCTCTCTGAGGTCGGTGTCTTGTGGCTATGGCAATAACTTTAGTGGACAGACTAACAAACTCTCGTAGCAATTTGTGGCCAGTGACCTGTGGTCTGCTAACCAGGCCGCAGACAGGCTCACACCGGCGTAAACAGACAAAACACAACACACAACAGCAAAGGGAAAATGCTCTTGGCATACTGTCATTTGTATTGGAAAGAGGAAACAGTCAAAGATATGGCTAAACTCTTCTCGCAGAAAAATGAATTCACATCAGGCAGTTCTTTTTCTATTTCCTTTAATATATGTGAATTATTTTACATTTGTTCTTTGGGTCCTACAGCTCTGTTTTAGCGTCTGCCCCTGCCTGCTTCACCTCCTGAAAAACATTTTTTAAAAATGTGATAAATGAAATACGGCAGACAATACAGCACAGTGGGAATATCTGACACTTGAATCAAGGTTACCTCAAGTTTATCCACACATATAAAGTCTACTATCGATTCAGAGAAAGGCTCAGAGAAATGGGCTCATTTAGAGAGAAAAAAAAAAACTTCATTCATGTCAACAACAATTTGGATGTTGTTTGAATGAGTTTGGCTTTGCTTCATTTCTAGTTTTGTCAGGCAAGACTTTTCACTTATTTTACCTGCAAAAACACACAGGAGGGAGACCAGAAATGAAGCAAAGGTTCATTAACGCCAGGATGGGCCAGTTTTCCTCTAATGTTGTCACTCTTCTCATCAGTGTATTTCTTCTAGGCTTCTATGGGTTGTGAAGAATCTGCCTATTCACTTCACCATATGATGCATTTAATGCTGCTAGAAATATCTAATTTTACAATCTAACTTTCAAACCACTATAGGTTATTCCTATATTTTATTCCTATATTTTACATCACCTCATCACCAGGATCTAGTTTAGCCACCTCTTTAAAAAGGTCCTCCTCAAATGAAGTCTATCACTCCAGTAATATTCAGGTCGTTTATTTAGGTGCTGCCACCTCTGCAGAGATCCAGCAAACTCTCTTCAGCCTCTCCGGTCATGTTCTGCCTACTCCTCCTACGTATGTCCTTATTCCACCTCAGAGCTGGCTGCTCAAACATTTCTGAAATCTTGATATTACTGTAAGTCATGAATATGGTGGACGTGTCACAAGCATTTCTCTCTTACTGCTACGTCTGTCGCTATCTTCCCTTCTACTGATCATTATTATTTTCCTTAAATCATTATAATTTTTTTTTTTTTTACATAACCCCTAACCATAGTCCCTTGTATTGTTATGGGTATTCCCTCCTATACATATTTTTCTAAGCACCTTAATTATATGTACATAATTGAGCATTACCCATGCATCATTCAGCCGACTCCCTGCATCATTTTTAGCCATTTTCTCTTGCACATTATGGATAATCCTTCTGCAACACAGTTTAGCATTTATCCCTGGATTAGCATTTGCATTCCTCCTGAATATATATATATATATGATTTTTATTTTTATTTTTTTTATTGAAGAGAAAGATCACAAGAAATTGTGATAGAACTTGGTTGAAATGAAATGTTATTGGTAATAAATCTGAAGGCATTTTAAAGAACTACATGACTGTCTGTCTTTTAACTGTGAACTCATTATCAGTTACTTCCTGTCTTGTCTAAGACAAATGAAGGAACTTCAGCTGACCTGGTGCTGCGTTGTGCGTCATAATCTGATTTACTGCAGTAAATTTTGTTTTGATTCTAATTTTAAATGTCATCTATTGTCCTCCTAGTTTGATATTTTATTATTTCAGTCTTTTTTTATTACAACAACTTGCTGACAATGCCGGCAATAACTCTGGCCCTTCTATCCTGTCGATTGCCTGTTGTAGTTAGCAAGTTGAATATGTATAATAGACTGCAGTGACTTCTTTTAGCTCAGCTATGATGGCTGCTCACCTTCAGCTCTCCTTGCAGGAAGGACTGGCAGAAGTCCCGTACTCCTTCAGTGGAAATCTCTCCCTTAGGTAGGAGCCACTTCATGTCAGAGTCACCATCATAGATACCAACCCGTGGTAGGTCCTGAGACTTGAGGCCAAAGTAACCCAGAGACCGGAAGTTGGACTTCACTGCTCCATTAATCAGCACAAACAGGAACTGGAAAGCAGTTTTTCACTTAAATTTATCTCAATGTAGAAAAAAGAGTCACTGAACATGAACAAAGCACATCACTACGAGGCATTTGCTTTAGTTTGATAAATATGTCCATGTGAACTTACCTGATCTGTAAATCACACAAATTGATTTAGGATTAAAACTTCTGTAGTTGAAGTGAGTTGCTGAATATTCTCACCTTGCCTGTGAACTCAGGGGCCAGAGCTCCCAGTTGTGCCTTGAGCTCAGTATATTCTTTAGTGCCTCTGTTGACAAAGAGCAGGAGGTGTGACTTCACCTCTGAGTTAAACAGGCCCACTGCTGTCTGAGTAGGAAGAAAAAAAAAACACAGCAACGACTAAGAATGAGGGTAAAGTTATATTCCTACAGATCACTCTCTTTTGTCAGAGGCCTCTCAGTTGACAGGATCTGACCGGTTATCTTCCAATTGAAAATTATATTACCGTTATGTTTTTCACTCTAAGTGCTGATATTTGTGTGCCTTCATACTTTTCCTGTATGAATCCTAATCACCTTTTTATTTATGTTAACTTTATATTCTTAGAATATTCTGTTGTGCAGCGAGGAGACATTAGTGCAAATATAACATATATAAATATTAATAAAGTGCAAAAGCAAAATGGAATGCTGAGGATTGTTCTGGGTTGCATATAGATATGAGTGTACAATGTCAAATCTGAAGTATTGGTAAGTTCATATGGTTAATATGGTGCTAAAAAGCGACGATGGAGGTGAAAGGTTATATTAAATTTAATATTATAATGTAGAAAAAGTGTAATTCTTTCCTTTACATTCTTTTCTTCTCTTTAAGTCATTTTCTGTTTAACATTTAAATGAGGCATAGATGTCTGTCGGACAGGCAGCTACAGAAAAACATTTAAACAATAATAATGAAGAGATTGGTTGGTCTCACCACTTGGTTGTATTCTGTGATGAATCGGACCTCATTGATGGTGATGAAGTTTACAAGACCGTCAGCTTCTAACTTCTTGACCTTGGCAAGAACGAGGTCCTCCCGGTGTTTGTCAGCCTGGATCACATAAAAACATAACATGAACATGTCGGAATAAGAGCATCCATCACATTTATACTCGAAAAGATGCTTTATATAGATGAGATGATGCACAGTCATGATGGTATGGATTACCTTTCTGAAAAGGGTGATGGTGTCTGAGGAGAGGCCGTAGTCAGCCCACACCTCTTTCACAGTGCAAATGGCTACAGAGACTGAGTCAACTCGCTTTGCTGCAGCAACAAGCTCCTGATAGCCGCTGCTGTCCTCCCCCTGAGAAACAATGTCAATACAGTGTATGAATGTGTGTGTAAATGGGGGACTGTGTTAAGTGTTGTAAAGCACTTTGTAGGAGTCGGGAGACAAAAAAAGAGGCACAAACGTGTTCATCCATGGATACGCATGACATAAAAAGTCAAACATATGCAGGCACTTAAAGTGGAGGGCAAGTGTGCTCATATGTATCGGCAGAGGTGGGGAGGCTACTCTATGCTACATGCTATGCTACATTTCTGTAATGTACTGTATAGTCCTTACATTCATCTGAAAACTCTAGAATATTATTTAATTCAATAATTAAGATCTTATTCATAAAATATAAGATAATCATATAAATATGATGTATTGCTTTGCTTCAAAAGCTCCCTGCAGTATATAAAGTAGTTAAGATCTTAGGCTACATATAACATTAATGTACTGCTTACATCAGTAATAATAATCTAATTCTATAAAACAGGCAGTAAAAACATAACAACCTTAATCTTATACTTAAATAAAGAACATTGAATGCAGGACATGAATTTATAATGGAGTATCTTTACATTCCAGTACTATTACTTTTACTAAAAAGATCTGACTACTGCCCATTTACAAGGTTTTAGCCCTTTCTATTTGATTGTTTTTTGTTTGTTTTTATTTGTTTTCATTTTAAAATAACAGGTGATGTCATGTCATCTAGAGGTAAATTGGTTGACATTCAAAGAGTATTAAAAGGAAATTAATGTCAAGTAGGTACTGATATGATAAATAACAGCAAGTTATGATTTAGAAGGACAGATTAATGCTTTAGAATTTATTACACAAACATGTATTACTTGCAGATTTCTGTGTTCCTTACATATATAATGGATGTGGGATGTGTTACATTATGAAACAAAATTCTTGCCTTAAAGTTACATGATATTATCATTACCCTTTAAATGTTATTACCATAAATACTAACAAATGTATGTTTTCTATACTGTCAACCTCTTTATATTTTTGGCAGTATATATATTTTGTAATTTACTTTATTTATATTTTGTATTTACACAGCTGATAAACAAACTTCTATTTTATTTTACATTATTTTTTCGGGCATAAAAGGACATATTTAAGACTTGGAAATTTAAAAAAAAAAATTTTTGCTGTTCAAAATTTGTTTACTCATCAAAGACCACCAGTAAGTGTTCTGTCCCGTTACCATCATTAATCCTTATATTTAAAAAAAAGGTGAAGAGGGCAGAGAGAGTAGAGCAGAGTCTGGCTGAAGGGAAAGTGAATCATGTCTATTTCTGACACAGCTCTGGCAATCTATTTGATTATTTTGCAGCCTGTAATATTATGTTCATTCGCAGTGAGTCACAGCACCAATATTTTGGTCGCTTTTTGCCTTCAACAAAACAGTTCAACGAAGCACTATCCTCATGTGCTCTCTTTTTTCCCTCTCTCCTCACTTGAACCTTGTCCCTGTTTGCATTTGTTTACAGGAGGGTCAAAGGAGGCAATCCCACAGATCTTCAGATACACATGTATTTCCTGTCCAGAAGCCCACAATCTCCCACCGCACATGAGTCTGGCCAAAAAGGCTGGCCTCAGTGGGACAGTCAGCCACCCTCTAACCTCACAGCACCAACACTGCCAAAGGTGCGGCCACGGGAAACACATTCCTCTTCAAAATCTGTTTGTGACAACAGATGCGCCAACACCAGGGTGCGACCAAACGCTGTATTTTGGGAGGCCACACAGTCTCACTCTCAGATAATTTGTCTTATCATGTCTGGTGTGCCACATGTATGTGAGCAATGTAAACTAGGCGCTAAAACAGACCATGTGTGCTTGTTTGAAAGATGTCTGAAGGCTTATTTGGGCCTATGGGTGAGACTTTATTTTTCTCTATATGCTAATTCTTCTCTGACCTCCAGGAATCCGATGACCACCACTTCAGCAGAGTCAGTGAAGGCCTCAGCAGCTTTGGTGTCAGTCAGCCTGGGAAGGATAATGTCTGAGAAAGAAGGACACAAGGTACACTGATTCCACATAGTTAGTACTTTACAAACACCTGGCTGGCAATATATTAAAGGTCTATGGCCAAAAAAGAGTAAAACGCTTATGTTGGCATGCTAACATCCTCACCATGAAAACAGTGACATTCTGCTTAGCAGGTGCATTCTCCTATGTTCATCATCTAATTTGGGCATATTAGCACGCTAGCATTTGCTAATTCGCATTAAACACAAAGTACAGCTGAGGCTGAATGTTATTAGATTTGCAGGTATTTGATCATAAACCAAATGATTGGACAAAATGTTGCCACGATGTTAGGATTTTAGGAACAGCTGACAGATCATGAAAGTTGTTGCAGTTCATTCTGAGGGGGGATGAATGTCTGTCATGACAATCTGTCTAATGTGAAACTGCTCACAGGCAGGTCTGTGGATTATCTAAAGTAACCCGGCGATCATTTCTGGAAAGAGACTTTACATTGACTTTTTCAAAGTCGTTTTTTGGACAAATTTTAGAGCAACACAAGTCACGTACCGGCTAACATCTCCAAAACTCAGCAACTCAAACCAAAACAATCTAGATGGATAAACAGCATTACAGATGGGAGAACAATGTATTTTTACCTTTAGGGTGAACCGTCTCTTTAATGTGCAAAATGTACAAAATTTCAAGGCAAGTGAAAAATGGTGGAAGATCAATCAATGCAAGGCTTTAATTAAATACAAGGCACACATTATAATAGATTTTTCACATTGATAGCAAAGAGGAGAATGAAAGCAACAAGACACCACAAACTGAAATCGATTTACCTTTCTCTGTGGCAATGACAGAAGAAATCAGGAGGGAGTAAAACACAGAGATCAGCATGTTTGTACTGAGTCTTGTCACCTCTGTTGTGTGTCTGACAGTTGCCACTTGGCATCCGGCCGCGACAACTGCAACTCTCTTGCATGTGATTGGAGGCTTCTTGGGAACCAGCCAGGTGTTACTGATAAGTGGGGGTGAAGGGACATTTGACTACGTGTCACTGTGCAACAGACAGGTAAGAGTGTGTGTCTGCGCTATGGTGGCAATCTGAGGCTGAGAGGGATGATTAGTCCAGATGGCCTTTGTTTGTTTCTGTGAAACATCACCTCGTCTCATCTATTAATGTGTCTCATTAGCAGCATTGTGGAACCAAAATTACTCAGTATTTTGGGCTGCAGAGTGTTACATACATTTGTTGTGGGAGGGAGGCCCTGCTGACAGGCTGGGTAATTCTCCAAGCAGGCTGCAAATAGCCAGTGAGGATGTGTGTCTGACCAGTGATGGACCAGCGATTAACTGCATTTTACTACATTCACCACAGGAGGGGCACAGCTTCCACCAAATTCATTTATGACTAAGTAAATGTGGCCTTTCAGGAGGAAGTCTTCAGTTTTTATATCTGTAGACACAGAGATATTTATGTTATATCTAATTTATAGTGTTATTACAAGAACCCAAGGTGAGAATCAAGATGTTTTTACATTTATTTTCTTATTTTTTTACTATATTTTAACATATTTGACCTTGACTTTTTTTTAAAGTCTCGTAAAGCATTCAAATCCAACATTAAATTGAATTGATATTATTTGAGTTGAAATTACAGACATGAATTCAGTGAGTGTAAACCAAGACATCTGCAGAATTCTCAATAGGAAAAAAACATGAGAGAAATAATTTAATAAAAATAAGCGAATAAGTAAACAATTCATTCTCAGGATTGTGGAAATGCTGTGAAAAACGTATAAAAACAGCTGCTGTGAACTCTTCACGGTGAACTGGTGCGTTTATTTTCAGCTGAACCAGTCAACGTTTCTCTATAAGCATATACTTTGACAGCAAATTAATTTTCAACGATATAAAAAAGAATGTCTAAAATTCTAAGAAATCTAAGAGCGTGAGTCAAGAAAGCAAAAACAAATACATACAACATTTTTCCAGATACAATGTTGGAGAAACTTAGAGCAGCTCTGCCAACGACCACAGAAATGTTGTCTTTTTTACTGTAGATGTGGAAATAAAACCTAAAATGCTCTGAATTGTAGATTTATTTGTAGAGGCACCATGGCAAATATCAAACTTTGTAAGAAGTGTGATGTTTTACTTAGTGATTGTGATCATTTTTCCACTAAATGAAAACTTTAAAAAAAAAATGCAGTGAAGTAACACAGTGGTCGACCACAGAACAGGAAAAACAGATGGTAGGAGTTTTAGTTTGAACTCTGTGAACTTCTTTTATGCCCCTGTAAAATCCAATTTCATATAATTCTAAACATATTAGACATTTAAAAAAGAGTCTATTATGACTGTGAAACTAAAATATCACTGAAAACTGTTTCTTAAAGTTAAATGTCCTCTTGTGCTTTAACCCTAAAGTCATAACTGTGGTAGTTTGTAAGGCAACAAAGTGAAAAAAAGAGTCTATAGACACGCTAGCTCCTCTTTCATATATCACGAGGGAAACAAGATGCGTGTTCTAATTTCATGTCAATCCATCTAATATTTGTCACGATATTTCACAAATTCTTACCTCATGGCGGCTCTGCAAGAGGAGGCAGTAAGACTCATCCTCTGGGAACCATGAATGTTTGGACAAAATGCTTTGCATCCAATAATTGTTGAGATATTTCACTCTTGTCAAAGTGATGGTTCAAACGACAGAACCCTAATATGGCTTAAAATCAAATCAAATAATAATAATAATAATAATGCAAAAGAAATTATCCTTTGATTCGCTAATTTTACGAAATTTATTTGAAATACTAAAATTCAGGCATTTACATTTCACCTCCATCCATCCATCCATCCATCCATCCACCCATCGCACACTACATAAGATATTTAATGCCTCCAACACCTTTTAGGTCTACCTATGTGTCTCCTGCCAGTTGGACATGCCCAGAAAACTTCCAAAGGGGGACGCCCAAGAGACATCCACTCCCCACAAAGAATCACCACCTTTAGGTGGTGGAGGTGCTTGTGTGCCTCTGTGATCCTATCCTGGGAGCTGTGCTGTCCAGGGCATTAACCCACCGGTAGGGTCACCCAAGGCAAATTGGTCTCAGGGGAGGGACCAGACTGAGAGTGATTCAAAGACTTCAGTAAAATCGGCAAGAAGAAAGTTGTTACCCACTTATGCGGCTTAGGGAGATCAGGGCCCCCTTCTGGTGCCAGACCTAGGAGGGGAACTTCTCATCTAACGTCACCCCATGGTCCGGGTGAGGTGCACTGCTCACCACATGGCCGGACAGAGAGGGGAACCTGGCATCACAGACTGGTTCACATTTACAGCTACAGGCATTTTAGGGTCACCAGTTCACCTACAGTATATTACATGTTTTTGGACTGCTGGAGGAAGACTACCCACTGAGACACAGAGAAACTATGCAGACACCACACAGAAAGGCCTCAGGTCTGGATCTGAAGCCAGAACCTAGCCTGTGTGGGAAACAGTGGTAACCACCACAACCTACTGACAATAAAGCTAGACATATTTGGTTTCAGTTAGCAACGCATTTTTATCCAAGGTCCATAGATCCTGCCACGTTGTCAAGCCGTGGCATCTTTTGAGCATGAGCTGAACATGAAAAGGCATTTTGGTTAAGTTTAGGGAAAGATTGATGACATTTGGTTTCACACAGGATGCAAACTTACTGAACTCCACTCCTCTTGGGACTTTCGTTTCATAAACTATGTGCAGTTGTTCTGACAGTCTCATGCCGACATGGATGGATTTAGACTGGAGGTACCTTAAAGCATGAGATGCACACTGATTTTCCAAAACAGCAGCATTTGACATTTTCTACTTTTCGCCTCTACTAGATACTAGATGCAACATTGTGACATATTGTGACCTGTTTTTCGGGGCCGAGAGCCGGTTCTTCAGCGGTGGAAACACGAAGAACTGGTTCCAAATTAGGCTCTGGCTCGGAACTAGCCCTGGAACTGCCTCAGTGGAAAAAGGGCCACGTGAGCTCTGTACTTTACTAACCTCAGAGATTTTTCAAATTTTCACATTAACTTCAGAGTTCATGACATTAAACCCCTAAATGTCATCAGAGCTCTGCAGCTGTACCAACTTTTAAAAATCCCATAAGAGTAATAATCTATTGATTTCTTCTAAGCTAACATATGAGAGAGTTTAGTTTAAAGGTGAGATCAGTGATGTAATGCAAGTAAACCTGAGGCTTATGGATTACTGGTGATGGGAACAGTTTAGAGCTGTCACATCAGTTACACAACTTTTAACCCTGTTAGGCTTTGCCAGACTTCACATGCGGTATTAATCCTTGAACCATGCTGCTGAGCCTGATCTGAAATTGCCAGTGTCTCACTTAAGCAGTGTGCACATGCAAACTGGAACATTCAGACACAAGAAGCACATTTAAAACTATTTAAGAGTATTGATTTAATTACTTTAAACTGCTGAAAGCAGCTATTTCACACAGAAAGAGACGAGTGAAGACAAGATTGGTTACCAATGACTTTAAAAAAATAAAAAAATATGATAAAAAGTAAAAACAAACAAACATAATACTGAAATTTCTATCCATTTTGCTCATTTCTTTTTTCTTTTTTTTTTGGTCGGAATGTTTGTTCTGGAGAGAGTGAGTGGATTGGATTTCGAGGATTACTATAATGTAGGTCATTGTTATTGTGTCAGCTGAGTGTGAGAATATTTGCAGCATGGATTTTATGTCATGGTTCTGTATTTTGGCTGCAATTTCCTGTTTTATTTTGAAAGGTTTATTGTCTCCATGTGTTTCTCTTTGCAATACCTGTTATTACCTTTCTAATGTATTTTTTGCCCTTGTCTTCCCTCTGTCTAGGTTACCATGGTAACAATGGCTCCAGACACACTCTGTCCTTAAACCAGATTTGTTTTTTTGTTTTTTATACTGTATATAAGATGAGGCGGCCACAGCAGCGCCAGTAATGGCTTGAGTTATTATATTATGCAAATAATATTATATATATTAATAAATATAAAATAACACACAAACACACACATACACAAACATACACACACACACACACACACACACACACACACACACACACACACACACACACACACACACACACACACACACACACACACACACACACACACACACACACACACACATAATATAACATTTTGGTGTTAATAATAGGAAGGACACAAAGATGTCACATGTAACCTTTACTTTGTTTAAGGAATAGCTTCTATACTAACAAAAAGGAACAGAGCTTTTTCACTGAAGTGAATTACAGACATTCTCATAAAAATATATTTGTGAAATTACACAAAAAAGACATCAGTGCATGTTGAATCAGCAGTTTTGAGGAGAAGAGATGGATGAAGAAGAAAGCCTAAATGTGCTGGGACAAGAACATAATAACAGATATTAAACCCTCTATCATAGCACAAACTGCTACATATTTTTTCCTCCTCTGTGGAAAGAGCAAGTTCAGGTCCGGAGCTGCTGACGCTACTTGTCACAAGTTTGCTTGAGAATCATAAAGTGCATGAAAGAGAGAGCTGGATTGTTTTCTACCAGGTCAAACCCCTAAATCATCAAAAGCTGCCTCCTCTCTAGATCACACAAGTAGAACATTATCAGCTGTTTAGTCAAGAGATCCAATATCTGAGAGAGAACAGTGTCAGTAGGGGTAAAGGTGGAGGAAAAGAGAGTTAAATAATCCCGTATTTCGCCAGGTCGCTGAGCTCCATGTCGCCGAAGGCTTCCCATGGGCAAATCACTGAGATGTCTGTGCCAAGACCTTCCATGCCAGGGATGTCGTCTCCGAATCTGGGGGCATAAGAAAAAAAAAGAAGTTCAAACTGAGACATCCAAGGACATTTGTTTTACCTGAGACAAGAAAGCCTAAAATGACAAACGAAAGAAAAGATTTCTGTATATCTCACCCCTTCTGGCCTGGTTTGGGTGCTTTGCTCTTGAATGTACGGATGGCCCTGTGCTTGAATTTTGGAGGTGCCCTCTTGTCGGCTGGAGCTGCAACGGCGACGTCTGCCATTTTGATTAATTACTAAAAAGAAAAAAAGAAGAAGAAAACACCAAGACATTAAAATCAGGCATTTATTTTTGCCATTGCTTAAATAGTAAATTAAATTTGTGAATCTTCATATCTTGCACTGCGTTGTAGCGGAGCCGCAATCTTTTATAATCAAATTTACATGTATATCTTTATATTGTCATGTAATTATTTTATTGCTTATATTATATTACAGCACTTTAAATGACCTGGCTATCAAGTGGAAAAAAACCTGTCAGATTTCTCTGCCACCATCAAACAATGATCTCACATTTACAGTATAGAGGCGTCATTACAGTAAATATTCCCCACTGTGAAATGGGAACACGCGACTCTCTGAATTCTCATCCTCTTCAACAAACCTCTCAACATATGAACAAATCACCAAAGTACAAATTCATAACCCGTTGATAAGAAAAGTACAGCCGCTGTTCAAAACTCCTGTTGACTGAGTGTGTTTGGTTTTCTCAGTAAGACTCTCAGATCTCATTTTATTATCGTGACACTCAAGAAAAATACTTTAAAGCTGTTATTTCTAAAGCAACAAGTCTGAGGTGTTACATGCTATCAAACCAGTAAAAGGCTGACCTCCCTGCAGCAGAGATGAGACAATGCAGTTTCTTCTTACCTTTTGTTGAAGTGTTTTTCTGATGCTCGTCTGATGAGACTCGCTTGCTTCTCACTTGTGGGGCTCCTCTCTCTGTCCGCTGTCCCCTTTTTAAAATCCTCTGAGCTGCTTAATCCCCTCAAATGTTTATTCTGTCATTCTTTCGTGTTCCCACCTCTGCCCTGTCCTGTTCTCTACCAGCTCAGACACAAATAGATAGGAGATAGGATAACCAGAAATAAATACAATGTGTATTTCGAGTGAGATAGGTGTCAACCTGTAAACTTGAGGTGAAGTTTCGTTGTCTCGGTAAGCATAACAATGTAGATGATTGTCTATCAGTCCTCCTCTTACCTCAGTATCACAACACATACTGCCACTTTTGGCATCATGATTTTTTTTTCCCCCACATTTGAAAACCCCCTTTTTGCTTTTACCCTGTTGCATCCTTTAGCTTAATCTAAATCTATATGCCACAGTGGTGCAGTGGTTTGGACTGTCGCCTCAAAGCCAGAGGGTTCTGGGATTGAATCCAACACTGAGGCCTGTCTGTGTGGAGTATCCATGTTCTCCCCATGTCTGTGTGGATTCCCTCTGGCTCCAGCTTCTTCCCACAGCCCACAAACAAGCACCATAGGTGAACTGGTGACATCTGAATTACCCATACAGTAGATGTGGATGTCAGTGTGAATGATGATGATGAACAGGCGATCTGTCAAGTATATGTACCCTGCTTCAAACCCACTGTGAACTGTGGTTAGGCTCCATTTGTATGAAAATATTCCATTTTCAGATTCTTAACTTGCATTACTAGTTTGTTTTGCTTTTCTCTTGCTGTGTTTAATGTGACTGTTGCACCAAAATAAGGCAACTTCCTTTTATGTAAAAACCTAGTTGGCAATGAACTTGATGCTGATTCATCTGATTTTTTTATTTATTTATTTAGTTTATTTGACAGGGACAATGCTCAATAAATATATCGTGCCAGATATAGCTCTCAGCTAATTTTCATCTGTAGTCCCTGGGCGGCAGACAACAGTAAACAACATGGCAGCTAAGTGGGCGTCAGTAAAACTTCAAAGACAGTTACAAAGATACATACATACATACACAGTGCAGTTACAATCTAAAATGCAACATCACATGATGAGAGACTAGAAAAGAGCAATTTATGCCTAACAGCCTTCTTTTATAGCCGTCTAATTATAATGGCACAGCCTGTATTGTTGCTAATGGACACATCAATATTTCAAAATTTAATCGACTTCGATGGCCAGTGATCTCATGTCTCTGTGTTGAAATATAAGGTGGTTTTAAAGCAAACTTTAAATACACAGTATGTATATTTATATACTTAATGTTTTATTGGAGATATGCTTTCGTCTTATTTGCAAAACAAACATGTCCTGACATCGTCAGCACGTCGTCAGGATCTGTAGCATGTGATGTAAGAGCAGCGACACCCTGAGCTCCATGCAGGTGATCGCTCACTTAGTGATGAATAAAGAACGCTTAAGCATTCAGCTTTTAATCCCTCACCTCACGGCAACCACCCAGGGCAAAGAGGACCAATATTAGGACAGCAGCTGCTGACTTATCTGAACAATTATTAATGTGAGACATGAAGAGTGTATGAGGGTAATAAAACATTAAAGAGACACTCGATGATGTTGTTAGAGCAGCCAAATCTTCATTATTTAAGGATTTTTATTAAAAAAAACAACTTTCACTTAAAGTCCACTTCCTAGTGTTTTCCAACAGTTTCACATTTATATTAGACTATTAAGATATTGAGATGTGGAAAAACTCTAAAAAGATTTTTATACCAAACTCTTGTTTTCAAAGGGCAAAAATAAACATTAACAATCCACAGTTTAAAAAAAAAAATTGACATGAAATTATTGTTAGAATAATGATATATTATTCTACAATTATATTTAAAACGTAAATAATTCAGAAAATAATAAATTAAGAATATGGTCCTGAAACAACTAATATATTTTTGCAAATCCAATTCCTTGTTTTGCACAGATGATTCATTATGTAAGGGCGGTAAACATCCTCACATGGCATGACACATCAGTGTTGACTTCTGAGCCCCCTGCTTAATCTAATAGAACAGTTAGGCTATTTAGAGGCAGGGGTGTAAAAATACATGGCTGAAAGTTATGGATGAGCAGGGGGATTAGTCGGGGTGAGTATATAAGAAGAAAGCAGGACCATCACAAGAAGGACACAAACTCACCAGAGAGATATCAGAAGCATCTCACTGCAAAAACAGGTAAGATCAAACTCCTCTCTTTGAATTATGCTGTAAGGATTTAGATGATGAGAGATGAGATCATGACTTCGGATAATGTGAGGCGAGCTTGTCTTGGACATAATATTTACATTTTAGAAACATAAAATGTTTTTGCCACAGAAGTATTAGTATTTATACTTTTGCTACACAATTTTAGAACCAATGTCAGGAGTCTCCTGAAAGCCAAAAAAGTACATATTTTAAAGGTACCTGGAAACTGTTTTCAAATTATAACTATGGTTGGATTATTTTGTGTCCTTGAATTTTATACATAGTTGTCTGACTCTTACTTTCTCTTTTGTGCTCTTCTGTAAGACACTTTATTAGATTCTGTTTTGAAGTATTACAATATATTTACTCATCTTACTTTTTACCTTATGGAGAAATATCTGGACATTAACTCAAATGGAAAGTTTGAAGCACAGGAATGACCTTTAAAAATGACCACATTGTGTTTAAACCTGTTTCTTAAGGGGACAGATTTTTTTTTAAATTGATATTTTCTAAAATTCTTTTTTTTCAGTTTAATTCAGTTTTTGATTTGTTTTTTGTCCTGCAAAAATTTAGTTTGCATCATAGATTGTTGGTGGAAGCACAATGCAGTAGTGATAATGGCGTAAGTGTAAGTAAATTAAAAGTACTGCATTTAAAACAGACAAAAAGGAAGTCAATTGATAGTCTGACCCTCATAATATGACTTGTTGACCATGAAAACCTACCCTTAGAATTAAGAATCACATTGGTATCATTACTAGTTTGATATTTATTTAAAAACAAAATAAAATAGATGTTTGCTAATGGTGGTTTTCCTCAGGATCTAGATCAGTAACATTTGAAGATACATCGAATTTGACACCTCACTGAATCTGTAGCATTATTATTTGTTATCTCACAGTAGCAAATTTTCCATGAGCCCTATAGATTGAAACATTCTAGATCTGCAGATCCAGAATATTACGTGGCTCCAGATCTTTGATGTGTGGTAGATATTAGGGGGATGCCATTGTGTAATTTTTGTGCAATCATTGTAGACATTATCCTTGAAGTTTGAAGTAAAAATCTTGTAATGACCCTCATCCTGGAATGGTAAAAAAAAAAAAAGAAGACTTACATACAATCAATTCATAAGTTTTTGGGTAATCCTGCTAACAGACACACAAAAAACCCCAAACACAGGCAAAACCATTACCTCCTTGGTGGAGGAAATAACTAACTAGATGGTGACACACAAAATCCCAGAACTGGTTTGTACTTTCAAAGCTGTCATCAGTGAGGTCAGAGTGTATTAGTGGTAACACCCAGAACACGGCTGAGCTTTCCAGTAAAATAAGACCTATAACTGAGGTCACAGCAAAGTTGGATTAAAGCGGATTGCAAATTAGTTCTTCAGGGCAAAATCTTCCTTAATCTCAACATACAGCGTGGGTCTGCAGAGCTAGTTGACTTGGTGATATTCTGGTCTCATCGTGTACTTGGCCAAGAGTAATCTTTAAGGCCAAGGTGTAAAAATAGATAAAGCTATTTGTGTAATTGTGTCTTAAGGGGGCTGTGCAGCTCCCCTAAAACCCAGTTACACTCTGGATTATAATTTGACCTAACAGGGAGGAAGAGGAGGGGTCTTACCTATGAAGACTCACTGACTTACGTTTTCTCCCTCAGGACGTAAAAGATGGCAGACGCAGCCGTTGCAGCTCCCGCCGACAAGAAGGCACCTCCCAAGTTCAAGCAGAGGGCTGCCCGTACCTTCAAGAGCAAGGCCCCTAAACCAGGCCAGAAGGGGTAAGACTGTGCTGGGAGAGTAGAAACACAAGTACTGCGCCCAAATACAATGATGAAGTACTACTACTACCACTGCTACTTTATACATCATAAATAATGGACTAGAGTTGAGATTTTACATTAAAAAAAACATGTCGTAATCATTTAAAATTATTTTCATATTATGGCCAATATTGATACTTTTACTAAAATAAAGCACCAGGGCACTTCCTCCACCAGTGTACGCCACATATCAAACAAACCACCACCATTCCCAGGAAATTAAGACTCGTTTTTGGTTCTTTTTCAGATTCGGAGACGACATCCCCGGCATGGAGGGTCTCGGCACAGACATCACAGTGGTTTGCCCATGGGAAGCCTTTGGTGACATGGAGCTCAGCGACCTGGCAAAATACGGAATTGTCTAAAAACCCTGCCGTGTCTTTCGCACAACTACTTTACCTCCCTGCACGGACTTTCCTTTTGCCCAGTCCTCTTTTCCCTTCCTGTTCTCCTTCACTGACCACCGACCAAATACCTGACCTGATGTCTGTTGTTGTTAGGCCCATATGGGATTTGGAAAAGGCACAGTGCACAAAAAATTATACCCCAAACTAATCCAAGCTATGGTAAAAATGGCAAATGTTATTTTCTAAATTATATATTATAATTATGTATTTATATGCTTTACTGAGATACCCCTGCTTTAAGCAACAACTTGATCATTTGCACTTGTACATTTCTGACAGACAAAATCTGGACTAAATCTTTAAGCAGCTTTTGTCGCTGTTTTCACAGTAAGCTATACGACCACTAATCCTTCAATCCTCTCTCCTGCCTTTTTCACTCCACGACCACCTCTTTGGAGCTTTTCCTTCTTATTGTACAGCTGTTTAAGATATATATATATATATTTTTATTTTTATGAACCATATGTATGTAAATTTGTGCACCGTAGCCAAATGAGAGTCACAGTTGAATAGAATTGTGAATAAACAGTTTCCCCAATGGAACGTTTTCTTCTTTTCGCACACAGCAGCCTCACAACTGCAGGTGATTTCTGCATAATTGTCTGTAAATCTTTGTACTTTCTACGATAGTAAATTTAAGATAATTTTGATTCTCCATATCGCAACTTTAAGGAATGAAATATAAATCTTTTTAGGAGATGGTGAAAACAAAAATATAAATAAAAATAAGAGTAAATATTGTGTGCACAACCATTAAATCAAAGATATCTAGCTGCGGGTTTAATCGGCTACTTAGTGATCAAAAGACTACTAAGGCTTAAAAATCTGAACTACTGGCACCGTCTGCATGGACATCGATGAGAAACTACCAAGTAGCATCCATCTATTTCACTAAATAAATAGGATACTGAAAGAAAACAACATGGAAGCTTAATCACAACAGAACAATTTTATATAAAACAATTTATATGGACATTCAATAACAAAAAGAACATAATGGCAGTCAAGAGGAATCTAGACATGATGGAGGGAAAGCACTGGTCATTGAGAAACCATAGCAACTATGAAGAACGGCAACATAGTTTAATATAATACAGTGGCAAGAAAACCATGACAGGAAAATGAAGCTGCCACTTTTGTGCAACAGCCATTTAGTTTGTCAGCAGGCCTTTTTGCCGAACAGAACTGTGCTCTTTGTGTGTTAGCCAGTGTCAAACTGCTAACTGCTCGTCACACACACGATTTAGTGGCAAAGAAAAATGCAACTGGGCTCGGCTGCTCAGGAGTCAAATATTAAAGACACAAGATTCATGCAAAACTTTTTTTTTTTTTTTTTTTAAACTTGACAAGTATCGCTCATGCTGGTTTTATTCATGTCTTCAGTGGCTTTGTTAAGTCCATCCTGGTGCATATATGTAGCACTTCTCAAGTTGGGAGCCAGAACATGCTGGGGACTGTTAGTTAGCATCTTTGGCTAGAGATATCCCCCCCCCCCCATTCTACAGTAAGCTAACTTGGAGATACTGTATTTAAAAAGAAATGTTAAATGCTAACAACAGTACATTTAATAATAATGTGTGAAAATTGAAAAAAAAACCTGTAGCTTTGAAATTAGACAACCGATATAAAAACATATCTGCCCCATTTGACACGGAACTTATATCATATCCCACAATGACATTTGATTTTTCACCATGTTGAAATATTAACCTGCTTGTGTATGTGAGCTTTCAGACATTCTGGATTTCTTCAAAGCAAATCTGGAGTGACACTTATGGCCAAACTGACTTAAGATTTAACCACTGAAATGTAACGAGTCTGCTTTGAAAATTTTATATATATACTATATACATATATATGTATATACTATATACATATATATACACTATATATATATATATATATATATATATAAAAAATTTTTTTCAAATAAACAGATAAACTCAAAAAGAAGGAACACAGTTGGTTTTAACCCAAAGTGCTACAGACCTATGTTCATTCATTCCAAAATATCTTATCAACCTGCAGTATATGGACAGAAAACCCCCCAGCTGTTCCTGTATATTTTGAAATATTGTCGAATCTCGCGTTAACGGATCCTATGACCAACCGAATAAACAATAACGACAACATAAAAAGAAAAACCAAAATAAAATAATAAAAATGTGTTATATGCATACTTGTGTCATTAAGCAGGTGTGTGCTCAGCTCTCGAGATCTTTAAAGCAAAAATAAAAAATATATAAATAAAAATAATAAATCAATTTACTTGCACTTTAATGAAGGAACGATAATTATGGATATACAAAAAAGACAAACGGAGGATGAGAAGAAGTAAATAAAGACAGAAATAGGATAATCAAGGATTATAATAATAACAATAGGCTAACAAAGATAATATATTTTCACATACGGCAGAAAAATGTGCTTTCTACAAATCTTTGGAACAAAAACAAAAGCCAAAAAAAGCCACATTTTGGAAATATAGAATACAGCAGTATAGAAATATGCACAATAGTAAGGTGTTTTGCATTTAAATATTTTTTTTATTAACTCAATGACAGAATCTCTCTCGTGCTCAGGAGTTGCTGACGGCAGCATCTTGAACACAATCACCAACTTAAGTATGTTTCAGGAAGACTCAATTCAATGTTGGACTCTATAAAAGATGAAGCATGAGGGGAAAATCCAAACAATGATTCTCTACATTAAAGGATCAACAAATACTTGAACCTCAGGCTTGAGCTAAAATCAATTCAAGAAGCAAACAGTTTAAGTGTAGTGTTGAACTTCTTGTAGTGTTTAGTGGTGGTTAATCCTGTGCGTGTGGAGGAGGATGAGTCATAATCAATTGATGGACCATTTGTAATATAGGTGATCATATTTTAGACCCCACGGTTCTGTCCAATGACAGCAGGGGCTGCTGAGGTCAACAGAAAATGATTTGATAAGAATAATAATGAGACTAATTACAATAATAATAATTTGGTCTTTTTTTTTCTCTCTAAACTAATTTCTTTGCATATCATAATTTTAAGTTTAAAGGTTCACCATTTCCACATACTAAGAAAACTTGAGGTAAGGAACAGCTCTAATAGCCCCTCCCTCCTTCGGCTTTCGGACAAGATTTCTGTAGCGTTATCACATCGTCTCTCCGACCCGCCATGTTCCCTCTATCCTTACTATCCGCCCACATTATGAAGGAATTTCAAAAATCCATCAGTGGGTGTTTTTTTTTTAATCATTTTATTTACTCATCATTCTGCTTCAAACTGTTTTTAGGTGCCCTTTCGAAGCGCCTTCCTGCTTCCTACCCATCCGACGTTTAGTGGACACTCCGTTTGGTCGATTGCCTCTCTTTTTCTTTAAACACTGAGTGTGTGCAGGTCACACAGCACTGGGCTCTTTCTCACACATGACTGAATGCTTTTTTAAATATCAGTTATCAACATACGGCCTTTGGAAGAACATCTGGGCTCCATCCCGGGTCTTGTGCTGCTGAGTGCCGAGGGAATAAGAAGGGGGGAGGGGGAGGGGGAGGGGACTTTATTACAGTCGTGCAGTAGGGAAGATGGCCATTTAAAGTCTGTATTTTTTTTCTTCTTTTTTACTGTAAAGGCCATCCATCTGTCTTGAATACAGCATTCCTCTATTCCTGTAGTAGTGTATATAAGAAAACGTGGGACTGCTCGGGTGTGGGATCTGAAATATCTTGGGTGTGGCCTATGCTCCACACATTAAAAATGGGTGCAGTCCACCTCCACGACAACAGAGGGAGCTCTTTTGGAGTAATTCAATGGAAGAGAGGAGCTCCTGGGAAATGTAGTGTTCTTAGTAAGGGGCAAATCTACTGTAGCCTCCCCTGTACAGTGTGGCCTGTGGAAAAACAAAATACAAACATTTAGTGAATTAAATCATCTGTAAAATGACTTTATTCTTTAACTCATCAGGCTAGTGATATACTTTATTTTTCTTATTGTCAATAAATTCCAATTCAATGCGTCTCATTGTTGTGATTACCATCAATATGGACACTGTAGTGTATTTTGAGCCAGTCTGACAAGACTGCCCTGGACAAAACTCAACCACATGTTCTTCCCACTATTTGAGTCATATCTATATTGTTCTGTCCAGACTGCTGCCTGTTCCCAGATCTGCTAAGTAGTAATTTATTTACAAACACAATAATTTACTTGTGCAACCACATTCTGACACAAGGGCCTTCTTCAAAAACATCTTATCATCAGCTCCATCTTTTCAGGTGTGTTATTATGCTTCCAAAATAAGGCTGCACAGTTTGTAATCCTGTCGTATTAATGTCATGAATACATAATAAATTCACAACACATTTAAGGTTGGCTCCAAGTTACTCCACCCAACTATTTATGGAGACTACTGTGCCTTTTTGAAAAAATTAATTATACATTTATACATTTTACAATTCACAAATTATTCATTTGTGAACCTGGAGCCGGGAGTTGGGACTTGTTAACAGTAAGAAAAATGCCGAACATCCTGTGCCTTAACCTTTGAATGCTTGACAATAGATGGTGTTCAGAGTCTTACCATGGCTCCAACACCGTAGGCAGCTGGGGCGAGTGCAGCATGGTAGGGATCTGCTGTGTAAACTCGTCCATAGCTATCAGAAGAAAAAAAAGCAACACATAAACATGAAGCATCACATAATATGCTAATATGCTAAAGAAAGAAAAGGAAATTTGTCTTACAGGGGATTTTGTTGAACAGAATTCACTTCCTGTTCTATAATTTGTGCAGATTATGTTAATTAATCTGATCAATTGTGTTATAATGAGTCCATTTTGTTTTATGAATTTGGACTATGTCCTGTATCTGTGTGATTCACATAGCTGGTTTTTAATCTTGTCTTGCCATGTGCACAACAACATCTTGTGACGTGTGTGTGTGTGTGTGTGTGTGTGTGTGTGTGTGTGTGTGTGTGTGTGTGTGTGTGTGTGTGTGTGTGTGTGTGTGTGTGTGTGTGTGTGTGTGTCCATTTACAGATGTGTACTAAGGCTAATACACTCTGAAAAGATGATAACATATTTCTTGTCAAATCATTTGACATCATTAACTAATAAACATTGATTGCCCTTTGTTCCTCATCATCGAGTGTCTGTACTATTGGTCTTAAAAGTGCTACATGCGCACAACCAACAGCTCCAGACACATGAGAGGCCTAAAGACGTGAGAGGCAGCCCACTCACCTGTCACTGTAAGCCGCCGCTGCAGCCGCCGCTGCCGCAGGAGTCGCTACCGCAGTCGGCTGGGCGTAACGATATGCCGCATAGCCGCCCTGTGGTGTGGCGATGAGGGGGAGACCGAGATGGAGGGCAGCAAGAGGGGAGGCGATACGGGAGAGAGATGCGACAGAGGAGAAAGATACAATGGATGGAGAGGCAGGACGAAACAGAAATGAGAATAAATTCTTGTTAAGTGTTGGCTGTATTTCATCTACACACAAACAGACTAGTACGGATTCTAAAGGGTTACATTGTGAGAAAAACTGCTGAGAAGAGGGTGGAAAAGATTAACAAGCAGACAGTCAGCAAAACTGGCTAATCTGGTGCAGAACAGCATTCACAAGGATGTAGCTCAGGCTCTGTGTGGGTCTCTCCCTCCATGGCCAACGTGGAAAAATCATCCTCAATTGTACATGATGTGTTTTGTTTGTATGGTCAACATTCAAATGTGTTATCTTCCCCACTGCGAGTTGGACATGGAGGGAGAGAGAGAGTTCATACCCATAAATGTGCCCCGCCCCGGGTTCCCCTACCAAAAACACACAGTCAAAGAAAAGGGGAAGGGGTGGCAAGATGATTGTGTCATTATTTATGTTTAGATGGACAGCTGATGAACATACACAAAAAAATAAATATATATACACACTACACGTGTAAGAAGACAGTCAGCCAGTTGGATTAAAAAAGGCTCACACACTCACAAACACTAGGCTCGCATGGCCAGCAACCAATCACTAAAAGACACAGCATGCTTTCCCGAACTCATAGCGTGTAGAGTATTAGACCAAACATCCCTGTATGTATTAAACAAGGAACACACACACACACACCGCTGCATTCTACCCTATAGGATCAGTCACGACCAAGTCCCCGCATTCAGGACCACACAGCTGCTGCTATGATAGGAAGGCTGGACTGGGGGAGGAGGTGGGAGAGAGGGAGGGAGGAGGACAGGGTGACACGTGGAGTGGGATGACGTGGGGGAGGAGGTGATGTAGGAAATAGGAAATGAAGAGGAAGAATCACAGAGAATGGAAAGAGTGAGAGTCGTTACACTTAATAGCACTCATCCCATGATCCCATTTGACCCTCATAATACGACTCCTTGATCATGAAAACCTGCCCTTCGGAATCACTTTGGTTTCTTTATTAGTTTGATGTTCATCCAAGAAGACATAATGTTTCACTAATGGAGGTTTTCTTCAGGATGTAGCTCCGTAGCTTTTGAGATACATCAAATCTGACACCCAGCTGACTCAGCACAGTTTCAGCTACAATTTGATCTTCGTTGCAAGCCTCTATCATCATTATTAGTTATCTCACAGTGGTGAATTTTCTCTGCATCCTATAAATGTAAACATTCTGGATCACCGGATCCACAACATTACTGGGATCCAGATCAAACATTAAGGTGTCACAGGTCTTATGGGGACGTCATCATGCATTGTAGGCATTATTCAGGAAGTTAGAAACAAAAATCTTATAATTGTCCCTATCCTGCAAAGGTAAAGAATGCTTTAGAAACGATGAAATGATCCAGATCACCACTAAAATCTAATGGATTGTTCCTTGGTTACCTTTACCATTATTACCAACGCTGGCAAAACCATAACCTCCTTGACGAAGAAGAGGAGGAACAAAGAGTCAGGTGACGCTTCGAAAGTCACTCGCAAACACAAAAGGCTTCAGTTTTTTTTAACTGAAGAAGGGAAGAAAGAACAGAGTGAGAAGAAGTGAGATACAGACAAAGACAAGATGGGGTTTACAGGCAGCGAAGAGAAGGAGGGGGGAGGGAATAAGGGGGGAGAGGGGAAGGAGTCAGCCCTGTAAGTATGTCTGCATGCCGATACTGATTCAGTTAGCATGCCACAGGTGAAACAGATAGGAGGTTCCTGGAAGGGGTCTGTATTAACAGCTGACAGAAACTGTCCTACATCCGTCCGTCTACTGGAGGAGTCGAGTGTTACTAAAAGTCTACTTCATGTTCTGTTGGTGGATTTGCAGCTTGCTGACTTCCTATAATTTTCATGATATGATAAGTTTATGTATATAAAATACAATTAAAAAAAAGTATTTAGATATGTCTGGGGATGAAAAATGCATTTTCACTTGACTTATCTCATTTTTTTAATTGTATTTACGACTTTGGAACGAATAAAATGTGATGAAAATGTCAAATAAAATAATACTATGTTATTTCTTGCCCAGAACAAAAATGAAATGCATCAAATTGATTGCAGATTTTGCTGTGAGACGTTTGCATCTTATCACCAAGGGGACAAAATGCCTTTGAAGAATCAGCTGATGGACTAAATGTGAATAGCTGGATGTGTCGTAATGGAACAGACGTGAAAAGACGTGAGGAGTGCAGATTTTGGATAAACGCCAATGTCGATCCAGTGTTAAGCTCCTGACCGTCACCTAATCGACACTAAAATGAGCATCCATCTCTCCTGTACATATTATGTGAATGACAGTTTTACGTGTATCGCTTCTCCATCCATTTAAATTTCAACTTCATTCTGTTCTACCCCTTCCGCAACTCCGCCCATGTCAGAATCCAGTGAGTTAGTAGAAGAAGACAGAGGAGGCATTTCAATCTCAGATGGTCAATAATGTCTAGCAGCACGCAGTCATTGGAGACGAGGAGGATGCACACTGGCTCTCACACAGAATGTGTAAACCCTACCTGGGGCAATCTGCCACTAATGTCCTGAAACACTAGTCTACAGAGAGAACAGAAACAGCTATTGTCAACCTGGTCACACACACACACGCACACACAGACACACACTCATAATCACATCAGTACAAACTAACTCACAAATGCACAGAGACAAACCCTAGAGGAGTCTACTCATGAATGAACACTTTGATGAAAGTGTGTGTGTGTGTGTGTGTGTCTGTGTGTGTGTGTGTTGGGCTGCTGAGTGCTATCATTATTGGAATCGATTACTGAAGGAACATTTTACATGAGCTTGTACCTTGTGTGTAATGGGAAATCGGATAGTTTAATTTATTTGCACTTTAAAAAGAAGAAAAAATAAAAGGATAATTTAAGATTAATGCAGGAGACCATAAAACGTATCGATGTGATGACTCAAAACACCCAAAAGTACACCTCCCTATGGGTTTAGTCTTTGCCATTTCACACATGAAAACCCACAGGCAAGAGGGGGGGAAACATAGGTGAGGAGTGAGGCAGTAGAGGAGAGAGGGGTATACTTACATAGAGATCGGCCGCACCATAAAAGCCATCCTGATAGGCCATCACACTGAGAGAGAGAGAGAGAGAGAGAGAGAGAGAGAGAGAGAGGAGAAAGGAAAGGAAAGGAAAAAGAGAGAGTGCAGAGGAGCGGTGGTGGAAAGCCGAAACAAACAAAACAAAACAAAAAAATGGTGTGATGCGCCACCATGTGGGCATTGCAGAAAACAACAAACAAGAGTGACAATTTAGGAAGATAGAGGCGAGAAGATGGTGCCAAACAGATTGTGAGAGGGAGAAGAGAAAGAAGGGTGAAATTATTACACACCGTGCAACATGCAAGACAAAATACCACCTCTTTGTATGCAAATGCAGTCACTTCAGACACTAATGTCACCTCAGACAGAGACAAACTATGAGAATGAAAAAACGGCTCCGTTTGATCCTGATTGCACTAAACTATAATATTATCATTTTGAGGTACAAGGAAATGGTATTTCAGCTCAGCACACTATCAATATCAATATCTCAGTTAGAATAAATTCAAACGTACGGCATGCACAATTTTGAAGTATTGTTTTTTTTCCACTAAGTGAAGACATGCATTTAAGAAGAGTAATAGTTTTTTTTTATTATCAATCACTGTTTACAGCGTCTGAGTTCTTATTTATTTATGAGTGTGTGTGTGTGTGTGTGTGTGTGTTTACCCCGGGTAGGTAGGGATGGCAGGCTGCGGCACAGCTGCCCTGACCGCGCTGTAGACAGGCCGGGCACGACCTCTGAGGTGAGCGCCTCGAAAGGTCGCGGCGGTGGAGGCAGCGGCTGCTGCTGCTGCTGCTGCTGCTGGGTACGGAAACCCTGGTACTGAGAGAGCAGAGACGGAGAGAACAGGTTCTTTAATACCGTTAAGATTAGATCGAACATGTGTGCATCTCGTCTCCACAAGGATAAAACGCATCCTTATTGTCGTACCTGTGTAGAGTTCAGGACTGTACATCGCTCCGACCATGGGGCTCAATTTCCATCCAGCTGTAGTCAACAAAAAGAAATTGTATTTGAAATTATATTGAAACTTGATAGAACTCTAGCAGTAGATATTCTGTTCCACCGTTTACATGGTACGGTTTAAGAAAAGGTTTATACTACCCCTCTGCAACCGAATGACGTTTTTATTCAGAATGAGGTGTTTATATGAAGCATTTTCATTCTGATTGAGCTTTTAAACTCATTTTAATTGGAACAAAGGGGTCCATGTAAACCCAGCAGTAGCAGATTTTACATGCACTTCTGCAAAACAGTAAACATAATCAGAACTGAACATTTTTAGCAACATCTCCGAGCTCAGTGACATTTTAAACTAAAGGAACAGGCCGTTGTTAAATGACATTACCGTATGGCAGAGTTGCGAGACCCTCTCCGTTAGCGTAAGGGGTCGTCATCTTCTTGTTCGTCATTACTCTGGCTGTGGCATTATTGACCTGGACACCAGAAAAAGTGGTCAGCGAACAAAGTTTAACGTGCTAACAAGTAGTGAGGAATCATCAAAACGGTGTTGTGTGTTTTAAGTTTTCTTAAACTGAATATATTCTGTGACACAGGAGGAAAGATACTCTGCATACATTAAAGATCACAGTTCTCATATTAGGAATTAAGTGTGAGGTGTCATACTTAAAAACAGTGTTGTATTTGTGACCGAGGTCAATTCTGTTGATGAACAGCGATGGTATTTTGATGCATGCACTTCTTTTGAAGGAGAAATACAACGAAAACAAGGATCCTGGTGAGTAGTCAGGCAGTTTTGCACACAAACAATGCAACCATTGGCACACAGAACAAAGAAAACAAGAAAGTACTTCAGAACGAAAGCATTCAAAAAGAAATCCAAGACCAATATATTGATTGATATTAACCTTAAAAAAGGAGGGAAAAAGAAGGTGAATTAAGCAGCAGATTCATCGGTTGAACACAATGCAAAAAACATCATTCGAAAGAGTTCATACACAAATTACACAGAGCCAGTCAAGAGCGCATCACATCACCAGAGGTGAGCCAAACTAGCCAATCAGCAAGCATCAGATGCAGCAAGAGACCAATCAAAAAAGGCTGGCAGCCCTCCCAATAAATTGCACATACAGAAAAAGGAGGACGGGAGGGTGAGAGAACAACAGAGACATGGCAGAAACACAGAGGGATGCAGGAAGAGGAGCCAGTCCACATGAAAAGACACAGAAAAACACGTACATGACGTGGAGAGGAGAGAGGTAGAGAGAGTGAACAATCCATCCAAATGTGCAATTCCTCTAATGAACAAAAAGAAACAACAAGATGCGACACACATATACAAAATACATCTGACCATTTGCCTACATCGTATCTAACTGTACAGGAGCAACAATGGAGAAATGGTGAATGGAGCAAGAATGAATACAGAGAGAGAGAGAGAGAGAGAGAGAGAGAGAGAGAGAGAGAGAGAGAGGTGTAGATATAAAGAGAGAGAGGATGGGGGATGCAAATTTCATTCCTCAAAAATAAATCAATTAACAAATAAACAAACAAATAAATAAATAAATCATAGTTGTGAAACACTGCATTCTAAATCAGTTTCGCACACCAGAGACCTCAAAAGCACACAACCACCAACACACGCCATCCAGAACCAAAGTGATCAAAAAGACACCTCTTTATAGAAATCAGAACAAAGAAAAGCTGACATTACTCGGCACCATTTTTTCTTTTTTACAATTTTTTAAACTTTGCCGGGGTCTAAAAAATTATGTCATGACTGCTTTCTTGTTTTTTTAAAAAGGCTAAAACTGTACATACTATAGTGTAGATTTGTTTTTAAGCAGAATAACTTTGCATCCTCTTTAGGGGTGTGCACAAATCATCCACATACAGATAGCTTTAATTATAGACATACCTCTACAACTATTTGCATTCTGCTAAGTGGTACAGAAAGTAATTATCAAGTACTGCAGTGCATCATTATACACATCATAGAAAACTATTATCCTGTCCTCCAGTAAGGCTAACATAGCACTCATGCTTCAGCATGCCGTCCCACTAAGGTGCAAAAATGCAGCTATTGGCTGACACATGACAAAGAGAGATGACATAGTTCTATATGATGTCATACAGATGATGAGAAAGATTAAACCATGCAGGATACAGCTCTGAAAATAAATGCTGAATGCAGTTAGAGAGGTGATTGGAATGAATGCATGAGAAGTGGTAGTCATAGTTGTTGCACTTGCAGACAGATGCAGTACATTCACTTATATAAGTGGCCTTTATAATGCCATGCGGTCAATGGCTAATCTCATAATCCTTTCATTCACCACCTCCCCAATCAATCACAGGATTAGCCAATCGGGTTCTGTCAATCGATCAAGCTCCCCCCAGTAAAGGAGTCCTTCATTTGAGTGTTGGGTGCATTTTATTTCAGCTTGAGGTGGGGGGAGGGGTCATTAAAAGATGATGCCATGTGTACACAACTTACCGTTGCCAGGGAAACGGCGTGAGGACACGCGAGCAGTTACCGTGGAGACTGACAACAACAACAACATACAAAAATCATCAGGGAAATAGAGAAAATATATGTAAGAAAGAAATGATGAACCAAAAAAAAAAAGAAAAAAAAAAACACAAACAAAACGAAGTAATGAAAAGCAACCCCCACCCTGTGGTAGAGAGGAAGTGATGTAACAGGTCACATGTCAACAGTCACCTACAAGTATCAGCCATTGGACAACAACCTAGCCTCTACTGGTTAAAACCCACAACAAATACAGATTATAAAAGCTGATGAAGAAGTAATCAAATGGAAACAGAAAATGTCAGGAATTAACATCTAATCAGGGAGTTAAACTACCCGTTATTATTCCCAGAATATATTCAAATAACTGAGAAAAATAATCACTCAAAATCAAACTTCATCTGGTTCGACCTGACTTCATCACAGGAGGACAGGGAAATGGACAGAGATATGGGGGAGGGACAGAAAGCAGAGATGCAGGTGCATATGGGGGACACACAAACTGGGAGAGACAGACAGACAGACAAACAGACAGACTGGCCTGGTGAAAAAGAGTGGAAAATGATGGAAGAGAACCAATAAAAAAAAATGGAAAGGAGGGAGAACGACAGTTATCTATTCCATTCTCTTCACATGTTCATTCTCTCTCCGCCCTCCATATTTCTAATTCTGTACACCCACACACAGAGACAGAGAGGAGTGCAGGATATTCGAGACCATGCAGAGGAGCTTTAGTAGCGAGTAAAAAGAAAAAAAGAAAAAGCGTGATTTTAACATCAAGAGCCAGAGCAAATGGCAAATGCATGGTGTATTCGATCTCTAAGGCCATTTGCAACTGAAATCCAAACTCATGCTGACAAATTTACAAAAAAAAAAAAAAAGATGTCACAACAAAATGCACTTCCATGAGATCTGGTGTTGTTTTTAAGGATTGGTGGATGCAAGTGTGTGTAAACAAAACATTTATTTTACCATCAATCTTACACGTATGAAATTAAACAGTCATCGTTTTGAAGCATTTGAAATGACAGCACACTCCGCACGGCAGTCTCATTCCCAAAAACTGCCCCCTGAAAATGCCCCCATCATGCATCAGTCGCTTAACACGTTAAAATAAAAAAAAACAGCCACCCAGAGGCACCCAAACATATCAACTGAAAGAGTAACGAACTCCCAAGACGAAACCTGACCTCATGACCCCTCCATGCAACATACAGAAGCCTCTTGCAGAGACCGGCAAGCACTTATAACTGAGAGGCGATTAACTTCCCTTCCATTCACAAACACAACCATAAACCAAAAGCGGCCACTCATCATGATCATGGAAGACAAAAACGGTAGTGATGGAAAAGGTGCAGGAAAACAAACAAACAAAACAAAACAAAAATCCTACATGCTGTGACAGAAGCAGTATCGTCAGCAACCGTGTCATAGTGACGCCTCTCCAGCCATGCCAGTTGTGTAGCCACTTCATCCAGCATGCTTTAAGATCAAGGTGCAGTTGACAGCCCACGACATCAACAACAATAACAGCAATGACAGCATAAACATTGACAGAAGGTGCTGTCAAAAGAGACGTCTGTGTGCGCGGCACCATCGCATCATACTATAGTGAAGCCAGAGGGGTTAGAATTGAACATACAGCCATCCGGAAACCTCTGGGGCAGAAACGACCAGAACAAACTCATTCTCATCACCGGACATGGAGGGGAAATGTAGGAGAAAATGGTCACGGTTTCTAAAAATAAAAAATAAAAATAAAAATAAAAAAGAGGGGGGAGGGGGGTGGGCGCAAGGGTGGTGAGTTACCTCGATTTTACGTCCTTCCACCAGCGTGCCGTGAAGCTTCTCCCTGGCCCGCTCTGCATCAGCGCTCGACTCAAATGTTACAAAACCAAAGCCCTGCAAGCAGAGGAGAGGACGGAAACGGGGGAGGAAAGGTAGGGGAGATTGAGAGAGGGTTTAAAAAAAAAAACACACAGCTGTTTGCTGAGCTCATTTCTTTTTTTAAAAACAAATTTCAAGCTGTTTCAAACTTCCTACCTTGGATCCCCTCTCATTGAATATTATCTCGACGTCGAGGATTTTGCCAAATTGCTGAAAAGGGAGCAAAATGAAGAGGTTGAACAAGCATGTAAGTCATGTGCTGCATCAAGCTACGGGGTGTCGACCCCGTTCATCCATGATGATCTGGCACTGAGCCGCCTATGCTTGCCTTTCCTTCCACCACATCTTCCTCGGCTCTTTCCTCGGCTTGATGTTTTAGAGAATTACAAAAAAGATGAACACGTGGCCAGATTTTTTCACTTGACTTTAACTTGAACTTTGACTCTACACAAAGTATACGTTTTGCTTTCTTTTAAGTCAAATAGGATCAAAAGAAACAATCTTATTTTACATTTAAAATCCCAATTCAAGGTAGCAAATTGTGCAAAGAAATCTTTGTCTTTTGGATCATTATTTTTTACCAACTGCATTTGATGATGCAAAGTGGAGAAGAAAAAAAAAGGGGGAATATTCCTGTCTACATACCCCAAACATCTGACGTAGGTCAGGGTCTCGGAAGCGAAAAGGGATGTTGGACACATGGAGGCGTTTCGGGGTCCCTTTATCCTCCGAGTCAACCCCAGCGGTCCCTCCACCACCTCCTCCTCCTCCAGAGCCAACCCCTGACTGAACGTCAATCTGAGAGGATCCATCTGACTGCTGGGACAGAAAGACAGGGAGGAAAGGAAGAGGCGCACGGGAGGTTAGCGGAGGGAAAAAGTGATATCTTATGGTGAAGACAATATACCATGAAATGTTGACAATGTGGTAACTGCAGGCCTGCAACTAACAATTCTTATCCGTTAATTTGAACAGCATGTTTTGAATTTCTGCATAGGGCGCATTGGAGCAAGTTGCTCTTTAAGAATCGATGTGTATTACAGCTTCATGTTATCTTAGAGATCTTTGTCACTTTTTCACAGAGAGGTTTATAGATTTTTAATTTTAAAAAAAAAAAAGATAATATATAAAACTGGCATCAGTCAACTGATTCTGGGGGGCATCAGAATTAGTACTGTGAGGAGGGGTTCAGGCTGTTCCATCCAGAGACTCACTGTTATTATTATTATTTAAAAAAAATCTCTAACACATATTCCTCCACACTCTCGCTGTTGGCGGCCTTTCAAGGCAAAGACCTGATGTGGGCTGTACACAGAGGAAGACGCTGGCACTCACTTGAGCACCGAGGCTATTGGCAGCGTTTGCGGTGCTGTTTGTTGCCCCACCGGCTTCCACGGGGCCCTGGACGGCCCCCGCTGCATACAGGCTGCCCGCGTAATCCAGGGCCAGGCCGTTCTGGGGGGGCGGCGGTGGAGGTGGAGGGAATGTGGAGAAAGGTGGTGGTACGAGTCCCTCCTGACCGCCAACACTATCCTGAGAGCCCTGTTGGGAGACAGAGTTAGAAAAGTGAGGAGGGAGTGAAAGCTAAAGTAGCTGGCTGGCAGAATTCCACAGGATCTGTTACTGAGAGCATCACCTGCCCACAAAAAAGACCACTTCCCCAAGACCTTCATTCTAAAAGTCGTACAAGCATGGGTATTGCATTCCCCCTTTCCACATGTGTGTATGTGTACATGCGTGCATGCATCTACACCCCCCCCCCCCCCATCCATTAAATATTCACTGCAGCCACATCTATTATTGAGGGTTAGATGGCTCCACGCTCAGAGTGCTGTACATGGTGAGTGTCTTAACGCCTGCACACACACACACTCACAAACGCCTCTGCGCACAAACTACCTTTGACACGCAAACACCCACACACCTAAATGCTCACGCAAGGATCAACTGTTAGTAAGGAAGCCTGCCCAAGCATTTTGTGCACATTATTATCCCCTGAAAACGACAGAATTTACTGACATTAGAGAGTGTGGGACAATACGGGCACCTGACACAAACACATGACACAGACACAGGCACTAACACACACACACACACACACACACACACACACACACGCACTGCTATTGGACGTGGGGCATGGATACCGTAAATGGTAATAGATAGAGGCTGCCAGGAGGGAGAAGGGGGGGGGATGAATGATAAAAGGTGATGGCAGAAGAGGCACGGCCTGCTTCTGATCTATAGCACCGACAGACAAACCAACCATCAGTGTCTCTTATATCTTTTAGTGTCTGCACAGCATGACAAATACAAGACTGTAACATACTGAGAAAATCTTTTGGTTTGGGATCTTTTGGGATATAGACAACATAATGATACATTATGGTAATGATAGTGAAGATATACTGAGGCAAAGCAGTGATTTGAGCTAAATGCTAATGCCAGCAGGCCTGTATGCTCAAAATGACAATGACAGCATTAGTGTGTTAGCATGCTAAACTAATTAGTAAACTAAAAGTACTGCGGAGGCTAACAGGATTATTATTAGTTCGGCAGTTTGTTTTTTTTTTTTTAACCTAAGAACAGATGCATTCAAAGAGAGTCACCAAAGTCATTACAAGTCATCCCAGCAAGTATGCATGAGCCAAATGTCATGGCTAGCATGCTGTATAAGAAAGACTGTAAAGGCTCATTTATACACATTTACATATGAAAATAGATGCGCCCGTTTCTAACGGTCTCTCTCTAAATGCCGACATATTTCCATTGCATCTTTTATGTTAACATCATACATCCACAAGAGGGCAGTGAAGAGTCAAACGTTTCGACAACAACAAATATGTTGACGTTCGGAGGGGGAGGTTGTGATAATGTACCTAGTAAATACAAAGCAGCAAAAGCGGAGAAAACACTGTGATTGTTGTCTGTGAGGCCACTAGGTACATCGAGGCATGAGGATGGAGTCTCCTCCCCCCAACTTTTTTCTTCTTTGTTGTGTCTGTATACATTTGTCGTGTCTTCCATACTCCTCACTGTTTGCACACCTTCCTTTCATACCTAGATCCCTCAGCTGTCTCTGCTGCTCTGCTACAAGATGAACAGACTCTACCTCAGCCAGAACAGACACAACACCCTCCAGCTTTAGTCCCTAGCGCTAAAAAAAAAGACGCCAGATTACGGACCACAGTGTCTAAGTTTACCTTCATTGACATTTTCAAGTAGCAGCTGTGTCCGCTCCTCTAAACACTGCAGCTGTATTGACCAATCTTCTCCAGCAGCATCCAAATTCAGATTTTTGCAAAGTGATGACAGCTCTCCCATCATCGCCTTCCTGTCCTGCTTCATACAGCAGCACAACACTCTTAAACCTTGGTTTTCACAAAATGTTAAAAGCACATTATTTGACCTTTTAAGCCCATTGCTGTATGCCCTGATGGCGTTTGGATTATATAATACTAATACAGTATATAAGTACATAAACATCTAGGTCTGCAAAATATTAGTCATTCCTGATTTTCTTCTGATCCTGTATTTAAATAGCCTTCGGAATAGTCTGTAAGTCTGTGAGATGTTTCCATGGCCTTCCTTTTAATTTGTTTAAACTGTTATTGTTTAATTGTTTTAAATGTTAATAGTAGCTGCAACTGCATGCTCTAATTAATGAACAAAAGCTTTAAAATAGACCAGATAATTGTTAATATATAAAGAGGTTCAGAAAAAAAAAGAGAAGCAAATACAAGGAAATGAGTCAGGCGAGATCAGACTTCTGACTGCAGGGGAAAATAAATTGTATGCTAAAAGAAATACTTCATCAGCATCAGCCGCTCTCGACAAATGGCTCTAGTGGAAGTAAAAGTGATAGTGGGTGGAGCAAGGCATTCTGGGTCACCAGGTGGGAACTATCCTGGAAGACAAACAGAAATGGAGAAACCAGACCCGATCCTGGGTCTCGCTAGAGAGGGAAAGCTGATCACCCTGGTATGGTGAGATGGTGCAAGTAGAACAGGGACATTACACTGTCAACATTCTGCAGCAATACAGGGAAAATGTTCTGTATACATACAGGTACAGCTCAATACAACCAATTATGGGAATAAAGACACACACAACACAGTAGCAGCACGGCCTTATGGATGACATGTTAAGTCTGTCCATCATTTCGATACAAAACTATATAATAAATGACATGAATGATGAGGATGAATGTTGACATGTTTAGCATTAGCACAGTAACAGGCTAAACCAAACTCTGGAAAACATCGACATCTTGGCGTTGTCACTGCGAGCATGACGGCATGCTAACATTAGCATTTAGCTCAAGCTAGGGGTTGGCTTATGTTGCCATTAGAAAGTAATAAGTGGAAATAGCTGAGCTAAAAGGCCGACCTAAAGAAGGCCAAAACAGAACAGCGCTTTCGGACAGGCATTGTGCAACAACGTCGAAAAGTTGCGCCCTTGGATTAGACCCCATTTCTGCCCTTGGTGTTTAAAATCTGAGGCTATCATCTGTTTTACACGAGTCACTCGGTGTAAAGGTTATTACCTTGGACCAATAGGCAAAGATGGAGGAAAACAAAATCTACCTTTTGTCCAGTTTGTTGGGAAAACCACCCTCCTACTCTGCATTACAAAGCTGAGTCCCAACATTGGTGACTCAGGACAGATGAGTCAATCTCAGACTTGATCAACTGTGATGCAACGAAAACACAATTATGGCGGCTCGGATTTTTAGCAGCTCGCTCTTAGGAATTGAGGCTTTGATATCTTGGCTGCAACGTGCAACAATATTATACACACAGTCTATACTACTGCTGAGATTCTATCCCTGTCAGTCACATCCTCCTCGTTGTTGTTGCTCATGCTGCAGAAACAGACTACAGTCTAGCAGGAGAAGGAGCGAACCTGACTGTTCCTGCTCCTTTTCGCCAGACCAAAACAGAAGCGAGAACACGAGCCAAAAACAACCTCGTATTTGTGTTCAAAGATTGGCCTTTTCAGGGGAGATCCGTTTTAGCCGCATCTCACAGCCCTCTCTCCACCTGATATCCTGGCGTCTCCCAAAATAGTAAGTGCCCGCATGCTGCTTTTTTTTCTCCCCTCCTTTTCGAGCTGTCAAGTTATGGGCATTTTGTTCACTGCGAGTGGCCTTTTGTGCTTCGCATCAGGATAAAAGCATCCACTGAAAAAAACAAAAACAAATAGATAGCAGGATAAGACTGGGAACACAAAGACAAAGGGGGGGTGTCACACTCGGTCGGTCTGAAGAGAAATGCTGCCCTGTAGACAATCTGTAAGCCGTGCATTTGTGCAAGCGCCCGGGTTTGGTACTTTTTGTTTGTCTTCATTCCGTGTGCCTGTGTTTGTGCATCTGCTCCCGCAGCGTTGAGGTGTTGGGCTTTAAGGTTTGTGTAAGTGAATGTGCTGGCCAGGCAAAGCCAGTGACTCAGAACAGTAGCTATAGCTGGCTTACTTTCGGGTCAGTTAGCAGCAGCAGCAGCAAGTGAGTCTGAGGAGGCATGTTATGAAATAAAATGAGCCAGTCTGCTACAGTCTCACCAGGAGAGAGGAGAGGAGAGGAGAGGAGAGGAGAAGAGAGGAGAGGAGAGGAGGAGAGGACTAACTAGGGCAACCCTGGGTCATTTCACATGAATAATGACATTTCAGTATCTTTCGTTCTCGAGCCTCTGGCCATTAGCCTAATTCAGCCAACTTGACGATGGAAAATGTGATTCATTCTGTTAACAGCGGCTCACATTTTGGCTCAATAATGGCATTTACTGGGGGTGGTGTGTCATGCGGACGAGCCAGGAGACCCTGTTGTTAAATTATTCCATCCTATGTCAACCCCTCTTCCTCCTCCTCCCCCTCTCGCTCTTCATCTCTGCTTCTCTAGCTGCTAGTCTCCCTTTTCCTCCCACTCTCTCTGCTGTGTGCTTCGCTTCTTTTTACGCTTCACAAAATCCAGACGGGACCCTTGCATACGTCCCGCCCCCGTGCATATGTCAATCAAGCCCATTTGCGTCGTAGCAAACAAGATACCGGCGAGGCCTGCGGCTCCTCCTCGCACACTTTTCTCCATCTCCTTATAGGGTAACGCGTCTGCTTGTCAAACAAACCCCTCCCAATGCCACACCCCGTTTGCTTCCTTGTAAGGTCTCACCTCGGATTTTCCTTCCTTCGTGCCATTTCCCCCCTCAACATGCATGAGTGCAGGGATACAAACATCATCCCTGACTCTCCCTGTCATCCCTCCACTTTGTTGTCAATGCTCCGTTCGGCTCCACCGCAGCATTTCATGAAAGGCAAACAATGCTACATAAAACCACATTGACATTATTTGTCCACATATACACCACACACGCCACCCTGGACAAATAAACGTCCAGGTGAACACACAAACTTGCAGATAGACACATATTTACCCAACATACACACGCCTCTTCCAATGGAACGAGTTCGTCTCGTTTAGAGCTCAGACAATTATATCATATCGTGCGGTTGTCCAGTGTGTGCTTACAAATGTACACAAGCCCGTAGGATGTTGTCCTGAGTGCAAAAGAGTCGAGGAGGGCAGGCCTTATCCATTTCAGAGACGTGTTCTCATAAAGAGCCACACAGATGCCTCACAGTCAGTCATTTTAGAATCATTAGAGATGCAAAAAGGCTCCTACAGCGGCAGAACCCTGACGGAGAGCCCAAGTTTGTGCAATTTCATAACCGTCTCTCTCTTGTTTTGGAAGCGTCGTGCAAAAATCTATTTACCTCACGTGGCTCTCCCGACGACGCTTTCCTCGCACATCCAGACGTCTGACTCAGGCAAGCTGCCACACAGAACAGCTCATTTAGGAGCATTTAATGCCTATCATAGCGAGTCAACACTTCCAAGGATCAATAAGGAGATTTTGGGGGAGGGTGAGAGGTGGAAGAGTTGACACCTCTCGACCCGATTTCAGTTCGTGGAAGCATCGGCTCCGTGTTTGCATGTGTGTGTAGTCTTGCAGCAGGTAGGCGTCTCTCCCTCACCTCAGGGCAAACACTTAGGTGGGGCTTGAGAAACTATTTCAGCATTTTGCACCTAATCTCCAACTCTCTTGCAGCGAGGCTTAAAAAAAAATAAAAAATAGCAAAGATTAGCATGTACTGACACTGTAAAAAGAGCTAATAAATGATCCTCGTCATAAGGCAACTCTGGACGGCTCACACACACGTAGCTGCAAAGTCAGCTCCGCTGTCTGAAATTGCATCACTGAGTATACAGCTCCCTACAGCTGGCCTGCAAAACTGTCAAACATCTCCGTTTCTATCCGTTTCTTTTAACTCTTCTTATTTTTCGGCTCGCCAAAAATTCCAGCTCTCATCCGCGGGATTCCCTGGGAACTGCCAGAGGGCGTGCCGGCACCCTTAAAAAATAACAATAAAATCAATTATCAATTCCCCTACTTTTATTCCCAGCCTCTTTTTCAACCCATTCCCTCCCCCCCGGTCTTCCAGAGGCTCTTGGAGGAAAAACATTAAGATAACAGCTGCCAGGGCCCCAGGGAGAGCAAGAGAAGGGAGAAAAGAGGTCAAACAGTAAAGAGAGCAAGAATCCAAGGTACAGCTGAAAGAGAAGCGCACGCACACACACACACACACACACACACACACACACACACACACACACACACACACACACACAAAAGACGAGAGGAAACAGAGAGAGCGACAGAGAGAGCCTGACTCACGCCATACGAGATAATACGAACGTGACACTTGATGCAACGACTTTGCAGCCCACAGAGTGCTTGAGCGTCTGTGTGTTTGTGAAATGTGTGACAAAGAAATCACAGTAAGGACGTGTATTTAGTTGAATAGAAGAGACGCAGAGGGTAGAAAGCAAAAAACAAAAAAAACAAAAAAACAAAAAAAAAACCACAGAGACAACTGTTGTGGGGACACCTGTCCATTTCACTCATGGGCTTGAGAAATGTACAGAGACAGCTGCAGGGGCAATAAAGAAGAAAAGAGTCCACCCGAACCCCCCCCCCCCCCCCCCCCCCCCCCCTCCCCCAATTCCTCCACTGTTTCTACTCCTCAGAAGACTTTACTGTTCTATTGCTACATCCAGCTTGAACACCGACACAATGTGCTACACATTCACATGGATTCTTCTGAGCATACATAATACATAACAGAGACCCGTTTCTGGCAGCGGCAGCTCTTGATGTGCAGAATGTGCGAGTGCTTCGAGCTCTGTGCAGGGGAACAGATGCCACAACAACGACGACGTGCAGAATAATGCACGGCCGCCCGCGCGGATCTGAATTGTAAGGACACACTCTCCTGCCTCTATCTTGCTGTCGTCCCGTGCATTACACTAGTTTCGCTGTTCACATGCCCCGCGGCAACCGGCTGACGAGTCCTGACGAGAGTCTGAAACATCATGACTGGACCGCTCTAGTAAAGGGGTCAAGTAGAGTCCTCATCTGTTAGCAGTTAATTAACATTTCATGCTCAATGACAGTGCTGCCCCGCTCCGCTGCCGTTTTCATGCACGGTGCAGAGCTGGAGATGGAGCCGACGCGCACAACAGGAGGAGGATATGAAGAGAGATATGAGGATAAACACTCACCGACAACACAGAGGGATAGTACAGTCCCATCATCGTATTCTGTGCAACAACTCAAAGTGTCGCCGCTCCTCTCGCCTCCGTCTCCTCTCGAGCTACCTCGCCTCTCTCTCCCTCTCTCTCCGAGCCTGTGTCACCTCAGACTCAGTCTTCCTTGTCTGTCTCACAGATTCAAAATCTCCCTCTCGCTACCCCTGCTCACTCTGTCTGCCATGCCAATATGCCCCCTCCCTCCCCCTTCCCCGCTTCCACGTCCTCCCCCTCCTCCTCTGCTAGCCTCTGTCCCTGTCACTCTCCCTCCTCGCTTGCTTACTAGCTTTCTCTTTTCTTTTCTCCTCTCTCTCTCTCTCTCTCTGTCTCCCACTCACTCTTTTCTTTCCCTCTCCCACTCGCTCCTTCCGCTCCCTTTACCCCCAGCCTTCTGTTTCGCTGTTGTGCCCTTGCCTGCTCATCTTTTCTGTCTCCTCTCCAGTCCTCCTCTTCCTCCTCCTCCTCTCTCACCCAGATAGCCTGACGCCTCCTTCCTCCTGCTTTGCTGTCTCTCTCACACCTGCACACTTTCCCCTCCCCTCTGCTTCCATCTCATGTCGCAGTCCCTCCCTCCTCTCTCTCTCGCTCCCTCTCTCTCTCTTCGTCTGTTCTCTTTCTCATGTAGGTGAGTTAACTGGGCCTGCTGGCACCACTGGGAGAGGACGTGACGACGTTTCCTCTCGTAAGCCAATTTCTAACATGCACTTTGCTACATAAATGTCTGGGCAATGTTATGTTTGTCTATAAAAGTCGCAACTTAACACAAACTTAGTGACACCCCACCTGCAATACACACTGAATAACTGAGAGGGATAACTCTTTGACAAAAAGCAGATATTTATCACCCTGTTCTACAACCCCTCTGCTTTTTGGAGCACTTATGCATCTTTCAGCACATTGCTTTTGATTTGCAGCCTGCAACTTCAGTCTTTTGGCTCCCTCCTCCTCCTCCTCCTCATCATCATCATCCCTCCATCAGCTTCATTTGCAGCATAAAACAGCTGTTTTCAGCAAAATAAAAAACATTATTTTAAAAAGAATCACTTCATGCTACCTGCCCAGAGCCTAACCACAGACAAAGTTAACAACAAGCTGGAGAACATAGAGGAGCATTTAGCCAGACATTTGTTTTGGCAGACACTGAAAATGACTCGCGTCGTCCTCTGTAGACAGGAAAACATGCCTTGAGCAGCTGCTTCATCAGATATGCAACAGAAGAACGACTTTTAAATCTCCTTACAATGAAACCAAACAAACCCTGGGCTGAGAGGATTCATCATATCATTTTGAAATAAGACTAAATAAACACAGTCAACAATGTATGCAGGACAAGGGAATATTGAACTCAAACACCGGTGTTTGTCTAAAGCAGCACATCCAATAGAAGCCTGCATTGTTTCCTGTGTATCCCTTGCGCACGGCAAATAATATCCTCCACAGGAACAGCTGACGCCACCAACAACAATAAAACCACTAAAGCGGCAATTACAGAATGCAAATAATCAAATATTAATGCTAAAATATTGGCTGTTAGGGGTTTGATGTAAGATTTAAATATAAGCAGACGTTTCTTATCGTTCCTTACGCACAGAAAAATTAAATAACTTCGATAAAACACAAAATACTGTGAATAAGACAAGTTCAAATAGTTATGAAGACTCTTGTCGTGTCGGATCAGTCTGAAACAATTGGTTTGCATCACTTTTCCACATACAGTCCAAAGCAAAGCAGCAAAATACATAAAAGAAAACCCCAAACGTGTCAGCCTCCCTACATATTCAACATTAAATCATGTCGACTGCCTGTGCTGTATGAGGAGAGTTCTTGTTTGACGCTGTCGGACAAGTGAAAACATGCAGCGGATTCCTGTGCTTCATACATAGAATTTCATTCTATACCTTTCACTCTCCAGGTGACAAATACTGGATGAGCCTCGTTGCTTTTTCCTTATCAGTCCTGATATATTTGAATAAAGCTGTGGTCACCTAACTCTATAAACAGCCCCCCCCCCCAAAAAAACACTGCACTATCAGATGAATGAAGACAGCAAAGTTTTCTACCCCATGTCTGAAAAGGAGCGTCTCTCTTCACACATCAGGCCTCATGGCCCTCCAGGCTCTTCCTTTCTGGAGCCTTGATCGCAGCATTCTCACACTACTGTTGACAGTTTAGCACCTCAGTGTTGTGGGAGCCTCTGCTGCCCGTCATTGTTTTCCTCCTCTCTACCTGTTTTTTTTTCCCTTCCTGGTCAGAGGCCAGTTCACACTTTACACACGATAACGGTTTTGCTGAAAACTGGAACGTTTTTTTTTACTTTGTTGCACTTTTTCAAAAAAAAGTTCTGCTTTTGCACGACGATGTTTTGGAAACGATCCTCATCCACATGGATGCGCACAAACGCTTGAAAACGCTGCAGTATGCATGCTAGGGCAGTAGTTGGCGGTGTACCCTTTCAGAATCGACATCACAGTAGTGGTGCAACAACTCTACACAGGAGGAGCATTAATTAGCTCAACTGAGTCTGCAGAACAATCAAAACCAGACACTGCGACATTGTGTTTTTGTTGTTGTTCTGTACTCAGTATTCTGTCCAATGCACGGGAATAAGGCTGGAACCATAAAAGCCATGCGTGAAGTGGGACTATGTCATCATCATTGTCAGAGATATTGCGTTTTGCCAGATTACACAGAGATGGTAACAGCGCCAGCGTCAGGTTACACTACGGAACCCTGTTGTCGTGTAAACTAACGACCAAAACGCAACAAAAGTTCATCGTTTTACGGTAGAAACAAAGTCATGTAAACGGCCTCTAAGTCCCCCAAGTAGTCCTTTGCCCCTTTAACACATAGATGCTGCAATAGCCCCACAACTAATACCCTTCTCTAGGCCACCTCTGTAAATTTACACTGAATAAACCAACGGCAGTGTGAAGCCGCACAAGTGTGTGGCATTTTTAAAATGGCATGGTGGTGTTCAGCAAGCAGAAGAGACATGCAGCAACACAAAAGTGTGTGCGTCTAACGTGTTTTACATATGCGTCATGTGTCCCTTTGTAAAGAACAACACCATCCTTAACCTTCCCTGTTACCTTTGCTTGATTTTGTTCCGTCTTTGAATGAATGAGGTGTAAATTACTACCAGCTGGCATGCACACACATTACATCATCAAAACTTCATCGCCGGCTTATATTTGGATGTGAATTCAGCACCGTTACTATCTCTGCTGCCGACTCAGAGGCGGAACAACAACGACCCATCCATTACGCCTTAGTAACTTTTACACAAAACGGTGAGGTGCAATAAAGGCACAACAGTCCTGCCTTGAGCAGGTTGTGCAACAGAGGCTCTTGACTGACTTCTTCACATCCCAACAACACATTTCTTGCACAAGAAAACACTTTGGCCATTATGGTTATTTATCAGATGTTATCGTTATGAAGGAAACAGCTGAAAGATGTATCACACCATGAACATCTAACTAGGAAATGACAACATGCTATTTGACGTCTACAATATCTGCTAAGAAGTGCAACAGACAGCCAGGAAACAAACAAAAAAAAAAATCCCATTTTGAAGTAAATAAGATTGCATGAGTGGATGCTTTCGGACAGATAAAGTGCAGATAAGCTGCCAGAGGTTGTTGGGCATCCCAGAGAACGAGGGATGAGGGGATTATGGGCAGAGCATGAGAGGATGAGTGGATGAACACAGGATAATCTAAGGATTAACCACATAAACTGAGCAGTCTAATAAGACAATCACCAGGCTAATACAAACACCAGTCAACAGATTGCAGCCTTGTAAACACACAGCCACACATCAGGCAATATCCAATACATAGATGGTTCCTTTTACATGGGTGCATATGAAGAAGATTAAAGATTAAAGAGGCTTCTTTTTTCCTACATGACTGATAATTAGAATCAACATCCCCACCTTGTGGTTTAAAGGGTGACACTGAGCAATATTATTGCTGTATGAATACTGTATCCAGATGGGACAGAAATATTAGAAAACATGACGATGGAATGTTATAAAACATGTATTTTTGCAGGTTTGAGAAGAAATGACATCCTTACCTGACTATGAGACGGGTATCCATGGTAAAGGGTCAAAGGGTCGTTGTTCTGCAAGAGAGGAGAGATGTTTTGCAAACATGGTCAGTTATCTGCAAAGCAAGACCAGACAAAGACTCTGGAATGCAGTTTAATGAAACCATTCAGTCTTCATTCTAGTGATCTCTGCTTTTGATGACATCGGCATGCCAGCGACACACTCCTGCCATCTTCTACCTATTGGATCTTTTGTCCGCTCATAAAGACTAATGGGGGCAGGTGCGATCACGCGAGCAGAACGAGTGTCACCATAGCTCTTAAATCATATACGGGTCACCGGTGTCAGCGAGCGTGAAGCCCATTGGTGTGAAATGGCATCATGAGCACTGTCGGACACTTCTCTGCGCCACATATCTTCATTTAGGCTGAACAAAAAAACAACAACAGTGACATAAAGTTGCCAACCATTGGCATCACGAGACCCATTTCACTGGGGGGCACATGTTCCAGTATTGATCCGCCTCGGCCCCGTAAAGTCTCGTTCAAGTCAGTGTGCATGTCACTGCTGAGGTTAGAGGACTGCACTGACTGTCACAAAATGTATGCAATTTCACTTTCACATTCACTTTGTCAGCCACACACAGAGAGAAAGAGAGAGAATTAGTTATCATAGCACAACAGGTTGATTTGAGTTGAATGCAGCAGATTCAATCACGTTTGTTTGATTGTTTGAACGCCAATCAAACAAAAAACAACCTTGACACACTGAACACCCAAACCCACTGTACTGTACATGTTCCAGATTTGACTTAAAACGGCACAGTAGTCCCCGCAGACCACAAACGTAAAAAGTCACCAAAAAAAAAACATCTGCAGAGGATTAAATATGCTACTTTTGCCAAATTTACAAGACCACAGTGAGCAAGAGCATCAATCCGAAGCTGTGGTCAACATAAAACACAGCGAAATTAGCAGTTTCCAAATCAACCTATCATTAAAATTGTATTCAAGCTCACCGCTGACGGTTTCAAAGGAGTGAAATATCCACCGGCTGCTGTTGTGAAGTTGTTATCCAACCCGCCCAAACGCTCTTCTGTCCGAGGACGTTTGAAAACAAAGCCGTCCATGAGCGAGTTCCCCAGTTTACTGAGCTAACAACCATAATTAGAACATTATAAGATGCATCGGTTGCATTGTAAAGGCGTACACTGTATGCACGTGGTGTGACGATGTCCTCTTTGATTGCACTGAAATTTAAAATATTCCTCCCTTTTTATGGTTGCCTGCTTAATATTACCTCACGTCTTAGGCCAGCGCTGACACGACAACGTTTTTGCTGGAAAACGGAGAAGAATTTTCTTTGCATTTTGTTTCACACAGTTTCACACAGCAACCGAGCAAAAACAGGCGTGATGTGTAACACAGCAGCGTATATATTCCTAGTGTAACGTTTCAAGCGTTGAGCGAGTCGACTGCCAGCTGCTTTCTAAATACTCGGCTCTGAGTTGCTTACATAACCCGTCTTCAAAATGTCACATCCATTGTCCTGTCCTGCTGTTTCACGAGTTCACTCTTTTCATACAGACGTCCATTCGGCACAGTTGCTACCTTCACTGCTGGCTCGGAGACGGGAAAACAATGACCCACGAAAAAGGCACAGCAGGCTGTGTAAAAAGGGGTTTACATTCTGACCGGTGCAAAGCAAAGATGGATGCATCACATATCTGGTGAGCAATTACAGTTCCACAAGATGCATTATAGAGAACCTCATTTTGTTTGGAGCCAAATATTAAAACAAGAACATGTCCCTACTCCCTAAAAAGTTTGTAACTCACTTTATTTGTACACTCATAACATTGTGTTCCAGCTTTTATGGTAATGTCTTCCAATAAAAAGGGAGATTTTTACAGCAATTAGAACTCGCTTTGAAGGGGGGGAAACAGATTTGCCTTTCTCTGGCTTCATATCACTAGCTTGGAAAACAAATCCACTCCTTCCTCCTCTGTCTGTCTTCCCACTGATCCTCTTTTCTTCTGAAACCAATGTCCCTCATATGTTCCGTCGCTCTGTCCCCTGGGGGAACAATTTGCTCTGCGTATTTCACAGCTTGAGTTTGCCTGATTAATACTGTAGCCAACTAAGTCTGGACCTCATGGGGCCATTTCACTAAAAACTTAAGCACAATGTTTCCCAATGCAAGAGGCTTAGGGTGGGGACGGGGAGAAACACAGAGGAAATGTCTTCATGATAGAAAACTGCAGCTAGTGTGAGTCCATCTCAGAGCCAAAAATGTACTTAGTGAAGAGGCTTTGGGAGGTAGAAGCTCTAAATAATGAATCACCTCTTAGAGGCTTGAATAACATGAATAAAGTATAAACCTTATTTTACAGTGAGGCCAAACTCTGAACTCGACACACTGGCGCTACAGAGCAGAAAACGATCAAACAAAACCAAGAGGTCAAAAAAAGGGGAGGAAAAAAAAAGATTTATAGAGCAATATACTGTGTAAAAGTTAAAGAGGAAGGGGGGGGGGGGGGGGGGGGGGGCGTGACTCAAAAACATCTGCAACCAGAGCTGGAGTAAAATGTGAAATGGACAGAAATGGAAAAAATAAAAAAAGAGAGAGAGAGAGAGAGAGAGATGGAGGGCAGAAAGACAATGACTCTTACATGAGTGGAGTCATGTGCTTAATTTCCTTAAGGAACTGGGAGGAATGAGAGGAGGGAGGGCCGGGAGAGACCAACTTCCACTCTCAACACAGCAGCACACAAAAAGATTTGGGACTTAACGCAGCAGCAGTTCATCACGGTTTGACCTTTTTTTGTTGGTGACAAATGAAGCCCAGCTGATTCTCATCTGGAAATGGAGATAGTGGAGGTGGTGGGGGTGAAGGTGGGGGTGAGAGGGTGGGGGTGGGTGGGTGGGGGCTGAAACAACAGAGGATACAGCAGGCAAAGACTGGCTGAGCAGGAGAAAGTAACAGAATGACTAGGAGTCAACAGATGGTGGAGAGGTGTGAGGGCGGCAGGGGGGCGGGGGGGGAGGCAAACTGAGGGGTGGTTTGAGGCTAGGGATGCAAAGCTCTGTTGCCTCCGCAGCGTCTCCTTCACACCATCCTTTGACAAGGTGACGGCAGTCGCCGAACCCCGCTACTCCCTCTCCACGTCACGATGTGTGTGTGATTGTTTAGCGCGCGTGTGTGTGTGTGTGTGTGTGTGTGTGTGTGTGTGTGTGTGTGTGTGTGTGTGTGTGTGTGTGTGTGTGTGTGTGTGTGTGTGTCGTCTAATCTGGTCAAAAGCCTTGTGTCTATTCCTGACGTGCCTTGGGACCGCTGCTCTTTTGAGGAGGAACTACATTTCGCTGCTCGGAGAGTCACCCTATACCCAACTGCAAAGCAGGACAGTCCTTCCAGTCAGGAGGTTTTGTGGATCCGTTTAATCCACGGAGCACTTCCATGCTTAAGCCTCTAAACAGTCGGCCATCTGATCTGAAGTTTATTATTATTCGCCCTCAGTGTAAGGTCACGTCCATCCAACTTTTTACAGTAAACCTACACTAGTCAAAATGGATTTTGGAGGCTGCCTAGACTATTTATTATTTATCATTATTATTATTATGGAGCAATATGGAGCAGCAAATCACATGCAGCACAATCAAATTGATGTCCACAGCCCTGATCGGCATCTCAAGATAAAACTGTAATTTTCAATCCCCCAATTAATTTTACATCTGATTGGAGGAAGACTAGAATAAACATGTATTTATTTACCACACAAACATAATTGCCCGTCATGACTGCTCACCATCATTATTTCAGCGACGCTGCACTGACACTGGAGACGTTTGCTGGACTTTTATGATCGATTCTGACGTCCATTTTTGGCAGAAATCTTTGGCTGGGTGTTCAGTTTTGACTTAGTAGCACAGAGCCATTAAAACTGATTATGAAGGAGCAGTTTATGTGAATTATGTGACTGTTGCTGCTATTAATCTTCCACTGTCAATTTGCAGATTATTTTCTTGACTAATCATTTCATTGTTCAGTCCAAGAAATGCCATACAATTTCTCGGATCCTAGAGTATCGACTCTTTTTCAGTCTATTCTTGCTTGAGCAATTATGCAAATAGTCAATAACTAATACAGCTTAAGATTGAATTTTCTGACTTTCATTATGTCATCATTACTGTTCTAATGCATTGTAATAGTTCTTATTACATTTGCTATTTTTCAGCAGAAGTCTATTATAAGTGGTAGATAGTATACTGATAGACTGATGCCCTGCATACTATTATTATGATGCATCAGCCAGTAATATCAACCCTCTATATTATTTTTCAATGCACACCTACTACAAATAATGTTCTATATAAATGTGAGGAAAATATACATTCATTAGAACAAAATAGTCAATAGAAAATAATACTATAAGAGTATCAAATCACTTCAAACTGCAATTAACATGTGAGGATAACTACACTGTACGCACATTAAATCTGCCTCAGAGCAGAGCATCGAACATGCAGGCGTCTCTCTGCTGGTCTCTTAAACATAATTCAGTCAACAGAGCTCCGCCGGCAATTCATCACAGAATAACAGGGCTGGAAAAACTACATAAATATTCTAACCTCAGAGGAAAAATATATTTTTCTTGCTGACGTTTTCCTTCTATTTCAGTGGCGGGGCTGAGATGAAATCACAGAGGGGTGATCCACCCACATTAACGTCCGAGTCAAGTCATCTGTCCTCGCCACGGCTACCCAAGGCAAGACCTTATAAGGTTAGAGAGAGAGCCCCGGTTCCTGCACAGAGTGACAACAAAACATGAGCCGCTCAGCATCATGCTGGATGGATATCAAAGCCGACAACCTCCTCTCAACGTTTGCCAAAATCTCAGCTGGAGATGTGAAATGTTGTTATGACCCCCCTCATAAAAAAAAATAAAATAAAAAAAAATCCTGAAAAATGCTGGACTTCCCCATCACAACACTGGAACGCAAAATAGACTAAAAATACGCTGTCTGTCTGTTTTGGGTTTGTTTATTTGGGCTCACTCTCCTGGTCTTTTCAGCAACTTTACATTTATTTAAAATGGGATGAGCTCCAGGAGGTCAGCAGAAAACATTTGAACTTGTACTGTTCTATGCACTTAGCAGATTTTATTTGCCCCATTAGCTGAGCATTCAGTCATGTACCACTGAATGCTGCATGCATTGCTGCAGACTTGACTTAATGGAGCAGTTCCACCCCTGCATTGTGGTGACATCACAGCCTAATGAGAAAAACAGCAGTGTCAATGGCCAAATGGGAAAGATCTCATTATTGGGCTGGAGGGGCACAAATGGATCTTTACGCCAACGACATCCCATTGTTGGATTTAGTTACAGGTCAGAGTTCACTTCCTGCCATGATGCTGGCAATAAAATAAAAAAAAAAAAAAAAAAATCAAGCATAGAGGAACAGGAGACAGGGTGCTTTATGGGATTCGGGATGCTTTCTGCTCTATTATTTCCCTTTTTTTTTACCCTCATTCTCTGAAGATTAGCTTTATAGAAGTACTTGTGTGCATTTTTACAGATGTTTCTTTGACAGCTGAGTGCTCTACTTTAAATGAAGGAGAACTGAATATCACTCAGCCCAATTTGCTTCCGGAATATGAACAGTGTCGCTGAGTTTGGGAAATGAAAATACACCAGAGTGTGTTGCACATACAAATTGGGATTCATAGGGTAATTCTTAAAAATGAGTGTGAGGCACGGGCCACAGTGGAAAAACAGTGTATACGGTGGAATAAGGCTGAGCTTACAAATTAACACCCGGTATAGCTTTTGGAGTTGGAAAATACAACTAGCTATTATTTTATTATCGATTAATCTGTCATAATACGTTCTGATTAATCTTTTAGTGTATAAAATGGTCATTATAATCCAAGACGACATAATCAAATGTCCAGAACCCAAAGATATTTAACACATAATGATATAAACTGACAAAAAACAAAATACATCTTACATGCCAGAGGTAGGAAACAACACGGGTTTTTTTTTTTTGTTGTTGCCATTTTTGCTTTTAAAAAAAGCATTAAAAAAATCAGACGATTGTGCAAATACACAGATTATTTCACTGCTGGCTGCATCGTACTGTGTGCATATGTGCATGTGTGTCGTATAAATCCTCAGCCTTAGATAAGGATCTCAGGATCAGTGTAGTTATAATGCCCCCTCCAGTATGAGATCCCATTAGCTGGAAACAAAGCCTCTTTACTGCCAGTGATAGGGCAAATCTGTTCCTGCACCAATAGGGAGGGAGGGAGGGAGGGAGGGAGGGAGGGAGGGAGGGGGCAACTCTTCCACTCTCATTTCCGGACTGTCAAGCCAGTTCACGTTCAATACATTTTAGGGGTTGAAGCTATTGATCTGCACTTCTCTCTCTCTCTACCACACACACACACACACACACACACACACACACACACACACACACACACACACACACACACACACACACACACACACACACACACACACACACTCTTCCACTCACATCTGTTTCTGTGTGCATTACGTTCCTAAGCCTGTCAATCAGCACTTATGGACAGCAACACAATGTAAAGCCAGCCATTTAGTTTTTCCCTACCGGAGCAAACAGACCACTTCACCTCCATAACTGGTGCTTTCAACGGCGGAGAAAATAGCTTTCGGTCTTCCACTGGAGTGCTTCTCCTTATATAATACACCATAATGATATTCAGAGCGCCCGCCTCGCCTCCTGTGGCACTCTATTAACAAATATTTGACCACTTTTGGATCACTAAGGGAGGAAAAAAAAAAAAGCAACAGGAAATTGATTCCACTGACCAATAAACAGTCCATCACATCTGCTCATCCAATCAAGGGACGACAGGCTAAACAATGCAGTAGATTAAAGCAAGGATGAGAGAATCGGAGCCATTAGAGGTGGTGGATGATTGCTGCCCCCCCCCCATAAAACTGGAGGTCTCTGTTTACCTCAGATACATCCTCCTGGCCCCCATCGCAAAACAGCACACAAGCAAACACTGACATCAATTTCCATTCTGAACCAAATGTTGTTCGCATCATTATGCCACATGGCAGAGGGCTTTTTAGCTTAATAAAGGTCAAGTTTGTTTACACCGCCGCTCTGCTGGGACTATATTTGGGCTTTACGGATATTCAGAAAACAAAATATGCTGTTTAGTGATTTCAGAAGGAACAGAGTAACAACGTAACACCTCAGTGGTTTGAGTCGATACAAATTAGACTGTTGTATTTCCTGCTTAAGCTTTACATAAATGTATGCAGCTACAATGCAACATTGTAGCCATATAGCCAGCGCTGTGGATTTGTATTTCCCTATTGAAATCCCCTTTTAAATTTGAATTTAGTTGAATAACGTAGAGCACTTTTTACAGCTGAGGTATTTCCTGCAGTGCTGGTAACGGACTGGGCAGGGTTGGACATTTGGGGCCCTTATGCTGTAACTGTTGTACCTGCAGCTGGAGGCTTAGTTCACACTGTGGTTCAAAGTGACACAATTCTGATTTCTTCTCTAATTTGTTTTTGTTTTTTTGCATTGACTGTTCATATTCTTCTTTGTATGCGAGAATCAGTGTGAACAGATCTGTGCCATAGCCCCACATTTACAACAAGCACGCTGATGAACAACAGGAAATATCATTGGTATGTCAGTTCCTTATCAAAATTGATAGAATGGTGATGCAGGCATTCATTGCTGGCATTGTTTGATGTAGTAAAACCAGACTAGTGACACTCCATCTGCTTTGATTGCATTGGATTGGAGCACGTTCCCATTTATCAATTAAATTTACATCCTCATGTCACCAAGCTATACTCCATATTTGACTCCATCATTGCTGAGAAAACACTGATGTGAGCATGCTCAGTAGGAGAAAAGCCATCTGATCTGACTGTTAACACTGCTGCCACATTAGTAGGAATCAGATATGATATAGGGCCACATATGAGAGAGACTCAAATCAGAGTTAAAAAAAGACCAGATTTGCATGTGATTTGTGCTGTTTACCCTGAAAAAACAAACAAACACACACACACACACATTTGAGCAAAACAAAAGGATCAGATATGGGCCACTTTTGCCTGCAGTGTGAACACAGCCTATGTTACGACTTAGTGAAATTAACAGATTGCAAATGGGCCCACAATACAGTAATATATGCACTTATAAAATGTCATCATGCACCAAAACAGCATAAGACTCTTGCACCACCCCTGTGTGTTGTCGTGTCTGCAATACAGTATTTGGACAAAAGAGTCCCCCTTCCTCACCTGACCAACCTCGCCGATCCCTCCTGAACCGTCGATACGGGGACGCTTGCACTCCGCCCCGGCCGAGTCCACCAGAGCCGCCGCTGTCTGCCCGTCGGGCTCCGGGTCTCCACGCTTCATGCCCCGGACAACTGCAGGAGCGCCGCCCGCGATTGGGTGCACCCCGGCCATGGTGTCCAGCTCTCTCTCCCGGTCCATGAGACCCCGGGACACAGGCAGCATGATGGATGCAACGTCGGTCGACATTAACATTTAAAAATCTTCTTTTGTCCCCTGTCTTGAGCTGAACTGGGGTCGAAATAGACGACAGGCTACCTACTCGTGGGCACTTTTGTGCGTAACGCCAGCCTGTATGCTATTAAAACGATCTTATAAAGCCGTGGTGTGTTTTCTACACGAGCCCCATGAAGAGGTGGGGTGTCTTGAAATGTTCCGGTTAAGAAATTGAATACAACACTGGATTAACGTCACTACAAAACACGGCGGTCAAATTCAGGAAAAGTCCATTAAAATACAGGCAGGTTTAGCAGATTCAGTAGCGGCTCCCTGTTTGCTGACCGTGTATTTATTTACTGCGGGGCTTCCTAAGAGGCCTGCGTTATTTCAGATCATAACAGGCCAATTAAATAAACACCACTGACAACAATGGCTCCGGAGAAGAACCTACAACCCAATTTCAATTCACCATCGGGTTTTCGCCTGTGATTTAGGAGCACAAAATCAACACCCTACCGCAACCTCAAGAAGAAAACCCCCTCCAACATGTCTTCCCTTTCCTCTCCTGTCTATTGGCCACAGACTTACACCACAGAGCAGAGGTTCACTCAAAGTCAATCCTCGTCAGGAGCTCTCTCTTGCCCCCATGTTAGTCCTCACGTCTGCGCTCAACGACGATTTCACCCCCTTTTCAAAAAACGCACGGACGGAGGGGTCGCAGTCTTCTTCTCTCCCTCTTGCTTGTTATTTTCTTTCCCCCTCTCAGTTTTCCCGGTGTGATATTTCAGCATGCGTTACAGAAAGGAAATTATCCTCCCTCCCTCCCTCCCTCCTCCTACTCTCTTGGTGTAGTCATTCCCCTCCTCCTATCTTCCGCTCTCCGTTTGAACGCTGAGCCAGGCAGCCTGCAAACACACGCAGTATGCCGCAGTGCCTCCATGCATTTCACTGAGGAGGAGGGGAGGTGTGTGTGAGGGGGGGTCTGAGACTCCCGAGCTCTCACGGTTTATACTTAAACCTTTAAATCCAGAGCTCTGTAACACCTCCCAGTGCGCAGTTTCGTTTTATTTTAACAACGTCAGAGTTTTGATTGCTTTCTCTGCGGTGTAATGGTGGCAGAATAACAGAAGGTGGGCTTAATCATTAAATCCAGCCCCGGAAGATTTCATTCCTAACTCATTACACAACCAATACACAGGCCAAGGTCTTCACACAAGCCCAGCTGTGAGTCATGCAGCATGGAGTAGGCCTACCTTATGTTCCTCCGGTATTTTTATTGCATGGATGACACCCAGTGGTAAAAGGCTACCATTAGAGGCGAAGACTTAAAAAAGACCATTTGATGTGGCAAATTACAACACAGACTAAAGCTTGTTTTGAAATGTTCCTTTTTGATTTCCAGGGCTAATTGTAGGCCCTCATAGAAATCAACTGATTTCTACTTTGACAGCTTAGATTCACCGAAGGAACAGTTCAGATATTTAAGAAATAGCTTAGGCCTAGTCTCCGTCTTGCTCATGACTAGTTGAGGGCCCCCTGGTTCACAAAGCAGTAAGGTTCCTCATATCCTCTGCTTCTTCTTTTTAGCTGTTCCTCAAAGAGCAAAAACATCTGGCGATGCTGCTGTCAGCCATTAAAGCCCCGACCGGCTGGAACAGTCATCCAGAAGATCTGAGAGGAGCTGAAAACTGACAGATTTTGATGGTAAAAGGCTTGGGCATGTTGCATGGAGGAACCTGTTAAATTGTACAATGGATCTGGATAAAGGGGCATATTAAGAATTTTTTTAATTTATGAATTTTTTTTACAAAGCAAGGTAGGGCTTTTTGTACCGTTTTGTCAATAACACATATAGACTTCTTGAAACTGGGTGGAAGAGTGGAGCAAATGCCAAAAATGGAGCTGGTGAACTTTTAAGTCGAACCAAATAAAGAGGTAGATCCATGTATTTAAAAAACAAAACAGAACCACAAAGGCAGCAGTTTTGATGACATACCTATTTTGTGGGAATTTGGATTATGGTTTAATTTTATTTAAATGGTCTTGGTGGGGTTGTGCACTCTATTGTGTCACCTTATACTAACTATAGAATTAAATTACTATGTGTACTATTATTTTTCATCTTTCCTTCAGTAACTTAATCACTTCTTTTGTTTCATCGATTGCTTGTAAAGCACTTTGAATTTCATTCAAATTGTTTGAAAGATTGTTTGTTATGTAAGGTTTGGTTGATTGACTGAAATATCAAAGCTATAGCCAGGAGATGGTTAGCCTAGCTTAGCATAAAGACTGGAAATGGGGGGGAAATAGCTACATTTTGTCCAAAGATGGCAAAATACATCTTCTAGCACTTCTAAAGCTCACTAGGCAAAACACTGAATTTCGTTTCATTCTTCCAAAAGCTGAAGAAGTGTAATAAAAAAAAAACTGTAAAAATGACAAGTTGTGGTTCACGTGTCTTCTGGAAGCCACTGCTCTCAGCCAATAAATAGTCCCCAAAACTGCATGAATCCAGTACTTCCTGTATTCATTTAGTCTTTTTGTACTTAAACAAGAGTTGGTGAAGAGCTTTAGCAGATTTTCCTACATTAAGACAAAGTCAGGTTAACCAGTTTCCGTTCTTTATGCTAAAAAAACAAATAACGCTTGTAGATTTAGGTTGCCAGTATACAGATCAGAACTGCTGGTCCATGGTCCAATATCGTTAATAATCCACTCATACATTCAGGTGAATTGGGAGATTGTCTGAGGTTTATATTTTTACCTTTAAAAGGAGCAAAGACTCCATGATGTGCAGTATAAATACTAGAAAACTGATGTTGAATTACCAACCAGCTGAAGATGGGAACTGCCCCAGAACACCAAAAGTCTCAGGTTCATTGTACCGTTTGTGGCAATTTGATTAATTTCATTTGGGGGAATAAAACTTACATATAATAGGAACCTTTACAGTTGGTCTTGCTTTTTTTTAACCCAATCGTGAGCCTTCATCTTGAAGATACCCAAGTATCTGATTTTGTCCTTACACCAGGCATGTGCTAAATCCAAGTACCACACTGTGACCCCATGGCTATGTAATATTCCAACAAAGGAATACGGTACACATTACACAGTGAAAGTTAATAGGGGCACAGAAGCTTCTTTTTTTTCCCCTCAGGGTCCTTCAACCATGTTTATCCAGCCATGTCTCTGAACAAGTTTGGGTGAAAATATCAAATTACCTTTCGAATCCACACACTGATATGGTTATATGTACATCCTCTTAAACATCTACTTTGTTATTGCTATAAACCAAAGCAAGCCGGTCTGAGTCTCATTCATGCTCAGTCCACAAGGGCCAAATGTTCCGGTAAACAATGCTGCCTCCCACCTTTTAATGGAAAACCACTTCCTGCTGTAAAACCCCCCCCAAACAGCTGCAAACGTAGGAACAGACACACACAGTCGGTGTCCTTCAAGAGCTTTTATTGTTGGTTGAATGAGTGATGTCTGAAGGCTGAAAAGAAGGAGATATGGTCAGCATAGAAACATAACTCTGGTGTTATTTTACAGCTAAAAGTACAGTTAGCTAAATATGCAAGTCCTGCTTACTGATGATCCTCATCTCCACCAACTCCAAGCCTCTTCCACGTCGTAACTGAAAAACAGGAAATGGATCGGTCTTAATAAATAATTCAAAACCCTCATTACTAAATCATTGTCCTGCTGTCATATGGAACGTTAGCCACTATTAGCTCTCAGGCTGTTTTCAGTCAGGAGTGTTTTAAGGCCCATTCATTCATGTGTGTTTTCATGCAATCTTTCTTTGCTCATGAGGGTGTGGTGGGTGATCCGAGGAAAAGAGCGCTCATTTTCCTTACAATCACTCGCCAAAGCATCCCTCGATGCACGGTCCGTCACGTGGTGAGCAGATTTCAGTTGAGCACATGAAGTAGATCTGAGGAGGTAAAAACAGGATTTGATGCACGTCTCAAGAGTATACAATGAACCGATACAAACAGCTGGCGTCAATTGAGATTTGGACAGAATTTGAAGTTTATAAAATGGCCTCTGCACATCTTGTAATGGAATCTGATTTAAGAAGCTGGCTTCAGAGATTTAGGTACAAAGCAGTTTTCCACAGCCACATATTTCAACAAATTTACCCGTAACTTTTACAAAATCAAGACAGAACCTAAACTGAGATTTCATTTCATTCCCAGGTTGAAACTCATGCCGCAAAACAACTTGTAATTATTACTCTGGTGTGGGTAAGGATTAAACAAGATATAACATGCTCATTGTTGAGCTTTACAGGCGCTGGAGGCTGCATTTTCATCTTTAGATGGAGCCAGGCTAGCCATTTCCACCAGTTTCCGTTTTTCAGGCCAAGGAGACAAATGAGAGTGGTACCAATCTTCTCAACTAACTCTTGGCAAGAAATTGAAAAGGCACATTTTCCAAAAGTTCAAGACAGACATCTTTATTAATCCCCCAGAGGGGAAACTTCAGTCAGTGCCACAGCAGACAAGGAACACCACAGATAAAATATTTCCATAAATTAATTTAAATGCCAGGTCCTCCTATAACACACAGATCATGAAAAGACCACAATCATATTGTCTGCGATATCATTCCACTTTTATTTAACTAACTGAATCGCGTCCGCTTATCCTTACCTCCTCGTCTGGGTACTCGCCAACAGGAAGGAACTGGAAGGTGCTGATGGTGAAGCGGCGGGTCTGAGCCTGAGGAGAAGGCGGCGGAGGATCAAAGACCACACCTTGTTCTGGTGCTGGGTCCAAGGGGTTGGGACAACTAGGAAGTAACATAATTAGTCAGCCAACTAGAAAAGTTTTTTTCTATTCTTTGTGAAACACACTTTCAAACTGATACGTTTATGTGCGGTGAATCTTTGTTATGTTCTCTTCAGACAGGAAATGTTTCAACGTGTACCCGTTGTACAGCAACAGCAACACAGCCTTTCCAGAACGGGGGTAGGCCACACAGAAATGCACCAGCAGCACCAAACTGGGATCTGGGGTGTTGAGCAGCCGCACCTCCAGGTAGAGAGGTTTCCCCAGCAGCATCTGCAGGGGCTGGTGGTACTGAGGGTAGTAGCTGCTGTACTGGGCATCTGTGATGAGGAGGTGTGTTGGAATAGAAGGTTATTTCTTTAACCACATTTCAAACCACTCAAAGCTCATATATTACTGACATAGTGGATATGATTAGATGTCATCAGTGTTAATGCGTGTTGACTCTGTATGACACAACATCATACAATTATGATTTCCTAGTTATGTAATATTGTTGTCGATAATGAAGGGAATCTACCTTTGGCAATCCTGAGCTGGACTCCAAACACCCCCTGGGTATGAACAGCAGGTCCCAGCGTGGGAGTTTTAACCATGTAACTAACACTCAGAACCGTGTTCGGCAGATACCTGCACTCCACCAACAACCTGAGAATGAGATGGGACACATGGTGATGGAAATCTAGAGATTAAACTTTTGTTTTTTTAATCTTTTTTTGTGCAGTACTGCCTTTATTTGACCATCTATAATGTAGGCATGGTACATAAACACAAGAAGTGGAAAAGTGGATGAATGTCCCCCAACTGGAATCAAAGAAACATTGAAATCACATGGTACGCAAACATTTCATCTCGCCAGTATAAAGTATATTTTTTGTTATTTAAAATGTCAAATAGCCTCAATAATTTAATAAAAATGACTGTTGGGGTGCAGATAGCGCAGTGGTTAGAACACACGTCCCATGTACAGAGGCTGTGGTCCTCTAGCGGTCGGCGGGGGTTCCATTCCGACCCGTGGCCATTTGCCGCATGTCTTCCCCCCACTCTCTCTCCCACATTTCCTGTCACCTTTTCAGGCTAGTCTGTTGTCTACTTCGCAAATCTGCTTTGGTTCACTCTTGCCATTGTTGCAGCATCATTTTTCGCAACAGAAGGCAGCTTTTTTTTTTCAGTAGCACAACACATGGCAGATAGTAACTAGCGGGTTAGCATAGCAGAGCATTTCACAGCTAAAGGAATGTTTCCCCTCAAGCGTTGGTAGAAACCAAAATCAGAGAACGTTGCTCCATAAATGCTGAATGTGAAAATAAGCAACATGTTCATCATATCAACTGTCCCCGAGTGGTAAAAAAAAAATAAAATAAAATTTTAAAAAAAGTTATCGCAGGTTTAACTAACTTAAACTTAATTACTACCTTATTTTGTGTTTAGTGACACTGAAATCCTCTCTAAACCGGTTTTACTCTAATAATAAAAAGCAACACAAAAAGCTGACCTGACAGGAGAATCCCTTGTTATGGTGCCATAGTTGAGGCTGATTGTGTGAACCTTGTTTATTATTTCCACTATGTAGATCATCGCTTTCCCAACCATCTGTAAAAACAGAATTGGGACAAGTAATTTAGTCTAAATGGTGCAAGAACTGCGATCGCTGCATTTAGGCTACACAGGAAAAGCATACATTCATTTTATTCTTTTTATTCGATTTGTTGACAATAAGAAAAATAGACCATCAAGACAAGACCATTTACTCAACATCTTACTCAAATTTTCATTATTGTATGCAATGTTTTCAATCATTGTGGCTTACTACTCTGCGTGTCCCACACCCATCCATTGGGATCTTGAACAGGGCATAGTCGGAAGTCGCTCTCTCAGGTTTGCAGGTGGAGTTACCAGCAGCCACAAGCAGGGCAGGTGAGAGAGGAGGTTCAGTGAGGGAGGCAGGCACGGTGAAGACAAAGTGGCGGTCAATAGTGCACTCTGGAGGATGACACAATCGCACACACACACGTAATGATACACAAGCACAGTTATGTAAAGGTCAGGTGAACAAAAGTTCAGAAATCTCGGGAGGCAATTGATATCGAGACCCAAGGTAACTTGTACCCTTTTCACAGTCTGTGTCACTGCCAGATTGAATCATGCCAGACAGGCCTTGAATATGCCTCCTCATACATCCAGCAGCTGCTGCACTTACATTTCCGCACCCAAAATAGCTCCACTGTACTCAAATGGCGGGAATACTAGTGAGGGGGACAAACTGCAGCTCACCATCCATGGCGTAGTAGCAGGCAGGGGGCTGTTTGCTGAAGCAGCATCCCATGGAGAGGCACTGTGGCTGGGATATAGATCTGGGTCCGCAAGGGAGACGCTGTACGCTGGTAAGGTTGCACTCTGAGGGACAACACGAAAAAATGTCAGCCACAACTCTGGACGGCCAAGAGAAAGCACCATCTGATGAGCTTTTAAGGAGAAGTGAACATAAAATCCATCTACCTTGTCCAGGCACGGGGATGAGAACTGGACAGGAAAACTGAGACTCCAGTCTCCCACTTACTGTCATGTAGACGATACTAATGATGTATATTTTACCCTTTGAGAGAAAAATGTTTATATAAGAGTTCACGGGTAAAGGAAATGGTCATTATACAAAAGGTCAAATGCTCAGTGTGAATCCTGAGTCAATACTTGCATGCAGACTCATGTAGCAGCGCGAATGTAACCGGAGACGCAAATGGATTTTGCCATCTTTGCCTTTTCTTGCAGAGTACCCACAGTGCTTTGGGGCATCTTGGAGGTTCATTGTGTTTCCTTTGATATCTGAAAAAGCATATGTGGAAACATACAATAAGTAAATTTTTTTGTGGAGACTTTAAATGGCACAATTATAGCTCTCAGCATGGTCCAAGTGCCGCCCAGTGAAAATCCCCCCTTCAACTGCAGACCAGAGAGTGCAGCACCCCCCCTGAGAAAACACTTTAAAAGTCAACTCATGCAGAGCTGATGACAACCATATGCACCTGGAACATATACCCCAACATACATGAGCACACCTTTAACAACAATTCCTGAGATGGGACCAGAGGGGAGCTCCACGGTCATCTGATGGGAGGAGCAGAAGACTTTAAGCGCTGGGACAGCATGTGGGCTGACCGTCAACTTGGTGGGGCTGGTTGGGGCAGGTAACATTGTTGGGGTAACTGGTACTGGCGTTTCAAGGGTATTTTCAAACGGACATCGCAGGTCCAAAGTCGTATATTTTGCCATGGAGAGGTCCCAAAACCTCAGAGGTAAGGAAATGGTCATGTTGGTCTAAAGAGAGAACAATCAATAAAGTCAGTATTAACCACCACACTTTGTTTTTAACTACTGAATTTGCTTTAATCATGTAAAACTGACGTGTTACAAGTTGCAGTTGCACAGAACATAAAACTCCTCTAAGTATAGATGCATGCAAATCACATGGTGTTAATGGAACAAATGAGCATCTGGACTGGTGTCATAAATCACTGTCAGTGTAGTTGAGAGTGGAAAGAAATTAAAGAAATTCAGGGACATTACAGTAAAAGCATTTGCACAAAGACAACACATTTGCAGGCCGTGACGAGGCTTTATGGAGGATCTTACCTGTGGCTCGCTGTGGCAGGCAGGCAGAGGAGAGTGAAATATTACCCCAGAGTCCTCCACCATTTGTAGCATATACCCACAGAGTGAAGACACACTGGAGAGGGACAGCCAAGTCTTCATTTGGTCTAACGTTAGAAACAATGACTGTTATATCTTTCATATCGGTTACAAAATTAATACTTAACAAATAAAAGCTGATCTGATGTGGAGTCTCTGAGCAAGCTACCAAATTGTGGGACCAGTATAAATGTATATTGGTTGATATTTTGGCCAAATTTCATGAAAACATGTTGATCGGTTTTTGAGTTATGCCGGGAACAAAAAAATGTTTACAGACACTGATAGCTATATCTGATGCATTATATCTAAGGGGGATAAAATCATTTACATGTGGCCTCAGAGAGTTTTCTCTTTGAAAACATGAAAATCCAAACTTCTCACAAATGAAGAGCTCTTATGTTTACACAAACACTGACCTCTGACCTGGATGGAGTCTGGGTGAGCAAAAGGCAGGAAGGCAACCATCTCTCCCATCAGACACTGGAGATGGGGGATCTGTGGAGTGGGCTCAGTTGGGGTAGATGCTGTAGAACTTGTGGTGGTAGGAGTTGGAGTTGTAGTAGTGGTGGTAGGAGTTGGAGTAGTGGTGGTGGTGGTAGGAGTTGGAGTAGTGGTGGTAGGAGTTGGAGTAGTGGTGGTGGTGGTAGGAGTTGGAGTTGTAATAGTGGTGGTGGTGGTTGTTTGGGGCTTTTTGGTGGTTACTGATGGTTGAGTCTGTGGATACTGGGGCACAGGATGAAAAGGTGGATAATAGTGTGGAGGGTAGAGCGGATGGAAATAATAATAGTAGGGATAAGGGTAGTAGCCACCGAAGTTGTGAGCGTAAGGAGGACAGTTGGTTGGTTGAGTCGCTGTTTTCAGAGGATCCTGAGGAACAGTTTGAGGTTTCTCTTTGGGAGGCGTTGGAGGTGTGGGCGGATGGAGGTAAATGGGTCTTTGAGGATAAAAGTGGCCGAACTGATAGCTTGGGCCGTCAGGTTGTGTGGGAGCCATTGTTCTGGTCGTAGTCGTGGTTGTGGTGGTGGTGGTGGTGGTAGGAAGTGATGGTGCTAGAGTGGCATGTGAAGTGGAAGCAGGCTGCACCTCAGGACCAGGTTTTGGGAATGGAAAATGACCATAATGATAGTAAGGGTTATATAAAGCAGGAAGATAAAATGGACTGAGTGGGAGGTGTGGACCCGGAGGCTGTTTTGGTTGAGAGGGAGGCAGCGGTGGTCTGGGTAGCTGGGTAGGTGGAGCAGCAGTAGTAGTTTTCTTAGCCACAGAGGTTGGAGCCGGTGTCACTGCGGGGTAGTAGTACATATAGGGGTAATACACACCAGATGAATATTGAGAGGGACCAAGAGGCAGTTTGGAACCTAGATGGGGAGAACTGTCCTGGCTTGGCTTTGGTAAATATGGAGCTTGTACAGGAGGCAGGGAAGGAGGGGGAGGGTTTTTTAGCTCATCTCCAGGGGTAAAGGGCAGTTTGCCAGGCCCCATGGGGTAGAGGGGCTGTGGCCCTGGAGGACTGCCAGGGGTTGGTTGAAGGGGGCGTGCCAGTTGTGGGCCAGGAGGGTAGACCTGGGGAAGTTGATATACAGGGTATCGGTAGTAGGGATGTTCAGAATGCGGAGCAATCTGTTCCGTGGTTGGTGGTTGGGTAGTGGGAGGAGGAGGAGGGGTGGTGGGCACGGTGTTGACAGGATCTGGGATATACGGAAACTGGGGGTAACTGGGAGATGGGGGAGGAGAAGAGGGAGAAGGTGGGACGTAGGGAAGGTGAGGATTGACTGGACAGGAGAGGATGTATTCCTCATCATCTATAACAAGGTGGAGATGATAACCATCCTGAAAGACAGCATCACATTACAATATGATTCATGCAAGCCTGCAGCCTGCCACAATAATCCATTCACATCAAATCACTTACTTCACTTGTGACACAAGGAGAACTATATGAGATGAGGAAGGACAGTTCCTCAGGACTGGAGTAGAGGCGGGCTGCACAATCTTCAGATACAAACGGACCCCAGCCTCCATTCACTGTAAAGCACAGTACATGTTGTTGTGATCAGGTTCAGTTGTTTAAGGTTCAGATTCAGAGTTTGAATAACGTTAAGAGAGTGTGTATTCTATATTTAAAAACCACACATTTATAGGCAAATTAGACTCATTAAATATTGGCTATTGGCAGCGTGGGAGTTTTCAAAACAACACATCTCCAAAGTTGGGTTTTTCTTCACTTCAACGCTGACAGCTGTGCTTTTGTTAGTCAATGTCATTCACATTGTCAAATTCTGCTTTAAAAGATATTTGTAGGAATACTCCACACGTAGGCTATATGGTCAAATTTAAATGATTTAAGATTAACAACAATATTTGACCAGATCAAAATGGAAAAACAAACAAAAAAGACTCACTAGATGGCAGAAGGGAACAACATCCGCTTGAGTTCCAGCAACTGCAAACGTCAGAATTTCTAATCCTGGTTCTAAACTGATCTGCACGCAAGTACACGAGGTAGTGACTCACCAGTTCTGCTTTTCGATTAACTTTCAATTTAGAATTTAAACAGTGACACTCCTAAATAGCACTAATTACAAGGAAAGAATTCAGTTAATGACCTTCACCACGGAGGTAATGTTTTCTTCCACACTGGTTTGTTTGTCTCTTAGCACCATTACACAAAAACATGAGGTTTGGGCATTTGACAAGGAAGAAACAACTACATTTTGCAATGGATCCAGATTTCAGAGTGTATTCAGGATTGTTGGGTGTACAGGTGGGGCATGTGCCATGGAAGAAATTAGCTATTTTAGGAGCAGATCCAGGTAAAAGGGGTGGATACATTTCAGTCACTTCACTTTTTTTTGTGTTTTAAAAAAAAATTAAATTATGCAAAAACTACTTGAGGGATTTTCATGAGGGGGGGGGGGGGGGGGGGGGGGGAATAGAAGCATTACATTTTGGACTCGATCTGGACAAAGAGGTGGATCCATGTTTTGTTTTGTTTTTTCAATTTGGTTCTCCTCTAGGACCAGGTGTTTCAATCTCTTGATAGCTGCACTATCCGAATGGCACCTGACTTTGTGGGTGGGAGACAGTGGAGCTGGTTGTGGGGGCTTGTTGGAGCTGGTTGTATCCTCTGAATGCATTGGCCCGGGACGAGGTCATCAGGAGGTACCCAACCTTCACAGTGTGTTTCGGCCTTTATCCTCAAAGCTCTCTGGTTGGCAGGCCGGCAGCGGTGTCCAGGTCGCTGCCCCTCTTATCTGAGTTTTCAGGCTGTCCCTGCCGCCCCAAATTACTTTAACAGAACCCAGAGTGCAGCCATTGTGCTGGTGCACATGTCTTGTTGGAATTTGGATTAGGGTTTTAACTAAAAGGGTCTGTTGGGCCTTAGCGCAGGTATGCGTTTCATTGAGTGCCCCTAGTTACTTCTTCTAAATGAAACTTCTTTTAAATGAAAATTGCAAACAATGGAATTGAACCACTAAGTGAATAAATATTAAAGGTCAAATATTTATATATGGCATACATCATTTGAACAGGCTTTATTAAAGTTCAAAATGCGTGTGCATCCTGAAATTTCTGTTAAGTTAACAAATTATAAACACAATTAACTAATTTCTTTCTAAAAAGAACCATCTCAGAGGGTTTTCCTGTTTTACCTGCACATTTTATTAGATTGAATTGATTTCTGAACATAACAAATTAAGCCATATAGTAGCACACAAATTTTAAAAAAAGCTTGACCATTAAATTTAGTGTAATTAAAGACAAATCAGTTTTTGTGACATTAATTTCCCCAAGAAAGGTGACATACCCACGACTCCCAGCATCTGTATATCCTGCTCCTGGCCATCTATCTGCACTGCCATGCTGTAGGGGGAACAGAAGACTAAGGGGGGGACAGAAGGGGCAGGAGTGGCCATCTGCACCGGGCAGGAGAGCTTCAGAGGGCTGCCCAACCACAACATGGGCAGCACATAACTGCCATTCTGACAGAGAGAGAAATGAGGGGACGATCAACACAGAACAACTACTGGTGGAATTATAATGCAGGTGCTGCTTGTACCTCCTGTGTGATGTAACATGCATCATAAGGCACCATCATCTTAAGGTCGCTCCACGACATCCACACCGAGTAACCACAGTATGAAGGTAACTGGAACAGGGAAATGGGAGAGGCTCCCTCTGAAGAGAAGAAAAAAAGTTCAACAGCTGATTTTAGTGCTGAAGATGAAGAATTATGTTATTGATTAATGGTTTAAACATTTATCAAGCTTAAATAACAAATATTCACTGGTTCCTAAAATGTGAAGGGTTGTCGATTTTTTTCTCAGGTCTGTGTTTTGAATATATATTCGAGTTTCAGACTGTTTAAAAAAAAAAAGCAATTTGGGGACATTAATCTTGTGTTTTGGAAATATTGATGGGCATTTCTAATTATTCTGACATTTTACAGCATAAATAAAAGATCAATTGATGGGACCAAAAAGCTGATTTATGGAAATTGAAGGATCACTTGTAGCTCTAGGGAGTTTCAACAAAGGTCACAAGGACACTGTAGTTTATCACCACAAAATGCAGATTAATGTCAAACCAAGGACACGTCTATAAAATACTCTGTGGCAGAAAAAAAAAATCCTTATACATTCATCTCTCACTATGTCAAATGAAGGCCTTTCATCACCTCCGCCAAAGAGATTATGTTTTCACCTACACTGCCAGTCAAAAATTTGGACACAGTTTCCCATTCAAGTGGATGGGAAACTGTGTCCAAACTATTGACTGGTACTGTATATCCATTTTGTTTGTCAGTTGCTTGGTTTGTCAACAGGATTACAAAAAATATTAAATTCAATTAAATTTGAGGGGAGGATGGGTCTTGAGCCAGAATAGACTTCTTTAAATATTGGTGCAGATCTGGATAAAGGCCTGCCACACAACACACTTTCTTTAACATTGTTTGATGTTTTCTTTAATTTGTCAGGGATTAATGCATGGATCTAGCTGGGAAAAAAAATTGAAATTGATTGACTAAAAGGAAACTTGACTAAAAGGAGACTGTTGGGCCTTGGCGAAGGAATGTGCTCCCATTCTAGTTTTTGCAGTCAAACGTGCATTTTTTTTAAATTTTTCAAATAAGTTGTTCCTCTACATTTGCATATTAGGCCTGAGCCTGTTAAACTGTATTTCTTACCTCTGTCTACCAACAGGTGTATGAACCCCTCTCCAGAGGCAGTGAAGGTCATAACGTCATCATCACACTGCACCAAAGGCCTCATAGCTTGCCAGTCAGAGAAATGTGGGCTGGAGTGAAATGATGGGGCCAAAACCTTCCCCTGCACTCCAGCAAAATCTAAAATGAAATGAAACGGTGTGTGAATAAAGAGATTAGGTTTGTTCACCCTCTGCTGCTCCATCTAACAGCATGACATAGAGGAGTAGGCCAGAGAAATTTCAGCAGTAGGCCTACTTGCAAAACCGCTGGAGTTCCTCTAGTATTTTTAACCTGTGAAATCTGCTTGATATCCATCCTGATGTTCTGAAGCAAATGAGCTTGGTTGTCTGCTGATGTCGCCAATAATCCAAGACAAGCTGTTTAACGCAGAGTCGGTTTCACCAAACTTCTCTTCAATGAAAAACGGGAGCGGCTCTGCAGGAACCACAGCAGGTCCAGTTCGCAGCTCCTTGAGATCCTGCTGATTGTTTGCGCGCTCATTTGGGATAACATGTTCAACCAAGCGCCAATTTCCCTGCTGGACGTCATTGTTGTGTTTAATCCCGTCCCTCCACGACTCCTGAACTTGGTAAACTACACCATCCTCCCGCTGCCCTAAACTTACCGGATGACACACTTGAATTGTGCAAAAATAAACGGTGGCCACCAATAAAAGCAAAGTTCTGTCTCTTCTGGGTTTGCAAGACATCATTGGGTTGAAGGTGCCGTTTGCTGACACGCGCGCAGTGTCATCACCTGAAAATGAGGGCGATCAATTAAGAGTGAGCAAGAATGGACCAATTAAAAAGCCACAAGTGGTCAGGCTGAGTGAGACGGCGTGGCGATCCATTAAGTGGATGGAAAGTTGGGATTGCTGATCATTTAAAATGAGCTTCTTAAGGAAATGAAAAGGAAAATGAGTATTTAACCTAAGTTTGTTGCTTTGGTGGTGGGATGTCCACATTTTACAGCCCGTTAGGTGGATGAGGTTAATCTCAAGATTGAATATAAATTTTGAAGATAAGCCACAAAAAAACAACAACCACACAGTCAAAATTAGAAATTAGGTTTTTTTTTATAAGGATTTATTTGTGAAATATTTTGCTATTTTAAATCAGATCTTTTTGAGCAGCAACTACTTCTGCATGATGTCTCTCCGATGAACAATGTATTTTCTAATGTGATGGGATAGAAAAACTCAAGTGACTCAGTGGTGACATATGAGGGAAAGAGTCCTGCTGCATGAGTAACCCAATCTCCCTTCACTGTGGGTATGTGACAAACCATCAGGGGTTAGATATAATTGTTTCAATCTTCTGTTCAGACTTGGAGCAGAAAATTCTTTCCCATGGTCCAACCTTACATCCTCTGGATATCATTCAGCTCTCAATGATTTTCATCTCAGTAGTAATAAAAAGGGAATCGTATCACTTATTGCTCTATCAGTCATTGCACAAAGTTATGTAACACAGAATTTGTGAGGAATTTATTCACTCTAAAGGAGGTATTTGATTCACAGACACCCAACCCAGTCTGGGCCCCCTATAAGAGTCAGTCACAAAGCTGAGCCTCCAATTATCTTCTGAAAATCTTTGGAAATACATTATTGATGTCCTGAAAGCAGAATTCTCAAAGACTTTTAACCATTGGGATGAAAAAATATTTAATCTGCTGCAAAACCCCCCAAAACTACAGCATTTCCCAAAATTGTACAACTGTTACCCAAAGGATTCAAAGAGGTTTATTTGCCATTTGCACAACTACTGACGGTACATGTTGGAATTCTTGGTGCAGAAAATACTCTTGAGTCAGTGGAATGCAGCGTAGAAAAGAAAGGGAAGCAAAAAAACAACAACAACAAATATTCACATATTTCACAGACACACACACTCAGCAAAGATTGCACAGAAACACAAGAAAATAAATCAACACTGTCTAGTGCAAAAAAAGATTTAAATATGAAATAAGTTAAAAAGTCAGTGGTTAAAGTAACCAAGTGAAGTAATGTCCTTAGATACAGTTTTGAGGTGCTTGTACTTTACGTTTTACTATTTTATGCATTTTTGTACATTTCAGAAGGAATTAGCCTGCAGCGTAGATCCAAAAACTACATTCCTTTTCCTGTATTACTTAAATCATAGCAGCCCAACATCCTGCACCCTCTTTGCTGTTCGCAGTGAGCCATTAACTGGGTATTTTATTCTTGCATTCTATTATTGTACCAGCCACAAATGACCTGAGTGGGAAAGTGTCAGTGTAGCTCCTTATCAAGACATGTTTCCAAGTTAGGCTGAGTGAATGTGTACTGTCAACAAATGAGGGTGTGGTCTGCAAAAGAGCAAAGGGAGCCATTTTGGGATGTCCTTGTGTCCTCATCCGATCTCTAGGAGGATAAAGCAACCATTGTCCTGGGACTGTATGGTCTTCACAGTGGGACCACAGCCTGATGGGAGAGAAGACAGAGAAAAGCCTTTTTTTTTTGTAGAAATAAGATGGCCTATAACTACTCAAGCTTTCTCTCATCTCAGACAGGTGATAAAAGGCTTCACTAAATATTCACTGTCTGCCAAGTAATAACATGGTATCGTTTAAGTGCAGCCAATAATAATACCTATCTGACGGTATCTATTTAAAATATGGCAGTTTGAGCATGAAATATGACCATCTGTTTTCATCTGAAGAGTCAAGTATACTCCTACCTGCTTCTTGTGGCCACCATTGATGGTTTAAGTGAATTTCCATGTTCATTCTTAACCTTTTTTCATTTCCACTGTGAGTCTAAAAATGTCAGAAAAGGATTCCTGTATCTAACATATAAGTTACTGTGGAGTTAAAGTACAGTACATTAAGTTTCCAGCAGACGCTCAGGCCATCGACACACAATTTGAATGTCAATACTTTGATTTTTTGACACCCAAAGTGTCAAAATTCTGCATGTCTCTATGATCATATTTTCACAGATGATGCCTTAAAATGATCAAAGAACATTCTCATGCAGAATTGGATCATTTAGAGCTCATGCAAGGGAACAATGAGTGGGTCGATCTACATTAATGTTCAATCAGAACAAAGTAGGGAAACATTTTATGACATGGTAGATATAGACAAATTTCACCAAATATTCACATGTGATACAACCACTTGGTATGACTTGAAGTCCCTCATTTCTTCATGTGAAATCCTGGAAAGTATTAGCTTCACCTGAAAAAAAATCTGCTTTAAAAACATAAAACTAGGCTTTATTGTGTATGAGGTTTATTACAGTAGCTCAACATGGCTTCAGTTTCTCCACATCAGGCTGGTCACATTTGAAAATGCATACTTTTTCTCAACGTTTCAGCGCTCCACCCAGGCAAAAAGAGACTAAAAAGAGCTCTTCCGAAATGACCCTGCCCATGTCCTGTTGCAGGATTTTGATTATCATACTACTGGACAATGAGAACCACACCACAGATCCCATCATGGTCCTGCAAAACTTCTTGTCCAACAACATTTTACTCTGAGCAGAATCATTGTAGTCTGCCTGGACAATCACTTTATAGTTTTTGAGGTTCCCCTCAATGCTGTACAAGACATGTTTATGCGTGTCCAAAACTGTATTTAACATTCAAAGGGAAGCGCTTTACAGCCACAGAAGTTGTGGCTAGTTTGTTTCAAAGATTGGTCCACTCAGGTGAGAAACTGAACAAAAGGAGGTCAGTATGTTGCAGCCAGTAGGGACGTATCTGAGGGATAAAAAAAGAGCAGGAACACAAACACAACTCAAGCAGCTAAAGGCGTTAAAACACCCTGTGACATTTTGCTCTTTACGCACAGTTTGGTGTTGAAGGGGCAACCTGAAACGTCGTCTGGATGTCTCACTGAGGGGGAAAAATTAAACTTAATGGGTGGGGCTTAGTGAAAGGAAAAAGAGGGACTAGAGAGGGAAAACAGTGTAGTGTGTGTGCTGTGAATTCAAAACTGGGTGGGTCTACAGTGTTTCACATTCCCAAATATCTTCGGGGCCGTGCGTCAAAGCGCTCTCAGGTAACGTCGTTGAAGTTATTTAAAGTTATTTCTTATAGATTTTAAACGATGAGACGCATGGTTTGTGTGTTGTTGTTTTTGTTGTTTTTTGTGGCGTAAATTGCAGAAATGTGAACGTTGTACAGATTCTCGCCAGCGCTCTGATGAATTGTGCGGATGTGACTCTTAGCGCAGAATAAAGTCTGCAAAGGACGCGCGACTCCAACTCCATCCATAGAGTTGATCAGTCAGCAGAGTTTATATGTGGTGGTTTGAGGTAGATGTTTGTTGTTATTTACTGTCGGGGATTTCTCGCGCTCTTTTCAAAGTTGTTGACTAATAGTACAGGCCCTGTGTGTGTGTGTGACGGAGCAGCACCCTTTTTTGGGAAATGCCCCAACACCGTCTAAACAAATGCGCCTTTCTTGTCGACGGAAATAGTTTAAAGCCATAAAAAAATGAGTCGTTAAGCAACCGGATAGGTATTTATGGGTGCTACATAATGATTGTAACTCACATGAATGAGAGTAAATGTTTTATTTTGTATTTTTTACAGTCTAAAAGTGTAATCCCTTTGGCTTTCTGAGCAGATAGATGTGTAATTCAAAAAAGTGTCTATGTGCGAAACTTGTGGGGCGAGTTTGGGCTTGCATGCAACGGCTTTCCTCTGCCAGTGTTTTTTTTTTCTTCCTGTCTGTTTGACACAGTATTCATTTGGAACAGCTGTGTATGTATGTATGGTAGTCTGTGCGTGATTGTGTGTTTCCTGACGTACAAGCCTGCGTTACAGAAGTATTTGTGTGGACAATTAAATAATGGTGTGCACCCTTCCTCCCTTCCCCTATCATCAGTTTTCAAAGGGCCACGATGTTGATGCTGGCTGGAATCGTTGTTCTGCACATTACGACCATCATCCTGCTGCTGGTGGCCACCATTGATAATGTAAGTCGTATGATTTTATTGAAGTTTCTCATATGCCTGTGCTCACAGAAGAACAACATGGTTTATGGGAGTTAACAATAAAGGCTCCTACAAATATAAACTCCTAAAGCAACATGTATTGATAAGCAAGCTCAGGTCAGCACATGTGTCATTAAACCGCTTAGAAATACACAGGAGTGAAATGTCAGAATGCGTTTTTGGTATTTTGCCATCCACCGGGTTTACATACCTCATCTCACTAAGATTTACATAATATGAAAAAAACCGGACTGAGCAGGTCTGTCAACACTGGATGCAAATGCACAGCAAAGACGTTTACCAAATACAGTATGTCTTTGAATGTGAAGTTATCACTGTGTGTGCCATGATATCCTTCATATCTTCTCCTCCTCTGTGTCTCCAGGCCTGGTGGATCACTGACTCAGTGTCAACTGACTTGTGGGGCAGATGGGAGTTGACACACACCGGCTGGCATTACACCAACCTGAAAAACTACCCAGAGGGTAAAACTCCACAAGCGTTCAAATTAAATGAATTGGTGATCTGGGAACTTTTCTTTTTTTTTTAACAAGAAAGTTCATATGTCGACGTGATCTGATTGTAGATTAAGATTCCAGCTGGACAGAGACGGTCATTTATGACCAGGAAACAGAGATCATGCTGATTAAACTGTTCTCTTTTACAATATGTTCATAATTTAATGAATGTTTAATAGTATTAATAGATTGTCTGTGTTGTCGCTGAATGTTTGTCTCTTTTATTATCCTTCTGTTGCAGAATATCTCCAGACGATTCAGGCCACCTCAGTGCTGGCCTGTGTTTTTACCATTCTGGCCTTGTTTGTGTTTGTGGCTCAGCTGTTCACTCTGCCCAAAGGCCAGAGGTTCACCTTCACTGGCATTTTACAGCTAATCGCTTGTAAGTAAAATATTGCTTTATTTGCTTGCTGCTTATAGGTGAGACTTATGCAGTTCAATGGAGGGTGTGTAGTAAATACTTTCCTTAAAGGTCAACAGTGGAGAGCTCATTGTTTTTTGTCTTGCATTTCTGTGTTACTGCAAATAATTTCATTACCCAGGACCGAGCATAAATCATCTTAGCTTCCAACGTGTTCAAATGTGTTAATCTTCTCTTGGAAGAGGTGAGGAAGAGCAGCGCAAAGCAATCTGCTGAAGTGTGTCCCTATGTTGGACCTCTGCTTCTTTACTCTTGCACGACATGTGACATGAAACTTGTGCAAGCAGAGCTCAGCAGCATGCACAGTGTGTCTTCAGGATAGTGCTAAAACAAACTTGGCCGCAGATACAGGAGGTCAGTGGTTTTCACTCAAGTGCGATCCAGGTTCAAGAGGCTGCAGCTTTTCAGTTTAAGCAAGAATCATCAGCCGGTTTGATGTGTAGAATATTGGGCCTCAGTGACACATGATTGAAAATCACTGCAGTAGAGTTTAACTGTCCGTCTCTGAATTAATTTTCTTCAACTACAGTTTTTCAGTCTTAATGTCACTGAAATGCTGTTTTTAAAACATGTTTCTCTTGAAAATGTAGCTTAATGTATCTTTGGTAGGATTATTGGATGTAATAGGATATCAGAGCAGTAATACACATTGTCCCAATGTGGCTGAAACTAAAATCATCAAAAAAGCAGACTAGTGTGCACACATCCAACAATAATACAAGACAAAAAAAAAGAACTGCAAGAAAGACGGAGGTCTGCACACTGTTAAACTCCCAGAAATAGTCTTTAATCCCTCTTAGAGCAAAAGCAACGTTTCGATCTGGTAGATCTAAACTCAAATCATCTCAATGAGGTCAGAGGATGTTTGACCAACAGAACAGTGCAGAATTGATTTCAAAAATCTGTGACGGTATTTTTGTAAATGGTCTAATAAGGGCATCAACTATTGATTTCCTTATCAATCAGTCTGCTGTTTATTTTCTCAATTGATTCTTTAATTAGTTAAATAACCAAACTGTGAAACACGTCCATCACCATTTCTTACAGTACAGTGACACGTTTAGATTGCTTATTTTTCCCGTTAGTCAGAAACCCAAAAAACACAACCCCAGAAAAACACAAATAATAATATGCCACAGAGGCTGTTGCAGGTTATTTTTCTGTCAATTAACCAATCAATCAATCAACCAACCCACTGCGGGTTTTCAGCTGCAGTGCTAAATCTTGCTCCTTGTTCATGAGCCTCATCTTAATGCTGGTAAAAATAATGCCTTTTTAATTGCTTTGTCAAGATGTGTGACATTACCCTTCTCTGTCCTGCAGGCTTGTGTATAATGATCGCAGCCTCAATCTACACGGCTGAGCTTCACACCGCTGACAAAGAGGGAGGCTACGGACACTCCTATGTTCTGGCCTGGATCTCTTTTGTCCTCACCCTCATCTTAGCGATCACTTACCTTGTCCTGCGGAAGAAGAGCGATTGAGAGGAGAAGAGGAATGAGGGCAGGCCTGGGATCATATTCCCAGTTTGAATTTGGGGAATTAAAGAAAAGGATCGGTTTTAAAATTTGGAGAAGAAAAAACTGAATGTTGCTGATCTACATTGGCAACGAGGAAAATGGGGGAGTAGCGTTCAGTTGCTAACAAGAGCCATTTGTTTATGTTTTGAATATTATAAATTGAAATCATGCTTAGATTACATGAAGGGCTGAACTGAACTGGTATTTTTGGCTGCAAGTCGATGGTTGTGATTAGGAAGGTGCAACCCCAGCAAGTGCTTATGTCACAGCACTATAACCATACAGTTGTTAAGAAATCAATTATTTCCATTGTCTTTTAATAGATAGTTATTAGATATAGGGTTGGATAACTAAATCCATACCCATTAGTCATGAAAAGTAAGTTTTAAGAAGTGTACTTATTTTCTTTTTTGATAAGAGTTAGATGAGAGGCTCAATACCACTTTTATATCTGTGTGTTACTTATGAACCTATAGCCTGTAGACCATTAGCATGGCTTAGCATAAAGACTGGAAATAGTGGGAAACAGCTAGCCTGGCCATACAAATGTACCAGCACCTCAAAAGCACACTGATTAAAATGTCATTTTCTGTTTAAATAATGCCAACATAAAAGTGTAAAAATCGAGTTCTATCTGGTTGAGTTGCTGGTTAGTGCATTTATTACCTTCTTGAAAGACCCAAGCTCCCTGCTCCCAGTTCCCAGTCTTTATCATATGCTAAGATGCTGCTTTAGGCAGCAGACACTTTAAAATCTTCTCATCTAACTCTCAGCAAAATAGTTTCCCAAAATATTTAAAGTGGACCATGTGGGAGGAGGACAGAGGAAGCCAAAGCCCCTTTGAGATGCAGTAGTACCAAATACACCGACTAGACTTGAGTATTTATCATCCCGTATTATCGTGTTCTGAGGCTGACAGTTGCCACTGCAGGTTTCAAAGAGTCGAGGAGTGAAAGAATTACTGTATCTGTGAAGGTACGGCATGTTGGCAGAACTACAACATTCCTGTTGTTGTACTTGAACAATCAGGAAGGACAAACCTTAATCTGCAGTACAAGTAGTTTTAATCATGTATCGTTATTTTACAATTGAAGTATATCCTTTTTCAATCTATGTACATTGTATCCATTATATTTTTTGTAACATTGTGTCTTTTTTAACTGTGTTTGATTTTGTCTGTAGTTGGCTGCTACCATAAGAAAAGTACATGCAATTTTTACAAGTGAACATAATATGAACCAAGGTTGGACGACAACGGTGTCTCATGGCACCAAATTTCATAATTAAGCAATAGAATATTTTGTTTGTAATTACATTGGAATTTAAGCCATATCATTTATTAATAAAACTAACTATATCACAAATAATGTTTCATCTATTTAACTACTGTGAATGCACCAAAGTCCAACAGTTGTAACTGCACAATAAATACGAATCGGTTTCAGTTCTGTAGACTCACTTACGTAAGAGCAAACAAGATTTCATTACAATTAATTTAGTCTTGGCATCCTGACAAAGACCTTCACATTGGAATAATGCAGGACAACGCACAGCTTCACACTGACTTCTAAATCTGCACGACTTTCCCTAGAAAGGGCACATTTTTCTATTGCGTGCAAGTTACAACATTGCGGATTTGAAAACAACACTTCAGGTCCTACAACACACCCAGTCAGAAACAGGAATGTTCCATTATATAAAACATTATTCCCAGAGGAAGTGAGTAAACAGTGGACTGCACTAGATGCCTTGTCCAGACGGCGTGATGCGCTCCTGAACCACCAGGTGGAGAAGATGATTCTGCTCAGCAGTCAGAAACGGCCTGAAGGACAAAGAAGAAAAACATACAAATCAATATAAAACTAAATTAATTTGTCAAGCAACAAAAATGCTGCTGAAACATCATCACAGGATGGAAAATAAAACTTGTGAACACTCACCAGAGCTCTGTTTGAAGAGACTTGAGGGACTCTGTGTCTTTCTCCTGACATGCCATCTGCAAAACAGATTTGCGGTTATACTCTGCTCAAAACCATCTCTGAAGATTCAGATGACTGCTTCACATTCTCAAAATCTTTTCAGTCCTTAGAAATTGAGTCTATTTGTCAAAGAAAAGTTGCTTTTTTTATATATCAAAGTTATCAAGACATGAACAAATCAATCGAGACCCATAAATATCGATTGCCTCACATTGAAAGACACAGCTAAAAGTCTCCTGACACATGCTACAAATAGAAAAAAAAAGAAGATAATTCCATTGGAAAAGGAAGACAAACTCCAGCACATGCATCACTGTCACATGAGAGCCATGAAGACCGTTATTCCTGTACGAGGCAAGGGAGGATCAGGAAATCCTGTGAACTGTAAAAGTATGTGTGTGATGAAACTCACCACAACTGACTGCAAGAGCAGGAAAACATTTTCAGGCAGGAAGGTCACTGAAGGAAAAGGACAAGATCCGTGTTTACACTACTTCAAATAAATGTCAATCACAGGATTCCTGACACATGTGCTGCATTCCCAGTGAAGAGAGGCGGCGTGTCTTTCATGCGCTTTTCATCTGAAATAGTTTCCGTGTACTCACCTTGGCTGTGGGGGTCAAAAGACTCCCATGCGTATCTCTCCAGGGTCTGAGCGTGTTCTGGTAACAGCTTCTGAGGTGGAGGCTGCACAAGAAAACAGAACAGTTACGATTAACTAGTACATGCATAATCAATAATGTGATACGGTATCAGTAATCTTGGCTTTTGACACTTGTTCATGTTGCTGTGTATCGGTGCTAAAAAGCACACACAACCTCTAAAACCCTGATAAACACACAGAGCTTGTTGGATTCATACTCTGTAAAAATGATATTGCCTAACTGAGGATGTAGTTTCCACTTCAGCTACACAGATTGTTGTCCCCCCCAATATTTGTCTTTATATATAAAATCAACATGCTTACTTCAAGCAACATCAGCAGCAGTACTCTGGAGATCTCACATTTTGCCACAATGTCCAGGAAAGCACCTTTGTTCAGGAAAAGACAAAATGACAGTTTTAAAGACACGTGAACATCTAGAAAGCACACAGAGAGCACAAACCTCCACCAACGACATCGTCACTAAAACCTCAACGATTGGAAAATAGCTTACAGGCTACGTCGAAACAAACTCCTAGGATTATTATTTATCAGCGGGCCTCTGAAAGGAGGAATGGCCATGACTCGTGAATGTGTACAATAAGTGCATTCCTTTTGGATCACGGCACCCAGGGCATAACACGCACTACGGTGATGTCATCATGATGGCAACGCTTTACTCAGATCAGCTTCATTCCAAATTAAGTAATAATTCCTTGACCCTTGACTTTGAATCTGCATTATGTCAGCTACATATTGGTGGCAGCGCCATGACTCTGTCCTCCTCCCTTCCCATACTGAGGCATGTTGCTCCCCTCCGAGTAAATACAGACATTTCCCAGGTCCACATTATGATTCAGATCTGGATCTGATTGTGTGTAGTGGTGATCGGCATAATACTTAAAAAGCCTGCATCTCTCCAAGTTGAAGTGAGTAAAAAGAGTGATCCAGAATTTGCTGCCATGGTTTAATATCTTTCAGTTGGTGTAAATATCTAGCTTTTGAATTCAGCATTAAATCTCTACACCCTGTTGTTTGGACATAATTCATTCAGTCTCCATTTTGAAAAGATTGTTGCACCGATGATCCATTCATACATAAGATTGTTTTCAGAAATTAAATGAAGAGCTTCACCAACAAGGGTGCTGGTGCCTGGAAGCTGCAGCCCTCTCTCCTGGCACATCAGCTGCATCTCTGTGAACACTGACAAAGCACCATCGTAGTCACCTGCAAAAAAAATAAAATAAAAACATCAACTGTAAGCTGCAGAAAATAAGTCTGATCTTATTTGCACAATAAAATATACAGCAGCTACATTTCAGATGGACAGACTGAACTCACGGGTGAGAATTTTACACGTGGCCATTTCTCCCATTGACAGCAGAGCTTCGATTGGTGTCTGTGTCTGCAACTCTGCAGCCCTCTGGTAGTGAACAATGGCCTCTCCTGGTCTGTTCATCTCCTTGAAACCAGAGGAGGATTTAAAATTAACATGTTACTTGAATCACAGTATATCAACTTTATATCATCAAATAATAATTTATCTTTCTGGGATGGCAAAAAAGGTCTGATCCAAAGTTTTACCTTGAGTGCATTACCAAGTTCTAGACAGAGGCTGGCTGCCATCACAGGCTGGTTCATCTCAATGTACACCTGTAACTCATTTGTACATCAGCATTATCTTATAGTCCCTATTGAAATGTGGAAACAATGCAGGTAATCTTCTCTATGATCTATTCTGCAAGCCTTTAATCTTTTTATTACACAAAAAGTGCAGTACTACTGCTACTTTTCTGTTCTTTCCTACTTCCATTTCCCAGATAGTTTCAGAGCACAATTGTTGCTGTTCACGCACTAAAAACATCATCAAAAAACTGAGATCATTGCGTACCTTGATTGCAAAACTGTAGCAGTTGAGAGCAGCCTGAAGGTGCTCATCAAAGCCGGGGGCCTGCAGCGCCCTGTTCTCCTTCTCAGATGAGAGAAAGAGGCGGGCAGCATCGGTTAATGCCAGAGCCTCCCCAGGAGCATTAAATAGAGTCTGCTCACACCTGCAGTCAAGAATCGAATTGAATTATTTATTTCAAATGGAAATAAAACAGATAAATAAGGAAAACATTCAGTGTACCATCATCCATCAACACTAGATGTGTCATCACAGTGAATGACAGAGGGTTAATCACCAACACCTCCGTCACCCTGTGGTGGTTGTAGAAATGAAACACTGAGGAGTCATCAGTCATAAAGGCTGTGACTTTATGATCTGACTAACTAGTTACTGTATCTGTAACATGTAGCCTCTCTTTAGACCAATAACTGTTCAGTGAGTTGAAAACATAGCAGCAAGAATTATAAACCTTCATAAAAATACTTCATTACGCAACACAGACAATTCAATACATTTGTTATTGTTTTAATTGCCACGATTCAATATATTCCAGAGACCAGCAGGATGATGCAAGTTTTCCAAGTTGTTAAAATCTCACCAGTGGTGTCTAAGAAATTGATTATTTTTGTATCAATGAACTAATCAATTAATTGACAATGGGTTTCAGCTCCAATACTAATTATTGATCTCCATCATAGGCGGAATATTGTGAGGATTCTTAAACACTTAAATCTATCATTTAGTTACAATATTACCATATCACCAGAGCATTCAAAATAGAATATATAACCCTTAATTTTAAAGAAGAAGAATGCATCATAAGCTTATATGACTGGAGAATGAAAACTAATTTCATTGTGATTACAGAGGAACTACAAATACATCTTTGTTCATGTTCTTCATCTTCTGATAGTAAAAGTAATGCCGTTTTAATTTCTTTGTCAATGTGACGATATTACCCTTTTCTGTCCTGCAGGCTTGTGAACAATCTGTCTATCTGGTGCAAAACCAGTGCACGTAGCGGCCCACTCACCGAGCCATGGCCAGGTTGCAGAAGGCAGCATACTGAAGACAGTCCTGCTGCTTCAGCTCTTTGGCTAACTGACCTGAAACACATGTAAAAACAAGAAAAACAAAGGGAGGAAAACTGTTTAGAGTTTGAGTGTCTCTATAACACCGTTTGACAATGTAAAGGTAGCATTAGGTTACAATGGCTGTGTTGGGGCTGACAGCCACTTACCAAACTGCTCACTCGCCTCCGCTACATTGGGTTTTCGGAGAAAACGCCTGGGACAAGGAAACAAGTTTTTAAATTCTCTCAGATGTCACAATTAGACAGCAAACCATCGCACATACACTTGCTGAACGACGACATCCATGTATAGCTAACGTTGTGGTTTTAGTTAGCTAAATTTTCCATTAGCTGTGGAACAACCCATCTAACATTATCAGCAGCAACACTGACAAATAAAGTTACCCTGATCCTGATATGCAGCCAATTATCTATTATATTTGTTGACTTACTTTTTCAGTTTATTTGACACAGCACGATATCTCGCCAGGAAATCGCCCTCCGCAGCCATGATCAATGCAGAAAAACACAACTAACCAAACCAGGAAGTCCGACTGTAGAGAGCGTTGGCATTGGTTCGTAGAATCGACGGTCCATAATTTCATTGGTCATCGTACGTGCTTATCATAAACGAGGATGAAACGCCTATATGATGACGGATGCTGCAGAAACGCCGAAATCGTGTTTCACAGATACAAATTACACTGAGTCGTGAGAGGAAATTACTTTTTTCAACAGCCATTAACAGCCACAGGTAGAAAGTGACTAATTTAATTTATTCAAATACTGCAGTTAGGCATAATTATGAGGTACTTATGCTGGTTTACACTCATTTCTTTGACAGCCATATTAAGTACTTTTCAGGTTCACACTGTAAAAACCTAAAATGCATTTTTATGCAGTTTATTAAATCTTTTAACAGTAAATAATACTTAGGAAATAGCTTTGCTACAACTAGCTACAACATTAAAATGCCAGTTATTAGTCAAAAGCATTCATAATAATACAATACCTTAACCGTATAATACATCCTGCATAGTGAGTATTTTGATAATAATATTTATCAAATACTTTTGTATTTTTACTTCATTTTTTTTTACATGCAATGGAGTGTTTTTACATTACCTTTTCTACCATTGATAACAGGTGACAAAGACACAGCAAAGCAAAATGGTATAATCTCAGCTACTCTTGACAAAAGTTAATTTATGATTCAAAAATTCTCATAGACACACTCAAACACATCTTGACTCTGGGGTTTTGTGCTTTGCACCGTCTGTGGAGGAAGTAGAAAAGAGGTCACTGCATGTTTTATTATTTCTCACTGATCACAAGAAATTTGAAAAGCAAATGAATTTCATACTGACGGTATTTTTGGGTTCCTTTTTCTTGGGTTTAGCTTTTCTTTGGTCTGTGTTTGCAGGTGGGCAGTCCAGCACATCATAAACGGACCTGGTCCGAGGATCTAGACTCTGAGAATATCTCATATCAGTTTCCAAGAAATATAAAAATGAACATAGGAATGTTGGGAAGTTTGGTGCACAGATATGAAGTGGTACAATGTAATTCAAATAAAATGTGTTTATACTGATAAATAGGAAAGCACTTACAGCATAGAGAGATGCACACGGAGCTGTCATTACGTCCACGTTGTCCTCCTCCACCTCTTTCTCCTGCTTTTTTGCTCTGTTCTGCTCTTGTTTTTTGCTGGTGTTGCCATTTTCTGTGATGCATTCTTTCTAAAAATGACAAAAAAAAAATACAAACTAGACTATGGCAGACACGGATTGTTGCATTACCTCGCAGCAGCTCGCTCTCTAGTTTAGTCTTGTGACTGGGCTTAAAGTTAATTGACAAATGCTTTAATTTAATTCCTATAACAGTGTGTTCTGCCATGTAGTATTTGTAATGGTTGTCAAGGGAGATAAAGTAGTTCCAGCCCTGGAGATTGTGATTGGATTCTTTCACAGTCTGTTTACTAGTATTTTATGGTCAGCTGTGACAAAGGCAGCACTGTTAAGATCCAAAATGATGAGAACCGAATTTTGTCCTCATTCACTGTAGATTAAAAAGATGAGAGAAGTCTCAGTATTGTTGTGAGGCCAAAAAATCCAGATAGAAAGGTCCAAGTAATCCTTTGAGTTTAAGAAGTGGTACACAACTTTTTCAATAATATTACAAAATGGCTTTGACTTAGGTATGTGATTTCTAATTGCAGGTGCGTCTTTGCTTCTTTTTTTCTTTTTTTCCCCAGTAAATCCAGCAAAAACACATCAGGAGATCGTTAAGTAACCACAATGAAAAAAGAGTGAAACCTCATATATGAAGTACTATCCTTTCAGGATTCTTCCCTGAAATGTATTTTATTAAAAGTTCTTTTGTGTATGATAATATGATTAATCTGATTAATCTGAAGTAACCACCCTGTCTGAGGTGATCTGATGTTTGACGTAGACATGATTTTGGGCTGAAACTAATTATTGTTCTTCAATTATTCTGCCAATCGATTATTTTAGTTTATAAAATGTTGGAAAAAACAGTGAAAAATAACCATCACATTTTCCAGCCAGTGGTCCAAAATCCAACATATTCAGTTTACTAACACAAAAGAAAAATGCAGCAAATCCTAAGAATTCAGAGAGTGTTACAATTCAATGTTTAGACTTTTATTTGAAAAATTAGGCCCTTTTGAAAAATCAAAAATCTAGTGGTTCATGAATTTTGTGTCCATTGACTAATCGTCTTCTCATCGTCGACTAATCATCTACACTCTACAGGACTGACTGTCAGCTTCATGACCCTCATAAAGCCACAGTTCATGTCTGTATCAAAGTCATATTCTTTCATTCAAACAGGTTGTTTCTTAACCGCTGCCATCTTACCCGATATCCTCTGAAGACAAACGCTGAGCCGATCACACTGAAAACCAGCAGGATGACTGTGAGGACAGCGACTACGATGAATTCAGTGTTATCTACCGGCTCCTTGTAGCCTTTGTCTGGAAAACACAAACCAGTTTTTTGTCAGTCTGCACCAGGAAGGCATCACAACTGGATGAAATTCCTCATCTGTTAAGCAAATAATCAACTTTAAAAAATGTTTAAGATCAACAGACTTTTGTGTATTTTGGGATAAATTGAGGACATTTCCTGCATCAGTATAAGTACAATGGTTCCCAACATGTGGCTCAGGACTCTCAGAAGTCTTGCTTTTCTTGAGAAATAGGGGATATGTTCTCCTTTCGGGGCCTCCAAGTCGTTAAATTAGCTGGTTTAACTGCTCACAAATGAATAAATTGCACAACACTGTCACTTTGGCCATAACAGCATGCATTTGTTTGTTAGGAAAGCTTGTGTAAATAAGTGAGCCATAATTCTCTCCAATTTATGTAGCTTTGTACAAAACAGGAGTTCATTTAATTAGGGGTTATTTGGTAGGGACAGATTCCTAGACAAACTGAAAACAGCTGTCCATTGCAAGTATCCAAATGCTCGTTTGCAAACCTGGAAGGGCCTTTATGAAAATAAGAGAATAAGAGTACAGCAAGGTACAATAAAGCAGACATTTAAAAACATTATCTACAGTTTTGACATACAAAAGTGGGACCTTAGAAACTAATATTCAGTATTTCATCAAAATACTAAACCTCCTGTGTCACCAAGACATTATTTTTTTAAATCACTACATATCCTGTGTTTTTGCTACCAAAAGAGTCAGAAAAACTATCAAGAATGTAAAATAAAGATATCACAGTATTTGACAAGGCTAGTGTTCAACAGTTGACCCCTTTATAAACAAACAGCAATGACCTGCGGTATACATTCTGCAACGTCCAGTGAGTCTTTACCGTAAGGCAGAGAAAAAGGCTGAGGGGGCTATTTTTTATCTTAAGCATTCTGATATTATAAAATCATTATTAATGTGATTTGTATCAATATGAGATAAAGCATTTTACAAAGATTGCTATCATGACCAATTTGAAGATCAGAGAGAAGTGAGGAAATATGTTAAGTCTGGCAACTTCACTGCCCTTAGAATCTTTTCCAGTTTATCATTCATTCACATTCTCATCTTTTTTATACTAACCTCTCAATCGAAGAAACCAATACACCGTAGCAGTTTTATATTGGCATGAATATTCTCCTGAACTGATCAGGTTTTTCAGTTCCAGTGTCAGCGTCACATTGACTGGCTGACCAGTAGGGATGAAATAGTTACATATCTGAGTTTGGAAAGGATCGGAGCATTTCAAGATGTCGCTAGTATGGTTTTCTGGTATCTCCAGCATGCATTCAATTTGGAGCTCATGGCCTGTGAAGGCCACAAACACTCTGCTCTCTAGGTGTATCTCTGTGAGGGGACACAACATGGAATATTAGAGTATTGTAATAATACATGTTAAGAATAACTTGTGTTAATATTAGAGCTGAAATGTTATGTCGATTAATCACTTTGTTGATAAACAAATTTAATTGATCAATCGATTGACACGTTTGTTTTTCTCTATCTTATATAATTATAAACTACATATTTTTCAACTGCTGGAAGGAAAAAATAAATTAAGAAACTGTGACACAATTTTACTTTTTTCTTTTTTTCTTACATTTAAACATGAAATAATCACACAATAAAAACTGAAAGCAACATATTTTAGATGAAAAATCATTAATTTCTGTCGATATGATGCCAAAGAATCACATTTCTAAACATATTTGTCCGTCTAAACAATCTTAAAGTTATATTGTGTCTCTTTACTTTAAGAACAGTATCATTTGGATGACTTACGTGGTTCCATTTGTGAGAATACAGAAGGAAGGAGAAAGACAAATATCCAGCTTGACATGACAGACAGATGCCAAAATCGTTGAGCGTCCATGTTGTGATTTTTTGGGGCTTTTGCTGTTTCTGATCTTCTTCGACGTTGCTCCGTGTATCAGATCAGTGTTTCTCAGTTTGTTGGTTTATAAACGGCAGTGTTGAGTTTCCTGTTTCTTTCAAAGTCACTTCCTCAAAGTGCTAATTTTCTGCTTTTCTGGACACTGTCTCATTAGGACAGTGAATTAAGGGGACAGAACACAAATGAAAAGAGCGTGTAAGAGTCTGTTTGATACATAACATTTAACATTAAAGCCTGGAAGCAAGGACAGATCCACAGTTAGGATTAAACTGTACAAACATGGGCCTTAACTTGGTTTGTATTGTGTTAAGAGGAAGTATTTGTGGTTGCATAATTTTATTACACCAGCCTCTTGAAGGGAAAGGAAGTGTAATCTCTCTCTCTCTCTCTCTCTCTCTCTCAGAGAGTCTGGAATTCAGCTGAAGGTGACAAATTGCCTATTGTTAATGTGAACCAGCTGTGGATTGTAGCTTCTTCACAGCAGTAATTCTCTTTTGAATCGCTCTCTGGCTCCCAGGTAAAGTGTGCAGATGTTGAAATGCAGCAGTCACTACTATTTGACCTCAACTATCTGACTGTGGTTTTCTTCACGCCTCCTTCCTTCTCACTACCTCTACACTTGTCTTTTTTTCTTTAAAAGAAGAATTTTCTCTCTTGCCGTGTTGGTGGCCAACTCTGACCTCAGCTCAGCCGCAGCATTCGGGAAGAACATCTGGATGCCAGTAAATTTAAAAAAAATAATTAATTCCATTTCATATCCTTATCTCCCCTCTCTATCCTGGGGAGTTAGGCATACAAATCCTAAACAAAATAGACCCAGCAGATTTCTTTCTTTTTTTTAACCAGACTAACTTTAGCGGAACATGTCTTTTGTTTGAAAACATTGTGGATCAAATGTCTAATATCCCCTGATTTTATAGTCTCTATTGGTTAAACAGTAAGACAGAATTTTACTCAAATATTTTTGCTATAACTTCACTTTACTTGAGTATATTTAAGAGGGAATTAATGTATTCCTAACTCTATAATTTACTACTATAGATCCTGGTTTCTTTTCAGAAAACTAAATTCTATACAAACATACACTCAGTATAATGTACAGTCAATATAATGCACTGATGGAGATTAATTTAACACAAAGTATATAAAATAACTAACCAACTAACATTTCAAAACCCATTAATACTCAATTCACTACAGCAGACTCTTAAATTTGAGAACCTGGAAATATCACTAATTTGGCATCTATGCTTGATATATAATTACTTTATTATCAAGGTGATTCGTTTTTTGTCCATCATCATCAAGTAATCGTATTTGTCTAATCGTATTTCCATCAGCTTACTTGATAATGACAACAACAAGTAATCTGATACGGATCCAATAACATAATAATGATAACATGGACAGGGACCACAGTGCATACAGTACCTTTACTCCTGACTATACATTATGTTGCCAGTATGTTTGTGGTTTTGTTTAAGTAAACTCCTTTACTTTACTTTAATGATTTAATGATTTGTTACAGTAACGCTGCTATTACTTGAATAAACAGAGTAAAAGTACTCAAAATGCTGATTTGTATATTGATACAATATATTTTTACAGTATTTGTAGTTTTTTTTATAGTCTAATGTATAAACGCCTAATTTTTTATACACTGATCACATGTTTGTATGTAAATCCTATGCTGAGAAAATACATCTGTCATATAAATCTAGCTAAGTAAGTCTACAATATTTCTCTCTGATATATAGTAGAGTGAGAATACCAGTTAATTGACAAATGCAGTAAAGTATAGTAAGAAATCTTAAATATTCTTAGCTGCTCTCCTTCGAATTTAAACAAAATATCCTTATGCTTATGTGGCAGAATTATTGCAAACATGGCTCTAAGGTGTGTTGAGGCTCTGAGCTGCTTTTGTGAGGGTAAAGGGCAGAGACGGTGGGAAGCAGAGACAGATGACAAAGGTCCATAACTCAAGTTTTAAGGAAACCACAGTACATCTCTCTAGAAACTTGATCCTGCAGCCAAGTGACATTACTGCCCCAGACACATACCTGTCTGCTCCATAAAAGGGGAAAGAGGAGGAGGGTAAATTATGAGACTTTTTTTTCTTCTTTTTTTTTTTAAGGCTCAGCATTACACTCTCCTCCTAATTATACTGCAGTTCTGAATGGAGGGTGGAGAGAGCATCAGAGAATATAAGAGCGAGAGAGGGTTAGAAATAAGGAGAAACGAGCGGGTCACTGACAGAGTGGAGAGGCAGAGGCATCTTCAGACCTGAGAAGGACTTCCTGCAGATCATCATCATCATCATCATCATCTTCATTTCAAGTCGTGAGTATCACCTCATTTTTCCAAAATTGTTTCCAGCCTGTGAAACATCCTCTTAAGGCTCTGTTAGTTTGTTAAAAATATATTTGTTTCAGTGCAAACACCACAGTCATCATAGTGAAGGTACACTTGTTTGTAGTTTGATTGTTCCGTGTTGTTGATACAACGACCAGATGTGAAACAAGCTGCATCACATTATCACACGGCTGTTTTTCACTGCGCCTTTAATCGGCCTCCAAATTCATATTCCCTGAAAACATTTAATAATACCTCAGCGATGAGTCACTGTCCAGCATGATTCACAGACTTGGTCTTATGTTTACATTCCTGCTTTTCTGCGCCGCCTGCTTTGATCTCCTCTTTTGTTTATTCCACTCAACCCTGGAGTCATATTAGAGTTTAAAAAAATTATAGATCTAGAAACGACCTTTGTTTTGTCAGATTAGGCTGGAGTCATTCACTGCGTTGGATTAAACAGGACCAAGAGTCTGCTTTCTTCAGACCCTCCGTTAAAGTAATTGGATTTATTTAAGTTGTGAGACTTTTTGTCGCATGGCTTGGAGCTTCATGAAGTGTAGTACATCTTGTTGATGTATAGTTTTATAGCTTTAAAGGCACCTCAGTATCTGCACAGGGAAAACCTCACATTGTTGGAACTAGTATTCAAATACTTTGCTTCATTAAAAGTAGAATGTATGTAAAATAAGTCCATTGGCAGAACAGAATGCAGCTAAATGTAATGTAATCATCATGAAGAAAGAAAAGCTCCTTTTAGTGCATTATTTATTGCATTTATTATATTGTTGTATTATTATTATCATATATGTGTTGATGTCCAAACAGCATTTTAAAGCTGCCATAAAACAGAATCTACATTAATCTGTAATAATGCATCATTTTCTTAAACTCATCATATCTTAATTACATTTTATTATAATTCTGAGTTTAATAGTCAGGAAAAAAAGTGAGATTCCTGATGTTATTCTCAGAATTCTGACTTTATTCTCAGCATTCATGCATTATCATTAATGGCATGCTGAATTCAAGCCAGGACTCACTTCCTTCATATTTTCTGTTCAAAACATGCATGCATCTGTTCATTTTCAACACATTTTTCTCTTTTCTTCTCTCGCTCTCTCATTTTAATAGGGAGTGTCTGTCTGCCGGTCATGGCCCGTCGCTCTCTGTTGATGGTGCTGATGGTGGTTGCCATGGCAACGGGGGCCCGTTCAGCCAGCGAGGAGAATGAACTGGATTATGGGTACTGGAACTACAGAGAGGGAGGTAAATCACAAGCCTGTCTAGTGCATTAGCACTATGACCTGTAAATCAAACGCGTTTGAAGTGGTGAATTATAAAGATAAGAAATATGGGTGAGCTGAATGAAATGCAGCAATTCAAAGAACTAAGCAGCGATGAGATAACTGCTAAAATATTTAGAAAACATTTGTGATTCATTCAGACCGTTTTCCTTTCAATCAAAGCCTGATGGTGTTACATTTTGGTTCAGCTGATAGTGTGAATGTGGCCTCAGTGCGCAGTGTGACCAGAGTTTTAGACGCCTGGGGAAAATGCATCTTCAATGAGATCAAGACTTTACTGCACTCTCAGCCCAACACACTGCTGCCTGACTACTCCAGGTAACACCTGTATCACCTAAAGTATCCTAAAACAGGCTGCCTCTTCCATTCATTTGCTTCATATCTTTTAACCATTAACCACTTCTTCTTCTTATCATTTACATCCTCTGCTGGGTTCTTGTTTGGTTTAAAAATACCAGTCTGTTGTGTTTCAGATTAGACATGATGGGCTGTTAAAGGCTGATTCTGATTATTAATATTTTTTTATTTTAGTTTAGGACTTTTATATTTAAAATTAGACTGTAAACTAGTCATAAGGGGATTTAGAATTTTTCCTGGCTATCTGAAGAAATTCTTGAAACAGCTTTTTTTATCTCAGATACGGAGGTTCAAAGTTTATTGTTTTGGGAAACAACCCAAAGACTGTTTAAAAGCTTTTCTGAAGCTTTTGGTCATGTCACATGGTCTTCATTAGCAGATATGCTACCCAGGATTTTCTAATTTAAGCTCTTAAGCTTAAAATCCATCTGCTGATGAAGATCATGTAATATGATCAAAAGTTCCACTAAATGGACCATATGGGGTCATTTTCACATCTACAGAAAATATACACTGTAAAATGTTTCACTATAAATTCACAGTTAGTAAATGAAAGCACCTTCGCCTTCAAAGTACAGTGGGTTTTTTTGTATTTTAGAACTACAGTATGTCACCAGAAATAAAACAAACACCAGTTATTTTGTAAATTTGCAAAACATTATTCTATTGTACAGTTTTGTAAGTAAATTTCTGTATATTTAAATATGCTTTAAACTGCAATGCAATCTGGGAGAAATAATACTTGAACGAAAAGAATGTCATCATTTAAAGGAATGTACTGTAAACCACTTAACCTACTTAACCTTTTTTGCACAGAATGGTTTAATTGTTAATTAATACGTCATTATAATGATATAATCTATAATCTCATAATAATGTTCCTATAATATAATTATATCTGTTATGTGAAGCTGAACTTCCTCTGCTCGTCCTGCAGGGTTCGCCCTCTGTCCGAATCTGTCAATGACCTGTTCAGAGAAGTGTCCCTGCTGCGAAGGCGCATCACCGAGCTCTCTCACCGCCTAGCAATCTTGGAACCATTCTTACGTCACTACGGCTACCAGGAGGAGGAGGGGGAGGATAACAGGGAGGCGGCGGGAGGCACTCAGGCTCCAAGCCTGAGAGGAGAGGTGGTGAGCTGGACCCCGCATCAGAGCCCAAGGACCCCGGGCAGGCGGAGCCGGGTGGTGAGGAGGAGACGGGTGAGAGTCCTCAATAATGGGGGAGTGAAGCAGGTTCTGAGAAAAAGAGACGCACACTGATGGAGAGACATTAAGACTGGGAATTTTTTGATACAGACAGGGGCTCTTTAATTAAATAATGTGATTATCACTGTTTCACTGTCCAGTTGGTTTTAAAGTCAGGACACACAGAAACACACACATCCTTCTGTAACACTACATCTGTTTTATTGCATTTTTTTTTATCAGTTTCAGTGGTTGTTTTGTTCTGAAACATCCTCAGAATTCTTTCAAGCTTTCTTGACATCAGAAACGCAAACAGCCACAACCTGCTTGTTGTTTGCTCTCCACCACATCTCATGGCTTCCCACAGCAGATGGAGCTGCTGTTCACTTCCTTTGAGAAAGTTTAGTTGATGTCACATGATGTGTGTTTTTTTTCTTCTTTTTTTGTTTATTGCCACATACATATGGAGATATGTTCATTATCAATATGATAAATAATTTACATAACTGGCTCAACCCTTTATGAAATTAATTTTGAAAAGTTATATATCATATTTTACCAGTATTTATTACTTTGTTGTCCTTATACAAACAACATAAAAACAGAACACAAATATGCGGACCCTTAAAGGGTCGCTCCACCTGTTTTTCACATGAAACTCAGCTTACTTGTCAGATGATATAATCAGGTTTATAGAAAGCCTTGCCTCACAAACTGGAGCTGTGAGCTTTCTAAGACATTTTCATTTAACAGTCTTGTGAAAGATGCTATTGAGTTGGATTGTGGGAAATAAAGGATGTAATCTTTTGAAGCTGGAACGAGGATATCTCAACCTCTACGTTGTTTCTTTATTTAGATCTATGCCATCCACATGTGAGTTATCCAACTTCATGGAGGTCTGATGCTAAACTGCCACAGTAATGGTTTAAACAAAGGTGTATAAAAATGTATTGTGAAGAAAGATTAATACCCCTCATAACTAGAAAACACTCAGAGCGCACATTGTTTACTAAAAGTAAACAATCTGACAATAGTTTTTTAGATTATGTATTATTTGAGAGACAGAGTCCATATTTCTTTTGGTGCACATGATCTGAGCAACAACCGGAGGATTCCATGTTGTTGCCACAGGGTGTCAGTGCTCGCCTGCTGCTGTGATCAGATGTGACATCACAACTGATTCATGGAGGCTCAGTCTTTTGTTTTAGCTCAGCTGTAGTCAGGAACTGTCCTTGTTGGCCCAGCAGGGGGTGCCTATTATCTTCTAACATAATTATACTGTTTGTTTGCGAGCCTGTGTGTGTGTTCATGTTGTGGGCACAGACATCCAAGCTCCATGCCGTCATTAAAACTTTGCCAAGTGTGTCGACAGCAGCCAGTTTCTGCATGCTTCTTTTCCTCTTGACATCCACACCACTTGTCACTTTTCCTGTGATTCCTCAGAATGTTTAACTCACCCTCTAAAAAAAAAAAAAAAAAATCATAACTGTAATCTGCACACCAACCCACCCTCCTCCTCCATCTCTACCTCCTTCTCTTCTCTCATCGCTACAGTGGTCTGTGTGGGCGCTAAGCTCAGGCTGTACTTTCCATTTTGGTATTGTATTGTCAATGCATTGTTGCATCCAATCCAGTTAGGATGCTGTGGGAATACTGTATAACTCTCTCTCTCTCTTTCTGCACCCCCCCCCCCCCCCCCCCCTCTCTCATCCCTCTCCATCTCTGGAAAAAGAGCCAGTTGCTAGGTAACCGTTAATTGTCAAGAAGTAGTTACATGTGTTGCAATGCATCCCGCGGTTGTTGGGTTGGTGCAAGGAGTAAACCAGTGAGCAGAGATGGCTGAGAGAAGACATAGTAAAGTGGATTTTTGTTTTAAGGAGAGGACGAAACTGACGAAAATCTACCTTTTCACGTCGTTGTGTGTGTCTGCTTCCAGGACTGCAGATGTTAGAAATCTACACATGCAAGGCAGCAGTGCATTCGAGAAGCTGCAGGTTTCTTTAAATAACTCCTGTTGCTGGACAAGTCTTTCAGGGTAAAGACAGATTCTGAAGAGCAAGTGGGAGTGAGGTTTTTGGGGGGCTTTGATCGCTGCTGCTTGGTTCAGTTTGCATCACTTCTTCCTTCCCTCAATGTTTTTTCCCCCCCCTCTCTCTCTTGTGTTCCACGTTTTATTCCAAAGCTTCTTTATTTTCTCATCGGTCTAAAAAGTAAAAAATAAAAACACAAAGACAGAAGGAATCCAGCATGTTGGGTCACATCAATCTCACACGATGAGAGCCGTGTTCATGAGCGCACGGAAATGAACAAACAAAAGACACAATTAAAGAGCAGATGATGACACTTAGCTGCAGCCATTATCTCAGATCCACTGATGACCTATGGGACATAATAATATCTGTTACAACATCTGCTCAGTGCATTTGGATGTCAGATATAAACACGACACACACGACAGAGTGTGTGTCGTGTTTATATGCTGCCGACCTGTGGACACAACAAATGATTAAATAACACGCTGGAGGAGAAATAAAATGAGACAAATATGTTTGAGATTTCTTATTTTTTATTAATACTCAACACTTCTATTCCAAAGAGACAGAAGAATAATATTTCTCAGCACTTATTTTCACATGGACTTTGTTTAATCTCATTTTCAATATTACTAAATATTAAATCAAATTTGAAATACTCTATTCACACAAGTAATTTCTCTCCATACAAAAAATGCAAGGGTGAACTAGATTTTTGTCATATGTACATTTTTCACAATCTGTACAGCTCAGGAATGGTGTTGTTCAATCTTCTGTGGTAAAACACAAAAACAGAAGATTAGCCACAGAGGAAAAAAGAAATAAAAGAGACCTTGTAAAAATGTAACATTGTGCTTTCTGTGCACCTTATGGGTTATGGTGCTTTACAATTTCACCTTTGAGAAAACAACCGTCTTGGCTGGTCTTTGACCAAATTCAAAGGAAAATCAAAACACATCGACAAACCTTGAATTAAGGATTTCAAAACTTGTGACCACATGTGCTCATTATCTGTGTGACAATAAATGATTGCACATATCCTGGCCTGAAGGCGTTACAAAAGAAAATTTTGCAAGGGGACCTACGAATCAAAGATTTACCCCAAATAGATCTATTCTCTGCTGTTTTGTACAATGTCTTATCAAAAGTCCATGAGTGTGAGGTATTTACATTTTTATAATACATGTACAGAAAACAGTTAACTCACTCACACACTCTGTCTCTCTGTCATTATGAGCACACACAGAGGTAATCAAGCGTATGTATTCAGGCACATACAATAACAGCAGTGATGAAACATACCGAGATATTCAATGGAAAAAATAGGAAAAGTGGTTGAGTTGAAGAAGACAATGAATGAATTAACCAAGATCTCAACCTTGTTTCAAAGCATTTATACAAACTATCAAGAAAACTGATCTTTGATACTATTAACAATAAAGAAATTCTAATCCAGTGAATTTTTCAAGCAATTTGGTCTCATTAATTTAAGTATAACCAAAATTTGGAGTGTCATATTGATATCTTCTCTTGCACAAACAAGAACACACACTCGCACACACTCACAACTACATGGATCATCTGTACCAATGAAGTTGATGAAATTTCAAATATTGTTCAAAAACACCCACTTTTTCTGGGCTAAAAGTCAAGATCAAAAAACAGAAATTAAGAAAAAGTGTATACATGCAAGTCCTTACAAACAATACAGACCCCTATAGTATCATACATACTGACTCAACCAAGAGAAGCTAAGTCCTCTCAAGTTTTGACTGGGATGTACAACAAACTCAATATTGGGAGTCATTCAGTCAGATTGTGTTTAGGAATAATTCAAATTTGGTTTGGCAAAATGACTAAACGTCAGGTTTAAGTGACAGGAAATAACTGGAAAAAGGGGAATTATATCATTAAAGTGATATTTAAAAGATCTTAACAGAAGACAGGGCTGTAAATTAAACATAAAATCATCTTTATAATGTATTAGAGCAGAGACGACCTGTTTGGTGATGTGGATTAGGAGCCTTTTCATCCAATATAACCATGTGTCAGATTAGAAACAAAGGCGATGCTTTTTTATTGAAGGTGACACCTGCTTTTAGGATGCTGTTCATTTTCTCCTGTCCTCCTCTTTTCTTTCATCAAACGTCTGTAGCAGACGTATTCCACACAGGGCCTTGGACTTCAGGCCAAATTCTTTCCCTCATCAAAATCTCAGAATGTGAAACAAATTATGGTCCAGTGGAGGGAGGAATAACATTTGTTATAACGTGTTACTCAAGTTCGAGTAACATGGTGGGAGAAATGATAAATTCACACAGTGATCGACTTATATTATTATTATATTATATTATGTTATTAGTGAAAACAGGGGGAAACAGCTCGCCTGTCCAAAGGTGTCGGCCTACAAGCAACTCCAAAGCTCACAAACACGAGTCACATTCGTCTAATCTGTAAATCAATTTAAGCGTATAAATGAGAAGTTGTGGTTTTTCTATGAATTAAATAAGACAGAACATATTCACACATAATTAGTGAGCTTTAAGCCCTTTTTACACAGAGATTGCACAACAATCATTTACCTTCCCTGTTACATAGCGGATGATCTCGTCCTCTGCTCGGAGGGTAAGGATCTCCCCGGCCTCATGCTGTCTCCTCAGTCTGAAGTCATTTTCAGCGGATTTTCTTCTTCTTTGAGTTAGCTGCTAACTCTTACTAGCTGCTTTTTAAATCTGAGAGTTGTGAGATGTGAGTCGCACACATAATATGTCATCAAAATGTCACCCCCACCCCACCCCGGACCTGTCCAGATAGCTCCATTTATACTGACATCGATTTGGTGCAGAACAACGACCCCCCATTCTGCCTTTGTGACGTTTATACAAGAACGATGAAGTGCAATAAAGGCACAACACTCTCACCGTGAACAGGCTGTTTAAATTCAACTATAGATTCAGGCTAGCTGTTTCCCCTTGTTTTCAGCCTTTATGCTAAGATAAATTAACCAGCTACTGGCTTCATAATTGCTCTACAGACATGAGAACGGTATGAGTCTTGATCTAACTCTGGATAAAAATAAGTATAAATAAGTGTAATACTGAAATGTCAAACTATTCCTTTAAGTCACAGGGAAGCACTACAGCTGTAAGGTGCAAGTTAAGTAACATAGGAATAAATGACTCTAAATTAAGAGATTAACTGGGACTGTAGACTAGTCTGGTTGAAGTTATTAGCCTGCTGCAGTCTCTTTCACCAGCATAGTGAAAATGTTCAAGACTCCTCTCATTCAAATGTGGCCATCTCATACAGCAGGCAGGGCTCATAGCCATAATCATGAAATAATTAACATGCCGGGTTGCTCATCCCAGCAATGGAGATCTCACTCAGGGACTCCATTATTTCCCTGTCCTGAACAGCACAACTTCCACAGCCAATTGAGTCAGAGCCAATGAAATGTAACGAACGCAATAAGCGCACATTAAAAGTGATTTACATGTATTTAATGGGTAGTTCCTGGGTCATCTGTTATGCAAAAATGAACAGTGAGTTGAGCTTCTAATGATTTAAAGGAAACTAACTTGTAGTTAGATTAAGTGAGGAATTAATTGTACAAGAAGGCTCTACATTTGATTTCTAAATTGTATTTATTCACATGCAACAAGTCATACCTGACTTTGGGGGGGAATAGGAAAGTTTGTCATGGCACTGTGGTTTTAACCCTTGTAATCCTGCTATTGGTCGCTTTCATTGTTGGGGATCTGTGCAGGAAATTAACCTTCCTCTACTACAGAAATGTCTGTTTTGCTTAGAATTATCTGTTAAATGTCTATTTTGTGCTCACTAAACTGTCATATGAGACTTCTTCAGATGTATTTTCACTCTCAGATCAATTGACTAATTGTTTGCAGGTAAACTTGTCTCCCAACTAAACGGATCTCAAGCTTAGAAAATCCATTAAGGCACATCCAGCTCAGATGCGAGACCCTTTTGGTACTGCCAAGCAAAAAAATATGAGAGGAAACGGCAAATCAGTATGAAGATGTTGGTTCTGCAGGTGAAAAAAAAGACCTTCTTTGCAAATTTACATACATAGAATGCACTCAGCAAGTCATGCCTTTCACATATACTTCACAGCACTCAAAAAGTAAGAGAAGTATAAAAAAAATCAAACATGAAGAATTAATAGCAAAGAAGAGTCCAAATTACAGGAACCCATGTCAGATTTGTACTGACAACTGGTCCACCAGTCTCGTGTAATATTGGTAAGCGAAGAAAGAATTGACATCATACAAATATGTAACATGAACTATTTAAATAAATAAAATTTAAAAAACAATCCAAACCGATCATCATCAAACACTGGAATAATATTCAATAATATTATCAACATTATCGATACAATTATTATTAGTTTACCCTGTTAATTCAACAGAAGTGTTGATTTCTCATTCATGATTGTGTTTCCGTTGCTAAACAAAATGTTTGTTTTGGTGTTAAAGAACTGCAGAGGGAGGGAAAGACATTAAGCAATGTGAAGCGATCAGAGACTGGAGATTTTATTTCACTTTTTCCCCTCCCTATCTTCCTCTGAGCGTCAGCGCAGCACCAGAATCCTCTCTTCTCATTAAAAGCTTGTCTCCCGCCGGACTTCACCACAGCTTAGCCTGCAGTGGCTTCTGTGCATCGTCCAAATTCTTTCCATTTAGTTGACTGAGAACAACACAAACCGTATCGTATCTCTTCACTCTCTTCACATAGGGAGGTCATCGGCCTCTTTTTTCCCACTGTATGTTTCTACTGTAAGTCCCCCTCTTTTCTTCACCCCCTTCACATTCGCTCCCTTTTTCTTCCTCCGTCTTCACCCTCAGACGTCTGACTCAATGCTGGAGAGCTTTTCATAAACATGTCCATTGCTGGCACCGCTGAAGGGTCTCTGTCCCTGCCCCAATCCTACGGTGTCCCTGACCCCCGGCAGTAGATTGCTGACCCCGTGGTGATTACCCATGGGCCCTCCCAACCCTCCAAGACACAGCTCTTTGGGGAACCTGGGGGCCACATTGGACATGACCCCAGCTGTGGCGGACGCGGGCAAATAGGAAGCTGCTCCCATGGAGCCGCGGAAGTCCCCTCCTCCTCGACTGTTGTTGAGAAGTTGCTGCTGCTGCTGCTGTTGCTGCGTCTGTGGCTTTTTGATGTAGTACGGTTTGGCACCGTGTAAAAGACACTGGTCATCGCCGAAGGTTGGGATGAAGGGGTTCTGGTTCACCTTATCTGGGTAGAGAGATTTAGACAAGGAGTAAGTCCCAGCCCCTCTGCTACCACCACCACCACAGCCCCCACCTCCCATCATAGCTCTATCTCTGTCCCTCAGGTCTCTCTCCCCAACTGACCGCTGATGCAACCCACCTTCACCTCCACGGAACAAATTGAAAGAGGAGCCTCCTTTCGTCCTATCCCCACTTATTCCTCCGAACATGGAAGACTCCCTTTCACCTGCATACCTCTCAAACATGTGAGCGTAAGGACTGGGGCCCTCCATGAAGCGGTCTTTGTCTTTCAAGCTCACACTTCGGGGCTGGGGAAACTGCCCTCCAACGCCCCCACCAACCCCGCCCATGCGGCCAGCCCCCTCCCTCTGCAGGTCCACAAATGTGTCATAAGAGTGTTGCCTCCGTAACACCCTCCCCCCCGGCCCTAGCTTCCTGCGCTGTGTCTGAGTTTGTGTCTGGCTGGGTCCTACGCTAGTCTTTCCTCCAGAGAACACCATGTTATTATCCTCAATGATGTTGTAAAGGTTGTTTGGCTGGATCTTACAGGAGTCACAGCGTTTGCAGCTAGCGGAGCTGGGTCGACTGCTAGTGCCCCCAACTCCGCTAGTCTGGCACGTGCCACCTCCTCCTATGCCACCATGGTGACACACACTGTGGCAGTTACGACATTCCCAGTCACCCCCTGCTATGCCCCCACCTCCTAGCCCAGAAACACCCTTCTCCCAGCAGGTGTGGGACTGCTGCCCTGACGACACTGGGCCAAGCCCTTTACATTCTGGCATCATGCCTTTAACTTTGAGGAAGTCTTCTACAGGTACTAAGCTTTTACAGATACCACCACCGCTACCACCGCCCACACCACTTCCACCCTCTTGCACCCACAAGGCCTTGCCCTCCTTGGAGCGGAACTGGTCCACATAGAAATCTCTCAGGTTCTCTTTGTCTTTGCGGAACAAGTAAGGTGAAGAATTACCCACTCCTCCTCCCCTCTTCCGTTCCAGGGGAGGTGAGACCGTGCGGTGTGCCTGGAGCCCGAGTGGGAAGTGGTGGTGGACGGTGTGGTGATGGGGTCTCCTCCTCAAGCCGCTCAGTTCTATCTCGTCCTGCTCCCGTCTGCACTTGGCAGAGGCTGGCCTCTTTTTCAGGCTGTCCCTGTACTGCTTACGCCGCTTGTTGTTGCCCTCCAGATTGCCGTAGGTGACAGTGTGTGTGGAGATATCCGAAACATCAGAGCGAATGTTCCCATCGTCACCCCCTGAGCCTCCCCCACCCCCACCAGAGTACCTGTCATGACCCCCAATGAGCCCCGTGCTGGATGCACCTCCTTTGAAAGAGAACCTCCCATACACATTGTTTCCCTTGAACCCACCCTGGTTGGAATCCGCAGGGGTGTGGCCAGCAATCAGGTCAAATTTATTGGTATTCCTGTGAGTCATGGAGGGGCGGGGCTGGGTGGTAAAAATGGGTGCTACCCCTCCCCCTAAACTGTCGCAATCAAACATGCCCCCCTCCAAAGAGCTAGTGCTGCCTAAGCTACGCGGCCTGTTTGGCGGGGGGCCGGACATACCCAGAGCCGAGGCCGGGTGGTGGTGCAGGTAATGGTCCTGGTACAGGTTGCTGTCCTTCAGTGGCAAGTTGCCAAAAGTCCTCTCCACCTCGTTGATGTAGTCACTGAACATGTTGTCCTCTGGCATGTATGGCGGTGCTGACTTGCAGTCTACAGGGTGACCCACCAAGCTGCGCCGGTGCTCCTGGATGTCATAGATTGCCGAATCACGGCCGCTGTGGCTATACTCCAGAGCAGCGTGGGGAGAGCCATTGATGCCCGGGACAGCTGTCATGTCCTTGGCAGTTCGGAGCAACCGCAGGATGTTGGAATGGGTGTTGTTCATGTTCTTCTTCATGGTGGTTGAGGGTGAGTCCATCGTTGACTTGTTTTCCTCAATCTGAACCCCATGGATGCAGCTGTAGATGCCCTGGAGTGTGGAAATTATAAGAAAAGAGAGGTAGAAAGAGAAAGAGAGGGTGAGACAGGCAATGGGAAGAAGACGGAGAGGTAACAAGAGTGAGAAAGGTAGGATATGAAGCCCAAGTGAGAAGAAAACAGTAAACTATGCGGCAGTAGTAAGGACTCAATAACCAAAGGGGATTTAATGTCAGAGAGGGAGACACCAGACACATAAACAGATAGACAGAGAGAGGGAGAGGTAAACAGAGACAGAGAAAGGCAGAGAGAGGTTAATGCATTGCCATGTTTTCTCTGACCACCCTTGTGTTTACACACTATTAAACAGTAATAAGGGCTGAGTTCATAAATGACTTTTCTCTGGGGAACAGCATGGATGCTGCTCAGCTCTCCACCTCAGACAGAGAAGTGAGGGAGATGGCAATGAGTAGATCAAAGCCTTGATTGATAACACAAAGGGTGCTGTAAGCTGATGGTTTTGACCACCAATCAATAGGTTTAATCAATGTCATTTAAATTCCGCCGACAGTGGTGCCACTGGCTCTCTACCTTACGACCGTGTTGTTCTTTCCTTTTTCCATTCATTACTTTGTAAAAGTTTGTCTGACTCTCTATTGATATTCGAGACACACGCTTTAACAATCCTCTGTTTAATGCGTCATTATCCATCAGTGTGTGTGTGTGTGTGTGTGTGTGTGTGTGTTTGTTTTTGGTTCTTTGGTGAAAGCAGGTTTTTCAAGACAGAGGAAAGCATTTTTTTCAGTGAAGTCAAACAAGTGTGATCAAATGAGGGTCGAGGTGACAGCCAAATCTGAAAGGATTGAGGACACAATGCCCACCAGCCAATGCGTAGGACAACGTTCCTCAAAGGCACAGACTTGTCAGAAACACTTTCTGTCTCTTTCCCTGTCGCACAGCTACATTCATGAATCTGAATCGTCAACCCGCTTTCCTTATACGTCTCCACTGTCTCTCTTTGTGTCTGTTTTATCTCGGTTTCTGGATGCACTGGTAAGCGGCAGCTGCTCCAGTGGGATTGTTGATCTGTATCTCTACACCTATAGGCTACTACAGCTGCTGTGAAAGGTAACAGAACAAAGCTGTGTCTGCTTCTCTCTACTCTGCTGCTGGGTTTATTCTTCATCCTGACATAACTAAAATCTTTTTCTTCCTCTGAATTATTAGTCCTTTGTAGCCTCATGCCTTGTCCATCCTTACACTTTGCATATATTGTATATAAAGTGCAATTTTCTCGACTGTTGCACAGTCTTCTATAGTTTTTCCTGTCTCGCCCTACAACTTAACTATTAAACCAGGCATAGAAATGTATAGAAGATATCGCTCTTGAAAAAATGGATGGAGCAATGCAACAAATAAAACCTGCACATTAGAGCTTATTGTGAATCTTAGAGCTACCAGGCTTTTTTTTTTGAGATACTGTATTAATCCCAAAGGGGGACATTCTTTCTCTGCATTGGACCCATCCAGCCCAGCAGGCTGCCTTTACGGTGCCTGGGGAGCAAATTGGGGTTGAGTATCTTTGCTCAAGGATACTTCAACTTGTAGGCTTGCAGGGGCTGGGGATCAAACCACCGACCTTTCGTTCCGTGAACGACCGCTCTACCTCCTGAGCCACAGCTGGAGGCTCGGGAGGTCCCTTTTTTTTTTTTGCATAAAAAAGGTTATACTTTCAGAAGCTACACATGGAGATTGCTGTTAATTCAATAAAGTAAGAGTTGGAGTGAACTAATTAATGATACAGTTAGAAACACCTTAACCTGAACAACAAACACATAAACACTGGTGTCCTCAGTCAAATTATAACAGACACTTTGCAAGCAGCAACCTCTCTGCCCTTTTGTTTAAAGGTAACATTATGCAAATGAACTACACCTCATGTCATTATTTATATGGGCCTAAACACTTAGCCACTTTGTTAAGTGACCTATTTGATCAGTCATAACCATACTGAGATGAGCTCTTTGTCCCTCAGGTGTTCTTTTGTTTCAGCAACATAAAATCTTTAAACAACGGAGCCTCTGGGTTTAGTTTACCCCATTAGGACTGATGTTGGCTGGTCTCGTTGTCAATCATCTTTTCAATAGCAGCACTAATGGGCAAAACTCTTGTTGCAACATCTTCTTGTGTGTTGTTATGGTAATAGAGGTGTAATGCGCACATCGTTGTGTTTTTTCACTGTCATTCATGGGCAAAGAGGCTGTAGAGAATTCACTTAATAGCTGCCTGTGTTATTTCTTGGTTACTATTCATATTCTAGGGGTTCATTCTTGACTTCTATAAAATCGGGTTAGTGACAGTTTGACTTGAGTAAAAGATAAGAAGCCACTACATTTTAACTGGATGGTCAAACAGTTTGAGAAAGATCCTCCACCAACGCTGCATCCAATTTTTTTTTTTCTTTTGCAAAATTTGCAAAATCAAGAAACCTGCAGTGCAGCAACAGCCTTGGTGAATGGAGGTGAAAAGGTTTGGAATGCAGAGTTAGGTTTCTCTCTCAAGCTCTACTTTTAAATTTTTTTTTTGCCAAATTTCTTCTCACATGTAAAAACAAGTGCAAAACAATGAATGTTTCTCTCGCTAAAGTAAAATGATTATCGCCCTTCTCTCTCTCAGTAGCCGTTCATAACAGCAATAAACGCTTCTGCTTTCAGACGTGGTTGTTTTGAGCATTGGTACACATTTCATTTGAGTTAGAAATGTTTTCAAGCCAAATTTATGATCATCATAAATCTTCCATGCAAACATTCCTGGTTGTCCTTGTTATTCTAATAAAGACAATATGAAATACAACTTTTTGAAAAAATCCAAAAATTGAATCAAGATAGGTTTTTTCCCCCTCCGTGTAGCACAGGATGCTCTTCATTTCGTGTTTTGCTGTTTAATGGCTGCCTGGGCTGCAAAAGCCACAGGTAAGTAAGGTGAGTCATCATATACCAACTGACGGACTCAACACACCTCAACCACCGCCAGTGGTTTTAAAACAACCACAGCTGTGATCTTTCTGTCAGGAGGACAAAGGTCAGACCTAAAATAAAACACGGCACACTCACTCTGCTAATGGAGTAGGTGACCCCGGGCTTCCCGGAGCACACGCCCATGAAGCAGAAGCGCAGCTGCCAGTAGAATAAATGTTCACAGATGAAGGTGATTAATGACAGAACCATGGCCGCCCCAAGCATGTAGAAGACCCCCGCCATGTTGTCCACATCCAGTTGACTGCTCATCACCTCATTCTTCTCATTGTGGCAGATGCCCGTCAGCCACAGGGCCTCGAACTCCTCCATCTCACCTGAAGGAAGGACAGAGACACGCACAGGTTACTGTATCAATGTGTTGGTGTTACCCTTTGTGTGACCTGTGCACCTGGATGAGTGTAAAGGTGTCAGAACATGTAAGTGTAGGTACAAAAGGAGAGTACACATTATTTTGATGGGGAGTTAATACCAAACAGCTCACGTCTCATGTATGTGCAACAAATGTCATGTTGCATTATTCTGACTGAATGTCCCCCTGAGGATCATCCTCATTAAGAATTGCTTTTGAAAGGCTACCCCTTCCCCGTTGTGGGGGAGAAAAAAAAACAACAACTGCCTGCTGGGACTTGACAGTCCTCAGGGAGGAAGTGTTTGTGGTCATGTGACGAGTGTTTCCGCCGTAAAATGTGCCCCCCTCAATTCCACGTCTCTGGGGGACTGCTATGGGGGGGAGGACATGTCCAGAGAGATTTGTTTGATCTGCACCCATGGTTCATTTTTGTGTGTGTGTGTCTGAGTGAGACAAGAGGGTTATATTTTTTTTTCTCCCAATGCTTGCATAATACTGTAGTTGGGGAAAAAGTAGAAAATGTCTACTTTTATATTTCAGTTTCTGCACAGATGGCGTACAAATGCTTCACAAAGTGTTAATTAAATAGCTTTAGAGGTGCCAGCTTTGGAGCCAGGCTACTATTTCACCCTGATTCCAGTCTTTATGCTTAGGTAGCTCGATGAAATCCTCTCATCTAACCCTCGTAAAGAAAGAAGAAACTTAAAAATTAGTGATAATTGTAATTTAAAGGACAGAAATAACAGTTTCAATTTCACTGGGTCCTTGTTACAGTACTTCCATTAGTTTTTTTTTTGCATTTTCCACAATAAAAGGTGAAAAGTCTGCTGTGAAAAAGACTGATTTGATTTATCATGTGGTATTAAATTGGTGCATTTGCACATTTTTAAAAACAAAATCATGTAAAAGAAAAAAAGAAACACAATCACAAAAGGCTAGATGCTGCTGCGTTTTTAATTCCTACTGTATGGATGCCCTAACGTCCCTCTGAACCTCTTCAGAGCAGTGATGTGAACTGCAAATTGGTTTAAAACTGACACCATTGATTCGTCTTATCAACCTGCAGATTTCAATGACATAAGGGCAGGATAAACACTCTCCTGGATGCACAAATCTGTGTGCACTGTTATTGACCCAACTATATGGACCCAATTGAATCACAACAGGAATTGATTAAGAAATGTAACTGGATCAATAAGTAGAATCTATACTGTAATTGAAATCTATATTATTATAATTATTCTCTGCTTTCCAACCCTCTCTCCTCTCTAATCCATTATCTTTCCCATCTCTCGCCTCCTGCATGTTTTTTCCCATGTTTTTCCTGATCCTGTATCTGTTCAGGACGTCCCAACATACCCCGTCACTGATCCCCTCCCTCTGCTCATATTACCTCCGTCCTGTTCATATCTGGACTCCTAGCAGGACATGATGAATATGAGCAAACATCCTTGAGTCTGATCTCTTAACCTGGACTAATAAATGTGTGCTGACAGCCAGTCGACATGAAGTAATGAGAGGTAATGTCTGACATGTTGAGCTCATGTACTCATATAAACAAAGCGATGAGACATTTGGTAGATTTGTGCAGACATGTCCTCTGACCTTTGGAGAACACACACTCAAACACGCACATAGTCACATGTGACAAACACACACATCTTGCATACACACATACATGCACACACACTAGTGAACATCACTCAACAGGGTGTGCTGAGGTCTGAGTCAATTTGGCTCCTGCAGATCTGATCCAAGGTGAATGTTCTCTTTGCACTGACCCCTCATGCATCAAACACACCGGGATGGAAAGTGATAGCACATCGAAGGCAACCAAGAGAATGTGTGTGTGAGTGTGTGTGTCGACATACTGCATGATATATGACCTGGCAGCTGGTGAGCAGCATGGAGCACATACTGCGGGTGAATGTGTGTCTCCAAAGGAAAGGATTCACGTCTTTCACATTAACATAAGAAAATGTTAAAGTGTTGCCTGAACTAAGGCTGCATACCATTTTAAATTCTTTTCTAATCCGTGTTCCCTATGGAACCTTATTCTTTCTCTATTACACTGCATTCTGTAACACCATTGGAGTAAATGATGCTTGAACATTTCTGACAACAAAAACAAAATGACCTTCCATGTAAATGAGAACGGACGGCACATATATAACACCTTCCTAGTCTGACTGACCACTCAAAGCACTTTTCAACACAAGTCAGCATTCACCCATTCACACACACATGGTCTCCCATGGTAATTGGGAGCGATAACCATTAAATCACTCACACACCATTGGAACAACCACTGGGAGCAAAATGGGGTTCAGACTCCTACACACCTGCTGAGTCACAGTCAGGCAACAACTTTCATGCACCTGTTTCACAGCAGTCAAAAGTAGGAACTTTTTGATCAAGTCTTTGGGTACGCCAAGACCAAGTCTGATCTGATGTGTATATTTATTTCTGCACAGCAAGTTTACTTTAAAATGAGTAAAAGCATTTAACCTACATTCTCATCTCAAGCTTTCAGATCCATTTCTTGGCTAGTGGCAACCCTAGACTGAGGGGGGCCCAAGCAAAGAAGCCCATCGCCCCCAAAACTAATGATATACAGCTGCCTATGGTAGTTGGGGGGCCTGTTTAGGTGGGCTTTGGGGTGTTGGTGGTGGACTGTGTAGTGCCTTAAAAGGGATTTTTAGTTCTTTTTTTTTTACAAAATGTTCCAATATGAGAGGATGCAGTATTTGGGGGGCCCTTTTCACAGAAGTGTTTTGGGGGCCCCAAACATTTGTCTTATTTGGCTTTCTTTTCTTCACTTGGTTTTCATAAAGGAATGGCGTCTGCTCAGTTTTCAGGGTAACAGTTTCTTCATTATTATGTGATGTAAGGGTGGAATTTAAGTCACATAATAACAGGTATCCAGATGTAGAATGAAAAAAATTCCAAACAGAGTAAATGGGCTTTGAGATGAGACATTAATATGAAATCGTTTCAGTGTTTGACAGCAGAATAACTGATTTAAAGAAAATAAACCTTGTATCCTATAAAAAATGTGTCTGTGTGCAATATGTGGATCTGAAGATTTAGGAGGTGGTTCACAGGCTCAGTTCATCTGCAATGTCCAAAATACCAAACTTTAGCTGCAGCTCAATTTTCCAACCAACACAGCAGCACCGTAGTTATGAGATATAAGTTTCGTTTCATAATGTGGGCCTATCGTCTCATTATCTGTCCATACTGATGGGAAAAGTCTGTGTCATTTGAGGCAGGAACAAACATAGGAGCCGAAGTGGGCGTCCTAACCATGCACACAAACCACTTCAACAGGCTCAATACCCTCATCATGACGGAGCGGCAGCTCGATTCAGGGCTCTCATGGATCACTGCACTCGTCATTCTCTCACAGTGACTCCAGACACCTTGCTGGCCTCTCTTGGTCTCTACCCAAAACACACAACACAACCGGGGCACAAAACAAAACCCTTGCAAACAAATTGGAAGCGTTGCTCTGCAGCACATACAGCAGGTAGTAAACTAAAGGGATCCAGAACCAGGATTTTGCCTCCTCCTCATATTAATATTCACATGATGATGTCCCACCATCTTGCTGAATTGTTAAGCTGGTCTCACATTGCGACGGTAATATTCTCTACAAAGACACATGGGCTGCTTATGAACACTCACAGTATTCCTGCACTGCCTGCACATCACTTATCAGCCATTGGAGGTGGTAAAGGTTTTTAATTATTTATGCACTTTTCTAAATCATAGGCTGAGCTTTGCAATTTTTATGTCTGCTTCTGTTGGACGGCTTAATAGCAAACATCCTAGAAGTCTACACTGGACTATATCAGGGAGGGATTTCACTCTTACAATGGTGAACATAGTCATTTATTGACCGAGTGTTGCAAACGTGAGAGATTCATAATGGGAAGCATTAAAACTTAATTCCTGTTAATGACAAATTGAAAAAAACTCTCCCTGCTGAGATGCTACAGTGTCAATAAATCAAATTATATTATACATATTTAAGGTTTCTGTTTGATGACGATGTCCAGTACCTCTGTCTGCCGGTCCAAATCCATGAGACACTGAAGCAATATGTTAATCACAACCATTCACAGTTACCCAATAAACAGTCTCCTTCCACACTGAAGCTCTCAGGCCTGCTGGTGCCTCACCAGGCTCAGGAGGCCTCATCTATTTCTCTCCGGGATGTATCTGATTAAGGCTTCTTCATTCAGATTAAAACATTATTACTCAGGCCCTCACCGTCTCCAAACAGCATGAGGATGGCCAGATCCACAGCTCGTTTCCAGCCCGAGTCTTTCTGGATTGCGATGCCGTAGCCGGTGGTGGCGAACACTTTGCCGCTCCCGATGGTGACCAGCTTACAGCCCTCGTCTCTACCCGCCATGTAGTTCAGCACAGCGGCGTCATAGATGAAGGCATCCAGTTTGCTGTGGAGTGTGATAAAACGGAAACGTGTTGAAAAATCATCGTAACAGTGAACGAATGTGTCCACAATTACTCCCTTATTCGCACGTTAATCACTATTCAATAGTTTTTAATGAGTTGAGACTTTAGGATACTTATGACTTAACATTATTGTTGTCATCACTGTGTTAACACTGTGTAGTGTTAAGTTACACATCTATTAACAATGGATGACACTTTTTTTCTATGGGATTTTTAGCATATTCTGTAATTTCTATGAAGTTTCATGCAAAGAATGAGGGGCTAATTATAGAGAAAATTTAAACAAAGCATTTTGAGACTGCATCTTTATAAGGTAGGTGTGTTAAGTTTAAAAATAGCTGTTGATTTGCACAGCGAAAATCAAAATATTGATCATTCATTTATTATTGGAAACTATATTGTGCGTTCATGTTCAATTGTATGTTTGTCAGTGCACATTTTTGCATGTTTAGCAGACCTGCTGTGGACAGACTAAAAACTCTAGAATATGATAGCCAAGGAATTATTTAACTGAGAGTGCAGTATGTATGCTGTGGACACTAAGTTTTGTTGTCAGAATTTAGATATTTTTATTTTGTAAACTCATTTTATTTTTTCTCTCACATCTTATACAAATAAATTACTTATTAAGTAAATATAAGAAACCAGGTGGGAAGTCTGTCTACTCTATTCTGGTCTATTCATGTGTTTCTGGGGGTATTTTATGTGATGGGTCACAAAGTCTGAAACACTTTTGCTGACATCTGAATTTGAATTTTCTACAACATAAAAAAAGAGCATCAGTGCATATCAACAAAGACCTTATAGCCAATGACTATTTACCAAAACAAACTATTCTCAAATACAAGATTCAACGTGTTGTTTCTGATGCTGTCAACCACATGTTGTGATCTTCCTCTATCTGAAACATCTCCATGGCAACTGAGCAACTCCATCTGCTAGGAAAAGCCACAAGAGGTGGTTGAAAGGTAAGTTGGACCCTGTGTTGAATTTCTAATTGCCAAACTGCTGTTTCCAAGGTCAAGAAATGATCGTGAATATTGTTTAAACTTTATAACTGAACTGAGCAAGTGACACAATTACACTCTCCATTCTATTCTGTTCTGTACTATTCTATTCTATTGCATTCTATTCTATTTTATTCTATTCTATTCTGTTGCATTCTATTCTATTTTATTCTATTCTATTCTGTTGCATTCTATTCTATTCGAATCCATTCCATTCTATTGCATTCCATTCCATTCTATTTTATTCTATTCTGTTGCATTGTATTCTATTCTATTCCATTCTATTCTATTTGAATCCATTCCATTCTATTCTATTCTGTTGCATTCTATTCCATTCTATTCCATTTGAATCCATTCTATTGCATTCAATTATATTCCATTCCATTCTATTGCATTCTATTCTATTCTATTCATACCACCCCTGACTGATTAGACAGGTAAACTGACATGACTGTGGTGCTTCATGTCACTACAGGCCTCTGTGATGATTCAGCTAAAACTCTCACCAAACAACAGAGGTACATCGCTGCTTTACATTCTTAATTCTTAGCAGCAGTGGAAACATTAGAAGACAGGTAGAGAGAGTAAATGTTAGCTTTCACAGCAACTGCAGGCTAAACTGCTATTCTGGGAGCCAGCAGCAAAAAGAAACACGGCTCTACCGACTGCCCACCCACATTCCCCAGAATGATCCCTCTGTCTCCTTCTCCTTAATCCTTGATCATCTTTTCTCTCTGTTGCATCAGCGCAGGACCTTACAGCTCCATAACACTGTCCCTTTTCTTTCCCTTTTTTGATCTTTTTCAACTCCCTCCTCCCTGTATCTCCCCATCTGTCCCCTCTCCCCCCCCCCCCCCCCTATCTCTCCCCTCCTCACCCGGTCTTCAGACTGTACAGTGCTTCATCTACATTCTTCTGGTGGAAGCTGGTCATGTAAGTATGCATGTCCCGGTAGTTGTTGCGGATGTTGCGCTCTGTACTCCCATTGGGCACCGTGCCAAACCGGAATGGCGGCGAGAATTCGTTAGGCTTCTGGAACTGTAGTGGCAGTTATCCGGAAAAGAAACCACACAGAGAAAATGACAGAGGAGTGCTCATTAGCATGGAAAAGGCACTGAGCCACATCAAATAGAATTTAATGCACTGTTGAGCAGGAGAACGGGACTATGCTTTTGGAAGCTCAAAATTTGACAAAGTGCATAAGAGTGGTGCTCAGTAGACAGACAAACATACTGGACACTAGATCAGGTTCTTAAACTAGGATGTACCATTCAGGTCAAATGCATATAAGTGAGAATAGATGAGCCTAGGGCTACAAATAGAGACTTACGGTCAGTTAAGTAAATCAAATTCTCAAGTTATTGATTCATCAATGGTCACTAATGTTAGAAAAAAAATACTTATTATAGTTTCCAAAGTCGAAGGTGATGCCAAAACTGTAATATATTCACTTTATGATAAGACAAAGAAAAGCAGCCACAGTTTAGTTTAGGAGCTGTAACAGAGTAATATTTGGTGTTGCTATTTAATCTTTTCTCTTAACTTAATGAATCTATTAGCAAAACAGCAATATTCTTTTTGTTTCAACCGTTCAACTAATTGATTGATCAACTTGGTTGATTAATCACGTGTTGATAATCATTTAATCATTAAAAGTAATCTATTAGACAAAAGTGGGAAATATTCACTGGTTTCAGCTTCTCAAATTACAACATTTGCTGATTTTCTTTGTTCTATATTTGAATATTGATGGTGTTTGGGTTTTGGACCGTTGGTTGGCAATTTTAAAACATAATCCTAGTTTTTAACAACTTGTGATGGGTATTTTTCCCATGTTATTAGCTACACCAGTGAGTCCCACTTCTATCCTAGAGTGTAACAGAGAGAGAGAGAAGAGATTCTGTGGTAGTTCAGCTAATTATTTAAAAAAAATATATGCACATATTTGTTTTATGAGGAAAATAAACTTACAAATAGAATTACTAATGGGTTTGAGGCTAAGTTTAATACATTTATAGTCACAAAAAATGATTAACCAACAGCTACAGCAGGCAGACTGCAGAGGGCACTCCTTCCACCACCCTGAAAACTATGCTGCGACTCAAACTGGATGAAAACTAGTTAGCAAGTAAAAGGAGACATGCATTTAGAAATACATTTGTAGCCAAATGTACTAAAATATTGATGATTTGGTTACATGTATGTAAAATATTGCACAATATTAACATTATACCCTTATAACTTATTGAAGTTTATTTAAATGAATGCATTTTAAACATGATGTGTTCATGCACAGGCGTACTTGAGCTCATTTAATAGTTATGAGGTGGTAGGTCAGGGAAAACAGCATCAGAACCACTGAACTAAGTGATCAATCAGTTCATCCTAAATATAACAAATAGTTTCTATTTGAAATTGTTTTTCAGTATTTCTATTTACACATAGTGTATAAAGCTTCGTAAAGATTAAATAAAATTAAATAAAATATACAGTATATATATTCATTGCTTGCAGCCTTAAATAATCCTCCTGAATAACTCTTTCAAAGACTCTGGTATCTGTCTGCAGCCGGTCACACAACACCTGATGTTGCTCACTTTCACACACCTACTCCTCCACCATAAAATCCCTCACAGTGCCTCCAATTCACACCTTTTTATCTGACAGGCCAGACACCTGGTCGACGTACTCCTCCTGGATCATGAAGGCAGCCAGGTTAGCAGTGTAGGAGGCCAAGAAGATGACAGCGAAGAAGGCCCACACTGACACCATGATCTTACTGGTGGTGCCTTTGGGATTCTGCACGGGGACAGAGTTGTTAAAAACCAGACCCCAAAGCAGCCAGATGGCCTTACCGATGGTGAAGGAGGGACCGCCAGGCTCTGGGAGACAGGAGTGAAACATAAAAGAGGGAGGAAGGGAGGGAGAAGGGGCACAGAGAAAGATGAAAAAGGATGCAATGAGTTTCAAAGATCGCAAATACTACCTCATTTTTTTTCTGCATTTATTCATGACTGCCATTGTGAGAGGCTCTTGATGGACGGCAGGGACAAAGACTAGATTTATTCCCATCCCTTAGTTTGTCAGTGATCGCAGGGTGTATCTGTGAGGTCCACATCTGCTCCTCCTGCCGAGACAACCTACTGATAAAGACTAACAATGCTCCAACTACCTCTATGGCACTATGGCAAGGTAGCAGAATGGAAACACTACCTACTGTAGCTCTGTTGTATCAGAGACAGAGAGAGAGAGAGAAAGAGGGGGGGGGCTCGATGGGCACATGGCAGGCTACAATTATGCTACAGCTGGAGCAGCAATATAGAACAACAGCCTTGCATAACCTACTGATCAAACCACACACGCCCTGCACTCTTGCTGTGACAACAGAAATTCAGAAAACAATACGGTGAGGAGCATAACTCCAAACCAAACACCTGTTACTCTTATCCCCTTTGGTCCTTGATGAAAAGACTGTGAACAGTATTATGAGTCTCTTTTTATCTTGAGTGGCTGCCGTTGAGGAAAGCTAATGCTATCCTCAGACTCAAAGAGGGCTATGTGTAAAACCTGAAGAAAGAAAATAGATTGAATCTAAACCATTGACTTTGATGAGCAAATTGATTTGAACGGCCTGCTGGAACCGAGTCTGATTCAACAGGGTCGTGTTGTTCTATACTGTCAGACACCATTAAACCCGACACATATTTCCATTGTATGGTAATAGATCTGCGTTAGTGCACTCATCAGTTTTTTTTAAAACCTAGCTGAGGTGGTGAAGCAACGCTTTGTAACATCTTAGAACCGCACAAAAAAACAACAACACTGTAATGCCAGAAAAGAGGAGTCTTTATTCACAAAAGGATGCTAAGAATACTTCGGATCACCTCTCCAGTTCTTGTCATTGATCCATTTCATTAGTGAAAGAGCTTAAGTGACTGTAGATGCAGATAAGTACTCCAAGACATCAAGTAGAGAATGTCCCAGCACTCCAATCACACTCATTCAGATGAGTAAATTAGCACATGGAGGGCTGTGTTTGAATTACTCGACTCGACTCGGCTTTGATATCAGGTACTTCTCTGGAGGTAGTTTTCCGTTAAACGGTAGCTGGTTGACATCACGACGGACGCCTCACAAAACATTTCTCTCGTCCACCTCTTGTAATCACTCATTAACCCCATTCAGACAGCGTTTTCATTCCGGGCCTGTTGCACCTTTATTCTGCCCCGACGTTTGTCTTTTGTGACGCCTTCCTGATCCTGTCTGAAAGAACTGAAGGGGTCACAGAGAAGGGAATTCGTTTCGGTGCTGTCTGAAAGTGGCTATTGGCTAACAAAGACAGGAGCGTCTGCACTTGCTCAATCGACCACAGCGTGGCGTTTCACGTTACCGTTTTCCGTAACTGTTCCACTAAATAAAAAATTGTGGTGGCTATAGTAACTTGACTGTTTCAAAATGCCAGGCATGGGTTTGTGCTCTGCAGGACGATTCTCTCCGACCAATCAGTGGCCTGCAGTGTTTTCACATCACCTTTTAGTACTTGCTGAGCTTTTTCTGAACCTTAACAGAGATGACACCAAAAAAATAGGTACCAAGGAGATACTTTTACCTAATGGATACCCGAAAAATGTGAGCAGAACTGAGTTGAGTCGAGTAGAGCTGGTACCATGTACCTCATTGTCACCTTTACCCCTTTTTCGTCTGTGTGTGTGTGTGTGTGTGTGTGTGTGTGTGTGTGTGTGTGTGTGTGTGTGTGTGTGTGTGTGTGTGTGTGTGTGCGTGTTTGCGTGCAGTCCTCTCACCTCGTCCATCTGCCAGACAGCGGTTGTAACCCACCGGGCTGAAGTACTCAAACACAAACACTGCCACGGCCGACACGATCAGCAACATCACAAACATCATCACCCACACGTCAGCACTGAAGGGCTCTAAAATACACAGAGGTAAGGGGGGGAGTGGGTGAGCGAGGGAGGGGAGTGGGTGGGAGGATAGGGTGCACAGGAAGAGGAAAGCAGAGGGAGGGAGGGTTGTAGGGAAAGACAAGAGAGAGGAAACTGATTAAAAGCAAATTAAAGAAAACGATGAAAAATCCCCTCCTGGTATCAACATGATTATTTGTATTCAGACATTAGGTTCTGTGTATTATTGTATAATGCATCTTTGTTTCTAGCTGAAGCTGTTGTAATGAATTATTATATTGCATATTGAAAAAAATGATTTTCTTACACCCCCCATGTGGGTACATGTGTGCGTGAGTGAATGTGTTGTACATCTGCTCACCCAGAAAGGCGGAGGGGGAGACGGTTCCATTGCTACGAGAGACCATGACACTGATCCCCGTCTCAATGAAGGGCACAGAGAAGTCAATGACCTCTGACCTCTCCTCGTTGATCGTGAGTGAACCCACCGCCATGTGGGCGTTCTTCAACACCACCTGAGGGTCAACCACAGACAGACAGAGGGGAAGGGGGGGGGGGGGGGGGGGGGGGGTGAGAAAGTACAGTGGCACTGTAAAAGTTTAATTTAAATCTACAGCTAAATGTGAACAGCCTTCTGTATTAATCTGGTAATCTGGGAGAAATAAAACGTGATTACTGCACAGTCATTACTACAGTAAGAAACTGTAATATTATAGCATTTTACAGGTGAAGCTGCTGCCAGTGTAAATTTACAGTGAAGATTTTTAAGGTGCGATTGGAAAAGTAACTCAGTGCTGCACTTCACACACAAGTCACCACTGTTGCCAAGTATTTGACACATTATTTCAGTAGAATGGAAGCAGGAGGATTATTACCACACTGGGTCAGTATTCGACTCCCCACCAACCCAGCTTCCCTGCATTCAGGTATATTTAGTCTTATGTTTCTGGAGCCTTGGGCCATGAATAAAAATGGAGCACTGACAGAGCAAGGACTGTGTTAATAAGGGATATCTATACCAGAGTGAGAAAAAAAAATCCTACATGCCGTTTTATTCCTTTGTTTGTTACACTTGTTTATAGACTCCTGCTCTCTTTTTCACTGTCATTCTGCTCTCTGCATGCGCTGTTTTGAGTTTCATCATTCAAATTAAATCATTAGCTGCTTGGCATTGAAGGACACTGACTAATGCATCCATTCCTGTATGCATGCACTGCACATTTGCATATAGGCTTTGCCTTAAACTGATACATATTTCAGGACTCTTATAACAGATACTTTAATTTTACATTACCCTGCATATCTTAACTCATCTACTGTATATATTTAAGAATATTATAAAGTTGAATGTTTGATTCCATTATCAATTAAGTTGGCCAGCATATGGATTAGCATAGGGTGCATTGTTCTGGATGTGAAATGTGTGCAGGCTGCCTTCTTCTCCCTCCCTCTGTCTCTCTTCTAAGCACTTTTTTTTTTTTATCTTTCTCTACATAAGAGAAATTCAGGTAACAAAATCAGCCTTATAAAAAAAAAAAAATTCCTATGGACACAAAAACCCTCTTCCCACTTGCAGCAGCATTAGTATTAATATTAGATTACACATTTAATTGCTTGCTTAATTGATTTTTTAATTGAAAAACAATTTAGCCTGTGCATTTTATTCATATAAAGAGAGATCAGTTACAAACTAATCATGACTGCTTTCAAGTTTTTGCTTTCCGTAGCCCAAGGATATATACTTGTACTGTCATGGAGGAATAATTTTCAAATCGGTGTGATTTCATTGAGGAATCCAGCAAATACCAGGGTTTTGTTTTAAAATGGCTTCCATTAAACCACATTAAACAAATGCAGTGAGAGAAAAGAGAAGGTTGGTGGCTAAATTCTCAAATAAGCATGACTCACTCAACAAAATAACGGATAATTTTATTATCCTTTCCCTGCAGCTTGAATTAATGGTTGTTTTTTTTGTGCAAATCTTCCACAACAATAGTCAATAAACACACCTATGGTAACATTGATTATCATGGTGTACTATGCTGGTGCTGGTTGAACACAGTGAATATAATGTAATGTTTAATTGCATTGCTGTATTTGTATTCTTTTAGGTTCTCCAGCGTTCTGCTGCGGTTTTCTGCCAGCTGTGAAATCCACCGTCAGCTGATGTGCCAGCGAGTATGAAAATGACCAAACTGTCATTCTTTGCAGTTGATGCAAAGCTAGTGATTATTTCTAGTGTTGGGCCAGGCTTATCAGAGCAACATCCACCATCATTATTCTGTACTAACAGAATTATTACTATTACAGATGAGTGAAACAGAATCAGAGCCAGGAATCCATCAAGAACATGTGAAATAAGCAGAGGGATTGTGTTTATGTGAGAAATGCGAGCTGTGCTCACCTCTCCAACCATGCCGTTCCACGTTCCGTTAACCTTTTTGCCGTGTTTGCCGTTGGTGACCAGATAGAGGTCGTAAGTGAACTTCACCGCCTTGGCAATCTTCTTCAAGATGTCAATACAGAAACCTTTGCAGCAGCGCTTGATGTAAATCCCCGAATCACCTGTCTGATTGCTGGAAGGTGGGATGGAGAGGAAGTTAAAATAAATGAACAGGAGAAAGCTTTTTAATTATCTGAGACTGGCGTTGATTTGGGCTTCAGGCTTCATAAAATTAGCAGATAAACAAAAAAGAGGAAAGCAGCTGGGATTAAATAAAATAAAAGTAAAAACCAATCAGGCGTCATGTGATGACGGCAGGCAGGTTTTCATTCCAACTACGTACTCCACCAGGTTGTTGATTAACACTCATTAAAAAAGATGACAACAGGAAGTGTGCAGTTAAACCACCTGGGGTCAGACGTATTAAACAGGAAATTAACTTGATAACCAATCATCAACATCAAACATTTACTGGTTGCTGGTACTTCTAAAATGTGAGCATATGCTGTTGTTCATTTATTATATAAACTGTTTGATAAAAATCATATATGATATATGTCTGGGATGTTTTCCGTTCAAAACAAGACATCATCTTGGGAACTAGGAGCTTTTCAAAATTTTCTTTATACCAAATCATTAAATCGAGAACACAATCAGCAGATACAGCAGTAACGATAATGGACTTTACACCATGGAATAAGATGAACAATGGAATTTATTTATCTGCACTGAAGCTGTGCCCACACATTTATGACTGTGTGCATGTGAAGACAGATCTACATAGGAGCGCATGAGGCTCATGGAGTATTTTTGGCTGGAGAGAAATCCTGCATATTCTCTGTGGCATCGCGCTGCCTATTACTAAACTGTTGTATGTGAGGATTAGGATGAGACAGACGGACAGGCAGAGGGAAGGGGAAAAAGGGAATAGGAGACAGAACAGTGTGAGAGATCAGTCAATAAATAAACCACTGAGCCATAAGATATAGCACACCCTCAGGAGATTTCAGGTAGGCCTATGATCGAAAAAGGAGGCCATTGAAGAAAATTCATTATCACACAGTGAGGAGAAGTGTATAGCAAGGGTCAGAGTGAGGAGGCAGGGGAGGGAGGACAACAGAGACAGAAACCGAGACAATGATCTAGTTAGCAGTAGGAGGCGAGCAGAGGTAATCGCAGGACACCGAGATAGCGAGCGGATAAAAGATAATATTCTTAAAGTGAAGGTAGAGAATCACTAGAGTATGCAGTGATGGGAAAATGATAAACACTGATGCAAAATGAAGAATTAAAAGAAAATGGACAAAAATTCATGACTGTGAGCATTTTATCATTATAGCATTTATTTAGTTTTCTTTGTTTACATTCAGTTTGCATATTAGTCTGCAACACTACAAAAGCAGCTGTTGGTGGTTTATGTTTTTTTGTTTTTTTGTTTTTTTTTACAAACACATGGTGATTTTATTTTGATGTGACAAGTACTTTTAATATGTAAAAGATGTCACACACCCTACCATAAAACCTTTAAAACAATTCATGTTGCAGCATCATTGATGTATAAATCGATGTTTCTTCCACTTGGATTCATTCCAGTGTTCTATTTTTAGCACTTGACTATTTTTTTCCCCTCCTATATTCACACAGTAAAGCAAATCAGATTTCTTACTCCTGTGAGACAAAAATTGACATCTTAAGGGAAAAAAGGGAAAAAAAACCTAATGCAATATTTTTTTTTTCTTGGGTCAAAATCCAATTCTAAATCTTCACCTGAGTTTGAGCTGTTTGCGGCACGGTACAGTGTTCCTCATGCAGGTGCCACTGAGTGGGTCCACATCCTCCACAATGACAAACGGCGCCTCCTCCAGAGTCACGATGGAAAGATGGTCGTCCCTCTCCTCTGCTCCAGTGTACAGCTCAAAGCGAGGCCACACATGGTACCTCATCGTCAAAGAGCCTCTCTCCCACTTGCCGACCTGCATGAGCGAGTGGGAGGAGAGCTGTGTGATATACAGGCGACTGTAACACATACTTCAAAAGGCAGGGAATAAGCACCAGACAGATCACAGAAGGGGGAAAATTACAAACCAGGATAAGAAGGCTGAGGACAGATCAGAGGAAGAGGGAAAGGGAAAGGAAGGAATGGGACACAGAAAAGGGAAGATAGCAGAGGAGAAATAGAGAAGATATTCACCCTGTCCCATTGTCTATCCTTGTCTAGAAGAATGATGACCAGTTTGGGGAACATCTGGTGACCCTCTTCGCTAAAAGATAAGTTTCGGCCTTCAAATGTCACATTCATGAGGTACCTGAGAAGGAGAATTCAAGTTTGAGTTAGAAATATGAATATCTGTCTGATTATTACTTCATACTCACAACTCATGTGTACTAATACATAATGGATTTATATTAGAGGTGGAACGCTACATGTATCCGAACCGGAAATCTTCGGTACGGGCCTTTCGGTTCGGTACGCACATGTACCAGAACTTATTTGTGTGCGTACTGGATTCTGAGGGACAACTTTAGCGTAGGACTGGATGTTGTTAGTTCAGTCAGTGCAGCAGGTTCGTGGTCATGGCGACCGCAGACAAACTCCTGTCTTTGAAGACCCTCCCTCGTCATTTAAGTGTTGAATAAAAAAATGAAAAAAACAGGAAAAAAACAGTTAGTTTTTGTTCCTTGTTTCTGGTGTACCAAAAAGTTCTGAACTGTGATTTTTGTGTATTAATATTAACACAGCATTTACAGATTTTTTGGCCTTGGAGGCAGCACAACAAGCTGTAAACACAAAACTAGTTAACAACACTATCACCCAAATTTTGTGGCTTCATTTCAGCAAACACCTCCTTGTATACACATCTACTAGACACACATTATTATTAATTTTAATCGTGTTTCTGGCCATCTGGTGAGGGTAAGTCCAACAATCACACTCTTTCAGCTCTGTTTTTTTTTTTTTTTGGGTGTCCGTCAACTCCCTGAGGGTTTTATCTGGCTCTTGAGATGCTAAATGCTAACTGTGTCTGCTGTTTTGGTTTGCTCAAACTTTTCTGCTGAAGCTGGAAACTTCATGAGGGCTGTGACACTGAACCAACCGGTAAACCAGTGCCACAGAACCAAAGCAAAGAGGTGAAAGATTCTAAGACACTGAGAGGAACTGCAGAGTCGAGTGAAGATCCATCATAGCAACACCTTTCACGTTAAACATGACTAAATATTGATTAATGCAGCTTTAGATACAACATTGAGGAGTACCAGTACAGCACTGCTTTCCCAGTATAAGATGCTGATAACTTCTCCATAGATGTCATGAGACGATCATACTCATAGTTTAAATTAGCAGGAAGGGTGGTGGGAGAGAGTGCATACATAAAATCATGGTTTTTATACATGAACATTGAAATAAACCCGGAGTGAAAGGTGGAAGCGAGATGAAGGAGCAGAGAGTGTATTAAGTTAACCACCTGTGTGAACACACATCATCATACATGTGTGTCAACAAGTGTACAGCAGTGGCACGCAAGCTGGAATCATCTCTCTCCTCGCCGCCTCCTTCCCTCACTGCTCCTCGTCCTGATCTGTGGGCTGCCATCACCATGGAGACGCTCTGCCTCTGAAACAATCCCTCGGAGAAATAAATATTTTGTCTGGATGCAAGGAGTGAGGTGTCGTCTGCGTGTGTGCAGACTTTTTTAAAAGGAGATGATGTGCATATTTTACCCACAATCATCTCCAACCGGCTCGACGGTGTGAAAATAAGACAATAAATCTTCTCACGAATGAATTTTTAAAAAAAGAAAAAAAGATGCAGATAAGAGATGAACAACGGGCCTGAAACTTATCCCAGATTTTATCGCACTAACCTCCCACTAGAACATTCAGTACCTCTATATATATATAGAGGTACATATAGAGGTACATAGATATATTTATATCCAACCTCACACACACACACACACACACACACACACACACACACACACACACACACACACACACACACACACACACACACACACACACAGAGACCTAAGTAGGCTGCATGCTTTGATTTTATGATTCAAGCCTCCATGAAATACCAATTGCTGAATACTGGTTGGCTAGCATGTTAAAAGTGTTGTAATGCGTGTGGAACAAGGGATTAGCCTTCTAAACATAATCTCAGTCTGAATAGGGAACCAAAAAGATAAAGGCAGCGTGGGTGGAGGTTCAAGAGGTCCCAACTTGTTGCCGTCTTGATGCCAGGTCGACCCATGTGACCATTACAGTGTGTGTGTGTGGGTGTGGATGTGTGTGTGTGTGGATGTGTGTGTGTGTGTCATTGTGATGAGGTGACATGTTTGATTCAATTCAGTTCAATTCATGCCTCAATTCCAGCTCAGGTACAAAAGTATACGTTGGAATTCTTGTGCGCATCTTTCAGTCAAATGATAAAAACACAATAAAATAGACACATAATGAAAGATATATATAAATAATAAACAATGAAATATACAAAATAAAAGAAAGAATGAGGGAGAACTGCAAATGAGGTCACACAGTGGGGAGCGCCATCTTATCAGCAGGAATAGAATACGCAAAACGGCAACGCATGGGGGCTCTGAACACCAGTATAATGTATTGTAATGTGTTGCCATGGCACCCACAACCACAGCCAATTTCATGCAATCAGCTGTGTTGCCATGGGAACAGTAATCTCAGCTGAGAGAGGCTGGTTGAGAGAGAGAGAGAGAGAGAGAGAGAGAGAGAGACAGAGTATTTTTCTGTTTAAACTGTCTAAATCTGTTTACCCACTTCCTCTCATGCTGTATGTCACCCTCAGATCAATCTCTCCATCTCACTTCAGAGTAGAATCATATCAATAGGACTCATTTGGCCGTACATTAACCTGTGCCTTTACAAAGACATGCCGTGAATCTAAAGCAGAGGAGTTTATCATTTTTGTATCCTTGTACTATTGATGAAGCTTTTATGTGCCATTTGATCCCTTCTCATGTCAGAATTCCCCTCTGACTCTGCTGGAGAAGGGGGGAAAAAAAGCACTGCGCTACTAACAGAGCCTCATGCGGCTTCATCACAGCCAAATGCAGCACTTGTGCGCTCCTTGCTCGCCAACTGTTCCCCGACTATTCACTGACTGTGAGGGGAATTTATTTTTTAGATAGACACTAAATCATTAATGGCAAGGATACAATTACTCGTTTTTTTCTCCTTCTTGCATCTAAAACCTCTTCAAACATATTTCAGAGCCATTTGATTTGTTTCTTTAATCTCTAAGAAAAGCTGTGCAGGTTCACAGATTCTCTGATGTGCAGAGCAGGGTTGCAATGAATGTGTGTGCATTGTTGTTTGGTGCACATACACACACACATACTCTATTTCGGTGGGTGGCTCATAATCTTCGATGACCGTAGAAGACCTGCATCTGAAGAGTTACCAGTTACTGATGAAATGTGTAAACGGCAGGGCTGTAAACTCGGGGGTCCTCAAGGAAAGTCAGGGACGAACTCTGATTGCCTGAATCAGTGTTAAATGTTAGGCTGAATGGTTGCTTAATCACTTGTGCGTCACATTTTCCACCAGAAGGATGCACTGTGATAATGTCAGGATATGAGGTGTTTAAAAAAAACATAAATGGACAAATGTAACACAAATGCAGCCGACAATGCAAGGAAGGCTTAATGGTAGCGTATTGCCAACAGACTTATTTGTAGTATGATTGAGATGTACTATAAATGCACAATGGTGTATTGGTGAAATTTTAGGGGGAAAAATGGAGCAATCCAGACATACAACAGAGTCAGTGGGAATGCAATTCAGAGATTTAATGTTCAAAATCCAATAATTAATCCAGGGTCGAAAACTATGAAAGGCAGTTCAAAAACCAGCAACAGTATTCAAAAGGGTAAGGCAGGCTCAAAGTCCAAATACTGACAATATTGGTACACAAATAATCCAGGAAAACCGGGTGAATAATCCAAAAAACAACAGGCAAAGGCAATATCCCTGAAACAGTCCAAATCAGAAAACCAGAAATATCACAAGGAAATCACTAGAGAGAAAAAAACCCTCACTCAAAACACTAAGAAATGGTCAGAACATGTCTAGAAACAATGACGAACTGGCAACTAAAGACAGGAATCACACAGACTAAATACACTGGGATGAGAGACAATGACCAACAGGTGGCACAGGGCGGAGCAGACAACTGGGGCCAGGTGGAAATAATCAGACAATCACACACTGGAGGGAAAAATGTTAAAGTGGAAGACACAAGGAGGATACAATGATAAACTAACATGAGACAGAGGGAGAGGGAACAAACCAGAACTGAAAACAGAAGACTAGAGCTGAGACAGGGGAGACAAAAGGTCAAAACAGATCACAAGAAAAGGTGACAGGAAGTGTAAAGCAAAAAACAAAACATTGAGAACATAACTACCAAAATAAAAGGAAGACACAGAACCTTATATTTGTGACTCAACACTAGAGCGAAACTTTAGGTTATTATCATAAGCCCAGTTCTCAAAACAGCATGACTGAGACGTCTCACTCTGGGATATGAAGACTCCCGTCTTGCCAGACAAGCTTATTTTGAAGACTGCCAACCAGCCTCATGCCAAGTGTGTGGATGAGGCTGGTCCACGAAGGAGTTCATGCTCAGGCCAGCATGAGGAAGCTTCAGAGATGAGAAACTGAACTTATAAAACCTGGCAAATGTTAGGAGCGATGACCACCTAGCTGCAGTGGAGACACATTGGATGGAGACCCCATTAGTCTGGGCCAAAGAGGTTGCAAGACCCCCCGGGCGGAATGGAACCGCAACCCAGCCGGAGCCTGAAACCTCAACTGGAGCTGGCCAATGTGATAACATCGACTATACCATGAGAAAGTCTATGTTTGTTGATGGGCTTGGGTCTGTGTTGTTGGAACTCAAGACATAAAGAACTGGTCCCCTTCCTGAAGACCTTTGCCCTGTCCACACAAGTGTGTAGTGCATGAACTGGACACAACATAGTCGCCTCTTGGAGATGGGAAATATGCACAACTTCAGTCAGAATAAAGAGTCATTTCGAAGGGTGAAGCGTGAGAGAGAATGCTGACACTGTAATCCTGCAGGGTCTGTGGAATACGAGACTGAGTGAGAGAGAAGTCATACAAAGGTGGAAAACTTGAGGGTTTCCAGCATCAGGTGGAGTTTTTTGATGTGTTCCACCTGATTGGGTAATTAACAGCTGTGCCCACAGATATAACTGCTCCCACGCATCACTAGTATCGATGTAGATACTGAGGAAGTGAGCAGGGCAGGAAAACATCCTCTTGTAAACAAGTTCAGTCATCTGCAGCAAGTTAAGGACACACGGCGTGAGGACAAGTGAGGACATTTGTAGACCAAAACATTAAATGTAGTCTCATTTAAAGGTGATGTTGGAATAAAGATTTGACGTAGTCTTGATGTATTTTGACAGAATTTCAGCGACAATGTTTAAATTTTCACATGTTAAATAATATAATCATAATAAATAGCTGTTGAGCAAGTTTTTAAGTGCAAAACTGACACCTAGAAATTTTGATGATAAGTAGGAATTAAACAATGGTGCCTGAAATTTGACCCTTCTCAGCGTCCAGGCAGGTGTCAATTTAGTCCAGAAGAATTGTCTATACATTACGAATGAAAATTAAATTTCAAATAAAATCTAATGAAGTGGCGACTTGTCCTGGGTGAACGCCACCTCTCACCCAATGCCAGCTGGGATAGGCTCCAGCCCCACACAACCCTGCACAAGATAAACTCTTACAGAAAAATGGATGGATGGATGGATGGATGTGCAATGGTGTTCACTGACCCAATAAGTGAACATTCCTTCAAGTAAAAGGCCATATGAAATATCGATTTTCTATTTCTATGACATTTTAATGTCCCTCACAGGAATTAGTCATAAACAGGGAAAGGACAGAGATGACAGAGTAAATGAGCAAAATCGAATTGATGCTCAGCTTAAGTAAAACTGTCCTTAGACACAATAATCCTCTTCCTTACAGTGTATTTATACTGTATACAAAAAAATATCATCATTTCTGACAAAGGAATAAAGCGAGGGAGAGATGTTGAGGCGGGGTCACTGCTGTCTGAGCATCTCAAAGCAAGATAAAGAAAAGAGAGAAGACAAAGGGCTGAAAAGCTGTGATCATTCATCCACACAGACCAGACCTCAGTGGAAAAGAGGTTAACAGAAGAAAGGAAATATGAACTGAGTGACACGATGTGCAGGCTAAACAGACGTGTAAAAGTTTGACCCGTTTCCGTGAAACGTGGCGTCCATTTGTGTTCTAGACGCCCAAAAGCACAGTGAAACACCCTGCCTGCATTCTAATAAAGAGCACCAGGATTTATTAGACATTATTAGACAGCTTTTACTGAAATTCAGTAATATTGGTCTCCTACTACAGGAAAAAAACAGCTTTAAAGGTGAACTAGGATGTAACATGCTCACTCGCTTTACATGCAAGAGGTGCAGCACAAGGGTCAAATGGCCTGCAGGAAAAGGTTTTCCACAACGCTGGGACGGAGCACATGCAGCCAGCCAACAGGAAAAAAAAGACAATGTCACGGTAGATTGTCAGATGAAAGCAATCTCGCCACGAAATTCTAATCATCACTTTCATCATATCTACCAGTGCAGCGTTTTGCATCAGCAGTGGGATTTGAACACGAGCGCACAAACACAGTTAAACGAATAAAATGAACATCCCTTTCACTGTAACATCCACACACAAACAAGCCCCTTAGTGGCTCATCCAAAACCACTTGGAGCACATTTTCTCATTATCCCAGCGTTCCCGTCCTCTCTGTCTCACAGGAAGCGACGGATGGCCTCTAGAGCTCTGCGTGCATGTGTGTTTCTGTATTTGTGCGAGTGATTGTGGTGCATGCATGTAATTATGTATGGATGTTTGCGTGTGTGTGTGTGTGTGTGTGTGTGTGTGTGTGTATGTGTGTGTGTGTGTGTGCCCTGTGTGCCCTGTGTGTGTCTGTGTGTGTGTGTGCCCTGTGTGTGTGTGTATGTGTGTGGCCCGTAAGGTCAAGCAGCCCATGACTCACTGGGGCCTCCCATCTCCGTCCATCAGCACTGACAGTATGTCATACATATCCAGCACGTATGAAGTCCGCTGTGGCCTGTAGCTATACAGAACCACGCAGAGACATATGGCCTTATTATTGCCTCTGTCTCTGGGGGTGAGAGAATGGAATAGGTGTGTGTGTGTGTGTGTGTGTGTGTGTGTGTGTGTGTGTGTGTGTGTGTGTGTGTGTGTGTGTGTGTGTGTGTGTGTGTGTGTGTGTGTGTGTGTGTGTGTGTGTGTGTTAGGCTTCTTCTAGCCTCTGGGGTTACCACCAAAATCCATCGATTCAAATTCTCTACTTTTGCTCAGTCGAACGGAGAAAATGGGAATGACTGGTTGGAAAACACACATTCACAACGCATCGCACGCTCTCTCTCTCTCTCTCTCTCTCTCTCTCTCTCTCTCTCTCTCTCTCTCACACACACACACACACAGCACAGTAGCATCACTGGTGTGTGCCTGAAGGATGATTGAGAGCTAACTATGAGTCTGATAGCGCCCTGTGGGGACTGAAATATTCATGGTTGTGGTGTGATTGTTATTGTCTCATTGCCCCGATATTAAAAAAAACACAAACATGGGCAGAGAACAGACCAAAATTTAGAGTAATGCATCAATCTGAACCTGAAGATTAACGCAGTAGTAAACTAGTTTTGTGTATTCGCATTTCTGAAATTCAAAATGAAAGTGAAAAAGACGCCATCAAAATGTGAAAACATCAGTAAGTCAGAGGTTTTATTAGACTCAGCCCTAAAGACGGGTAAAATGTCACGCTAACAACACATACTGTATGTGTATGTATTTACATGCGTGTTACCGTGTGCCAGCTATAACTCCACCTCTGGTTCTTTGGTTCTTTCTCGTTAATCCGGTTGTCCCCGAGCATTCTTTAGCTGTGGAATCTCTGATCAATGGGAACAGTAAAAGCATGCCCTATGAAGTTAAATGGGGATTAATTACTGAATACCAATGTGCCAAAAAAGCAAAACGAGGAAGATCAGAGGAAGAAGGAAGTCTTCCTTTAAAGATGGCTGTGGGTTAACGCTAAAGATGAGACAAGATGCTATAAGTCTGAGAGCTAATGTCTGAGTTCATCTGATGTTTTTATTGGATAATTAAACAAATCCCGGCTCTCCTTAGGGAACGCGTCGGTGTTTCTGAGTGTAATTGCAGTCCATGTTGTGCTGTGCGTGTGTGGTCTCATGTTGGCTGGATTTATTTTGACAGTTTCAACTGCGCTTCAGCAAACGAAAACCAAACTTTTTTTTTTCTTTTTTTTTTTGGTTGCTGTTATTCAATCAGCTGATTTCTTTTGCTCTGACTCATGTGAACGAAAAGATTTCATCTGCTTTTGTTCAGACAGTCTTTTGCATTGTACATCATGCCTCGCTCATTTTTTGAAACAAAATAAAAATCAAAGCTATAAACTAGGAGAACATAGTTGACTGCTGTTTCATCTGCCCTGTCTTTTTTTTTTTCAGCAGGGAAGATTGTCATTCCAGGACCTGGGATCAAGTCAAGACAATATTTAATTAAAAATCTTTTATATGAAGTTAGAACTCCAAAAGACAAAGCGTATATGCTTTAATCTGTCAAGCTTTCCATTTTAAGACTGTAATGATAAAAAACATTCCCAGTAACTTTTGATATTGTAAGTTTTTAGGGACCGGAGGAAACTTTTCACAATTCTAAGAACTCTCTTTTTTAAAGTATCCACACGTCAAGAACAAGGACTGTTAATAGTTCTTAAAGCATCATTTTGAGGAACTTTTTTACCTCCTACTTCAGAGTACTATGTACTTAGGTACTTTAAGTACTCTTCCAGCAGAAGAGGAACCTTGAGTGAAAGTGTACGGTGATTGGTCCAGATATAAGTCAGTCCCTCCAGGAAGTTGCGGGCTCAGCGTGGGGGACCGCTATTACTATGAGGAAACTACAATGATAGGTTACACGAGCAGATAGGTTTCAAATGTCCCTCAAATTGTTGTTGTCGTATGTTACACACAAGTAGTATTATTATACCATACATTGCTGTCACTTCAGCTTTCCTATTAGCGGTGTGAATGCAAACAGAAACAAAGCTGTTGAAGGTGTTTTGTTCGTAGGAGTTCTCCCCATTTGGCAGCTCCTTTCAGAGAGAACCGTTTGATCGGAAAAACCAGACAGGTCCTTTATTTCACACTGTAGTCATAAAAAAGCAGCTCCTTTTTTCTAGCGGGCATCCATGGAATGTTTTTGGCTGAAATTACAACTATCACTTTCAGATGTTATCAGCTGTAGCTAGCATTAGCTAATGCTAAGACTCAGACCCTGTGATTTAATGGTCAGTGTATCTTTTGATCATTTCATTTTCCTTTCAGAGATGGGTATTGAGAAACAAAAAAAAAAAGGTTATTTGATTTGTGTTTTAAATGACAAAAAAAAGTTGAAAAGGGCATTTTTCTTGGTTTGCTTGATTTTTTATTTCACATAACAAAAAGGGACGACTCAGTTGACCACAGTGAGAACACCTTGTATTTCAATTTTAAAGTTTGCATTTTGAAACAAAAATCAAATAATAACCACCAGGTTTTTGTTTTTCAATACCCGAAAAAAAAAATGCACTGCCCTTGAATGTTTGAAAAAAAACAACAAAATAGTCTACAAATGAATTTTCAGTGTTTTGATTTAAAAGGAGAACCTTGTAAAAGTGTGTTGAGTGTCACATGATAGCAACATAAATGATAAAATTTATGTTGCCATAAAATCAGCCTTGTCACCAGCTTCTGATAAGGAGCAGCGATGTTGGTGTGTTGCAAGAAAAGGCTGCGCCTTTTCACTCAGTGCTGTTTTCTGCCTAAACATCGCATTAGCCAAAACATTACATTATGCAATATTATGCAATATTATCAATAAAATGGATGGTTTGGATGCTATAAAAAGGTTTCTAGTTATTATATTCAATAACAAGGGGAAAGACTTGAGGATGAGGCATCACTGAAAAAAAGAACATCACTATCTACACCTCTCCAAACCAGATAACTCTGAACTCTGATTGCATTGTGGATCCAACAGGCTCAATGTTCCAGCCCTGAGCAAGATTTTTTCATAACCTGTAACCTCACTATGTAACGTTACACAGGTACAATCGTAAGCTTGTTAGCCTGGAATGCTATGTTTGCAGTTTACACTAGAGAAGATGAATACACAGTTTAATCCATTCATTTACCTGGGCTGTATACTTGGGCTTTATAAAGGCGATTACTTTTACTACAGCCACATATGCACCGCTACAGTAGAAATCCAAAGAATGAGCGGCCTAGCTACGGTTGGTAAACTATGATTGGACAAACACAGTACTTTGTCCTGCTTTTCCCTCACCATGCATCCCTCTGACATTGACTCACTTCAGTATTTCCTTGGAGTGGCCAGTGTTGGAGCTCTTTTTGTCAGGTGTCCCGATACAGCTTGATTTCACCAGGGTGTGTGGACCCCGGTCCAGCATCATGGTGGAGGTCGCGGTGGCAATGACTGCCACTGCATCACGTACCCTGGCCTCGATGTTGTAGTCCCATTCGTCATATGACACTGAGATAAGGCCTGCGAAAGACAGAGAGAGAGAGAGAGAGAGGTGAGGGGAAAGGATGTATTTCCATAGCAGGAAGAAAAAGATTTCACCATCCATTTCTTAAATCCATTAAACTGCATATTCAGGTCACTTTCTGCAGCTGGTTTGGATTCTGTGTTCACAACTGGAACCTATTGGAAAAGCAAGGCTACATTTTCAGGCAGCCTTGCAGTTGAACTACAGGAGTAAACGCTTCAAATGAACTGCTTCAAACATGCTTGGTAAGGTGACGGGTTTAAAGGAGAGCCACTGTTAAATGACAGGAGGAAGAGATACTTTCAAAACAACATTTCTCATGGTGAGGCCAAAACTTCGCCTTTTATTAGAACTTTACTAAGCTCGTCATTCCACATTTATCTCATATTTATGTGAGGTATTGCATAATAAGTCCATGTAAATGTATCAGATGTGACCAAATGAGGAGAACATTTGCATATATGCAAACAAGCCCATCTGTCGCTTGTGCCCACGTTGCAATACATTAAAGAGGTTCCCATACAACAATATAATACAGAATTCAGTGGTCTGGCTTCTGACCCTCTGATTCCCTGTTAACAGATTAAATGAAGCCAGTGTCTTACATTCAGCAGGGTGGGATACTGATCCTGTTCATACAGTCCTTCTACAGAGTTGTGCATATCGCATATGTTCAAATTCAAAGTACTTGTTATATTTATATGAATCTTTGGTATAATATGTTGATAAATTGACTCTCTGATTAAGTATACTGTATTCTCCAGTGCTTCAAAAAAATCTTGAATTCACTGATTCAAGTTTTCCTCTCTTGATAGGGATTCTGCTGCTTGATCCAAACTAACCAATCGGAAACTTGGATCCTCTTTCTCCCATATTTGAAATTTGTTAAAGTCACAGTGTGAAATTCTTTTATGTAACCTAATGTCAGAGATTGCTGCGACTACACCCACAATGACTGCATGTAACATGAGATATGATAGCATCAATAGAGCATTTTATTCATCCAAATCCTATCCAATGAGGGTCACCGACTTGAGTAAATTTCAATGTTCAGTGTCTTAAATCGCTCTTCTAGACCGTATTTTTTTTATTTTACAGAGACCCATCAGCTATTAATATGTGATTCCATGAGAAAAGTAAAGCTAACATAAAGAAATTAAGGCATCTCTGGCAACATCCACATCATATTTTACATCAAGTGTTCTTCGTTGGATGGTGAAGAGAAATATTTCGACGGCTTGAGCGGGCAACCAAGCTGCACCTCATTAAAAGCTTAACTGTATAACTGCAGCTATAATTGTGCTCCAAAGCTCATCACTCCACATCAGGCCTGTAAATTATATTCATGAACACTTTCACTTTGAGGGATGTGGATTTGATTAAAAGCCATGATCCACTCTGCAACAGGATGCAGAGGTTTATAGGAACGGAGACTGATCTCAATTTTGAAAGCTGTTAATAATTCCAATAACTGAGAGAGAGAGAGAGAGAGAGAGAGAGAGAGAGAGAGAGAGAGAGAGAGAGAGAGAGAGAGAGAGAGAGAGGACTTTTGTTATTAAAAGCATCATAATTGCTTAACTTGATGTTTTATGTTTAGAATTTGCAAAATGTTGAACAGCTGCATTTTTTTTCATTCAGCAATGGTGTAATTCTTTGACCATGCAAGATCTCTGTTCGAACACAACTGATCTGGGATCAGCTTCACAAAAATATTTGTGATAAATGTAACAAACAAAAGTTGCCTTATTTTAAGCCTAAAGGTTACCCACCATACCCTCAGATTAACTGGGGACTAAGGCTACGTTCACACAACCAGCCTTAATGCACAATTCAGATTTTTTTGTGTTGCTGTTCATATTACTTTTAAAATGTGGCCGGTATCAGTTTCCAGAATGAACAGTTAACAGCCCGGAACTGATCCGCATGTGCAAAAGAACAAAGAAGTCACATGCAGCACGCTGTCATAATTCCAAAAATAATAATTGCCAAAATATGGACCACATATGGAAGTGGCCCAAATCAGAATTGAAAAACATCAGATTCCATGTGGTTTGTTGCTGTTCACACTGCCATGAAAAAAAATCAGACCTGAGCCACATTTGTCTTGCAGTGTGAACGTAGCCTAAGAGACATGTTTCCATCAGAACAATCAGACACCTGTGGAATGACACAAAAGAGCCTCATAATTTGAGGTTTGATAACAATGCTGTGGAGTGACTCAGATGAATTTGTTTGTGCAGGGAAACTACCCGGGCCCTGACTGACAGTTAGCAGATGTAGCCCTGCTACACTGAAAAGAGCATCTCAGCACAGAGACTTTTTGCCAGAGAAATAACAAGTTAGTTATAATAGTCCGATTCAAAATAGACAAGAACAATACTCCTCTGTGCAGCTGATGAATTTATATGTCTGAAGTGTGACTAGTTCTAGATTTAAGTCAAAGTTTGTCTTTGTGAAACTGGCGCCTGGTGTTTTGCTGTACCTATAGGGAAGACCAAGGGAACATGGTCCGCATCTCCAGCCACCAGCGAGGGCACAATCCAGGTGAAGCCATAACCTGTGAGGCCCACAGAATGAGCCACCTCAAAGATGGTGGTGGCCTCCTCCTTTGTGCAATAGAGCAGAATAACAGGGCTCTGCAGTTTCTTCAACTGGTTCTGGATTTTGGAGTCTCCGTCATCCACTGACATATCCAGTAGGAGGACTTCTTCTAGCTCCCAGCCTACAAAGCTGTTGTCGATGGTACTGCGGATCTAGATGGGAAAGACAGACGTGACTTTAAAAAGTGTGGGCTGCACACATGGAGTGGAGTTGTGAAGAAGAGATACTGTAATGGAACAAAATTGACCGAGATGTCTCCTCCTCCAGCTCCTGTTCTGTCTTTGTACATCTCGTGGGAGAAGCAGTAGGTTGTTGTTTTTTTATATATATAAATGGCATTTAGACAAAATAAATATTACTGTTGTGTTTCATGGTCAGAGAATAATAGCTGTTCCTTAAGTGAATCAATGTAAAGGAGCCGTACAAGATGAGAAACAGGCAGAATAAAGTATTTTGTGTTTACAAATTTTCTTCTGTATTTAAGAAAAATCAACCTTGAATCTATGCAGGAAATATGCTTCAGAGAAATCGAGCTCATTCTCTGTCCTAAGTTGCCTTTTCTACCACTTACACCACAGCTAGAGAAGTCAGAATCTGTGCATAACTCGCCAACTCCTTGCTCCATGACTGACAGGCACGTTTGGAGGAGTTATTCAACAATATGTCCATTAGCAGTAACCTCATCTGTACTTGCCCAAGCTGTGTTTGTTTCTCCATATTTGCAGTGTTTGCAAGGGTTCTTATCCAACATCAGTGCGCCCCCAGCAGCTAATTCCTGCCTGAGTAGCTCACCCTCCTCAGGCGAGTTAGAAGACCTCCTAGAAGTTTAATTTTTCACTCCAATATCCAAGACTGTCAACACATCAGGACTCTTACTATGGATCACATACTAACTGGTCTCTTACAGGGTTTCCAGTTGGGGGCTGTTTCATCTCCAGACTCCACATAAGTCACAAAAAAAACTCCTGTCTGCTCTTAAGGATCCAGACACTGTGTGCCAGTTAGAGGGAAAAGCTAAATAAAGGTTAACTCATTTAATTTTCAATATATCATCTCCTCACTCCAGTCCATGCATATTCAACATCGTGTCAGAGGCTCTATGCTGGATTTTCTTACACAACGTTAGCAGTGCTCCATCTTCTCAATGATATCCTGCTATACTGACCAATCAAATGAAAGCTCCAGTTCCTCTCTGTCAAAATTACAACTCCTATTCAGCAACCTCAATATTTTCTGAAGAGAAAAAAGATTGGCTTTGTGACAAATTTCAAGTTTCTAGGCATTACACTGTAATTAAAGCATCCCTCTCTGATAAGAAAATGCAGAAAATATGTCAAATCACTCAGTCTTTCACAGAAGCTGAGAACATTTCAAAGCAGCAGCTACCCCTCTCCTCTATGCCACCTTCATTATTGCCATGCATGTGATCCTACAAGCTTGCTCCTTTATCTCTAGGCTGCTCAGTCTGGCCTCTTCTCTTCTGCAGGACTCAGTATCTCTTGACGAAGGCCGACGCTCTAATCTAAAGTTCTGTTAATTGCTGCTAAATCAGTGGAACAGCATTTCCTTATTCTATGATGAATTGGTGCACTCTTCTGTTTCCATATGGGTTTTCATAGATGCAGCTCCATTCGTGGGTTTTGGGTTACGTTCTTCAAGGTCAGTGTTTTGCCAGTAGAGGGCCTTCATCATTCTTTGAGAGGTTTTCCTCTGCTTTGTATGAGATTCATCCTATTGTAGTCGCCTACCATGTTCGGGGACATTATCTGGCTACTTCCTAGCATTTATCCCCATATCAGCATTTGCATTTCTCCTGCATCATAACGGATTTTCCGAGCTTCTCTGTTTATCCATTTATCTGGCTTATTTCTGGCTACTTCCTTGCATCTATGACCTATGTCCCTTTCACATTTTCCTCTTAGTTGGCCTTATTTCCTGGCATCACTACCGCTTCATTTCGTTGGTCTAGTGCTGCATAGTCAGGTGTATGGTATACCTTCTATTTTGAGGGGAAGTTCATATTGTAAGCACCTAATTTGTTGGACAGCTTCCTTTGATGATCTGCTTCATGCCAGGGTTGAAACAGCAAAGTCTATTCCCTACGTTCACAATACATTTAATCTGATTTCAAATTCTCTCATTCCCATTTGTTCTTCTTATTTGTCTGCCCTCACTGAAATGTCCCTCAGAGAATAGGCATTAAATATCCACATTTATAACCCCCATTGTTCAAAGGAAAGGCTCTGCCATTGCTGCGATACTATTAAGAAATGTGATTATCTGACTTTCAATAACATTCTTATTATTCTCAGATGTGTGTCTGATGTTCCAAGTTATTCAGAATATCAAACCATCCACTTTAAAGAGTCTCTTCTCAGCTCAGGCTGATGCCTCGCTGAGTGACTGCATTCAAAAAGATACGTTTGGCCAATCTGCCTTTTCCATTAAAGCAATCAGAAGATGGAACTTGGCACCAACTTAGATTAGACTTTGCCAAACCTCATCATTTTTGAAGGCTTGAAATTAAAATTTAAAAGAAAATGTCCTTGATCATTTCATCAATTCTACAAAGTCTTTGCAAAATACAATATAAATTAAATAATTTATGACAAAAGTTCTAAAGCTAAGACACACGTGTTATTAAAGAATTAGAAAAACAATGTGGAAAAAATTACAGTTCTGTCAGGTCTCTATTAAATGGTCCCCAATAGAGAAAAGTAATAATACCTAATGTGCCTCAGACATTTAAAACATTCTCAAATTTAAACCCATGGTTGGAAAACTTTACAGCCATAATCTATAAAAGTAATATAAAGTAATCTGCTTCTCTAGTCTGACCTCTTTCAAAGAAATGCATTTGTCTTATCAACTGTCATCCTCAACTTTTTGCCAATACAGTGCATATTAGATTTTTTTTTTTTTATCAAAGTGTCCATATCTTTTTATTTACCTTGTTGACAAAGTCCTGGTAACCAGGGTAGTACGTGGTGACTATGGAGAAGATGTACCAGTCATACTCTTCCATGATGTTCAACATGACGGAGGCCTGCTGCTCGATGGATGGACCGAACTGGAAAAACATGGAGTGGTCGTCCTGGAAACCAGAGAAACGGAGCCAATCAGCAAACAAGGTCATGAGTCATACAGCATGAGAGAGAGCTGAAGGTAGGGGACAGATGATTATGGAGCGTGTCCAGCTACTGCACGCCTCAGGACAACAAATATAGGTCTGTTTATAGCTTGGACTTGTGCACTCTGTGTTTATGCAGTAATATGACATATTTCTCCATTAATGTGTTTATGATGTTTTAATCAGAGGCTTTAACTTCCGTGCAAAGCTAAAGAAGGTTTTCCTACATCACAGACAAATGCATTCATTATCAAGGAAACCTATCACAGCTATTTTAACAATTTTAGCATGCTACAGAGAGCCTAATAGGTAAGATTGGTTCAATGATATTTCATGTAGGGTGCCTAATATGTGGACGGATATCTCTGTCTAAACATATTTTCTTATGGACGGAGGAAGAAGAGACGATGTGAGAGGATCTCTCGGGGCTTCGGGAGCCAAATGTCATGGAGTCACCTATGTAAAACTGTCAAACAACTCATCGGGACGTAGAAGTCAGGATGGATTATCCACGAATGTTGGTTACCAAAGCTGACCACCACAGGGGCTGTAAGTAGCACAGCATTTGTCATGGTTCCTCTGTGTGTCCAGAGTGAAATGTAATGTTGAAAGGTGACTGAGCTGACTGGTGGTGTGAGGTCATACTTAAACACTGGCTGTCTCCGGTCTCCAGGCCTCCAGTTCCAATGTTAAGCTAGGATACTAGGACATTATGCACAGACATGACAGTGGTTTCAATTTCCTGACGCGTCGCTCCTTTAAATCCGTCACCTTTGCTGTTGACTTTGCAGTGTAGACAAAGAATGTGATTAAAATCTCGGGGGAATTCAAGGACCTTCTACCTATCAAAGCATGATTAGTGAGGATTACATAGCTTGTTAATCAATTATCTCTCATTCGCATCGCTTGTCTTGAGCTTTAATTTAAAATGAAAAACAATTCACTCTTCAGTGATCGTACACATGAGCCCCCCAAGACCCACTTACACTTGCATGCACTGCTACACTGTGTATATGTTTGTGTATGGAATTTAATGATTATGTGCATTCAAACACATACATGAACTGTGAGTATCCATCCACATGTGCAATCCGTCATACGTCATACATGTTAGTCATGCAAGAGGAAGAGCGTTCCTCGAGATAGGTGAGCTTCACATCAAAGCTTATCTCCCCCTCCCTCGACTCTTTTACCCACAGGGACAGTGTGTGTGTGTGTGTGTGTGTGTGTGTGTGTGTGTGTGTGTGTGTGTGAGTATGAGATGTTTTATCTACACGGACAGTAAATACACTCCACTCTGTTCAGGAGTGTAATAGAGGTAGTCGCATGCTCCAATGACAGCTAATGCACCATTCACCTCTAACCTCACATTTCAATCAACATCCATCATTTGAGCGTTTCAGCGTCAACATGCTGAGTTTTAAATGGATTGTAAAGTTACGTCGCACATGCAATTAACCCTAACATTGCTGTTCCATCTGTGGATCCAGTCATTTCCTTTAACAATGTTCACTGTCCATCCTTTCATCTGTTCACCAAAAGGACACCTCCTCCTGAGTCTTTTAACAATGACGCTTTTAAAAAAAAACATTTTCTTTATTTTACAACAAATCCCATAAAAAAGATCCAAACCAACAATAAGTTGATCCTAGCGCTGTCAGTGTAGCTACGGCCTTATATAGCTTTTTGTCCTCTGTGCCATAGACCTCTATTGTTGCAATTACAACACCGATAAGATGGGTGACAATTTCCTTCATTGTGATGATGCCATTTAAGATTGAGTCAACATTACACAGTTCTGTCGCTACTCAGTAGAACACCATGTATACCGATCCATGGCTGGAAATAGCCCCTTGCTAATGCTCTATATACCCCAGACTTTCTTCTGCAGAAGGTCGGTTAAATGAAAACTCCTCTGTTCCGTGGATTATCCAGACTATGCCATTTGGAAAGACACATGAATGATTGATTTTTTAATTTTTTTTCCCCAATGCTTTGGTCAATACAAGTGACATTTCAGTGCAGCTCCACTGCACTAAGTGGCAAAACCTGAGCAAATCAAAATTGAGTAAATATCTATTTTTGATTTGGGTGAATTGACGTTCCTCAGCTTGAATTTACTGTGCAGAAACCTTTGCTCTTTTCCATTACTGAGTTAAACATTTTCTCTAACTTCGACACTCGGTATCCGTTGAACGCCCTTAACTCCCCCTTAACCTCAGCATTGCTCTCTTCTAATTTTTTTCTTTTTAACAGTGAGCTCAGAGGGGGTGTAATGCTCTGCAATGCTTACTTTATTGTCTCTTTCCAGACTACAACTAATCATTTCATTCTACTTTTTCTTTCATATCCTAATCACCCCATTTAGTGTTTGTCCTTCATTCACATGGTATAAGTGTTAGTTTTTTTCTCTCTCTCTCTCTCTGACTCACCCTGGCCTTTTCCCTCTCTCCATTCTATAAGGTATAAGTTCCTGCCTGTGACATGGGTTACTAGGGGCGGCTGTGGCTCAGTGGTAGAGCGGTCGCTATAGTTTATCTTCTATAACAGTCTCTTTTAAATATTCTATTAAAACACACAAACTTTTCGGTGAGATTTTTCCTAACATGTCCTCTAATGTCATGTTCAGTTGTGTCATCAATTCTCGCCGTTCCTCCCAGTATTTATTACATTCCAGTAATACGTGTTTAACTGTTTCTGGTTGATTACAATGTGAACATGGTCCTGTTGGATGTTTACCTATTTTATGGAGTGTATAGTTCAGTCCAGAGTGCCCTATCCTGAGTTGAGTATATTGTAAATTGTCTTCCTGTGTCACTGTTGTTCCAGAATTCTTGCCAGATTCTGTGCATGTGTTGTTAGATAATATGTTTAACCTCAGCTTTACTTAATGAAATTTCTATTGTATTTTATCATAGCATATTATCAATATAATTTTTTGGTATAAAGTCTTGACAAACCTAAAATCCATAATTTCAAATGATATTTTTTAAATTTGATAAAACAAACAAAATATAAAAAATATATTTAAAAATATATATAATACATGACCAGAAATGAGGAAACATCTATGATATCTTTGTCTTCTTCCAGCCTATATTAAGTTCAATGGGACGTTTCTGACCTCATGATAAATATGATGAATCTAGTTTAATCAATAAAGCTTGAAAACCTTTATCTCCGGTCTCACCTTGCTTTTTTCCCCCCATGTTTGCTTTGTTGCATTTATTATGCAAAGATGAAAGAGCACACAGCTAAATATACTGACAGCAGAAGCCCACAAACAGCAGTGTCTTTGCATTGTGCATTTCAATTTAATGTAGGTTTATGAAAAAGGTTTAAAAATGTCATATTCCCTTAACATACTTTCACACCTCCTTTTACTCAGTGGCAGGTCGTGATCACTTCATGTATTAATGCCACTTTAGTCTTTATTTCTTTAGATAACTAATCACACTTCCCCTGTTGAATCCTCTCACTGTTTCTTTCTCATCACATCAAACACCACTTTGGTGTTTCAGCCTTCAGCAGGAATCTCAAAATATTCTAGGTGAAGTGGCACTGAATCTGTAACAGTTAGCTGTGTGAATTAGTCCAGAAAAAGCCTGATAGATTGAACCACTCGGGAGGTTTTATTCAACCTTTGTGCAGATATGGCACCAGAGAGTTAGCTCAGTAACACAAAGCTCTGTATCTCATTTCTGCTCCCTGAGGAACTGTAGAGCAGAGCTAACATGCGAGTACAACCTTCATTTAAGATGGGGACTCTACACTCCCAGTGATCTCACTGGAGCCCCAGCGGACCACAGAAATATACAGTATGTTAATGCACAGACGTATATGTTTAAATAAGAAACAGGGATTTCTTTGTTTCGCAGATTGATCCCCACTCTGCCGATGTCACTTCCTTTCATGGTCATGATTAAATGAAACATGTCTGCCAGTAAAGCGTCAGGGGCTGTTGCATGATTTAAAACCATTAATACAGTGAGGTTTGGGTGCGTTTGATTTCACTCAGATTGTCACAGACGCTTATCTGGATCCACAGTCGGTGCAGAGCCTGCTTCAGTGTGCAGTGCTGTGCGAGAGCTGAGGGGAGCGAGCCTCAAGCGGGAGGGCTGAAGGGATCTGACAAGTCATCTCCATGTCATGCCAATAAAAAGCATGTAGATTTTAAGAGGGGAAGAGTGACTTATCAGCCCACTCCTCAACAAGCCCTGGTGGGAGAGGACTTGGGTGTAGAGAGATGGCGCGGGAGAGGAACAGAAAGAGAGAGGCTGACAGGGTGGGGGGGCTGGCAAGGATGAGAGAGATAGAGAGGAGTCTCACTCAGCTTTTTCCACTTCATCACACTCATCTTTCCTCACCTTTCATCTTCCTCCCACCTACAGTCTGAGCGCCACCGCTGCAACTGCCAATCCTCCACCACATGCTTCATCATCATCATATTTCTAATCAAACACACACACGGTGTGTTACTTAAGCTCATATTCGGCTGTTTAATTATCAATGACGCTGTTATGACGTCTCTTTCCCAGCGTCATCCAGTGCACTTTATTTTTAAAATCCCATAATGCTCTGATTGAATGACTCTTGCTATTTTTGTCGAGGAAATGATTTCAGAGGCGCTGAAAAGTGATTTAGTCCCACAGCAACCAGTGGAACGATGATGATGTCATCGCTTTCTATACTTGACGATCTTCTGGATTAAAGGCTGCTTTTGAGATCATAAAATATGATGAGCAACAACACCAAAAAAAATGCATATCATGTATATTTATATATTATCATGCATAAATAAATAAATGCTGGCTGCCATCGACATATGCTCATATTTGGTTATCTGACTGTATGCTGCTGTATGCCTATTAAAGTGGGTGATAAAGCATGTTTTGTCTTTGTTGGCAGCAAATGCAAAGGGTGAAGTTTAGATTTTTAAATCCAATAGAAAGAGCTAGAAGGGCATTCAGAGAGACAGTCAACAGCCTCTTCTATGATGTGCAAAGTTGAAAGTGCAACCAATAGGCTCTATGTCTGGATATATTTCTGAAAGTACTAGAATCACCTCTCAGGCCATCAAACAATCAAAAAATAACAATAATAATTTCATTTCTCTCTGCTTTGTTATCACTAATGCAGCTCAGTCTTCAGGCCAACCTGGAAGTGAAGGCAAGATGGTTTCTTTTATTTAGTGGTGCTGTCCTTCCAATCTGATATGAGGATGATTAAGGTGGATACACACACTTTATGCTGTTCCAGGTCACACTGATAAAGCTGATATAACATCCAACAAAAGACATTGAAAACTTTCATTCTAACTCAAATAGGGACGTCCAGAGGATGTTCCAGTTGTCCATAAATGACATATTTTTGACGTGATCTGGACAATGTGTCACTCACTGGGTATAATCTCACTTGACACATTTAGCAGTGAACCAGTCACAGCATCTAGATGAGTCCACTTTATCCTGGTTTGTCAAACTGATAAGACACTAAATTTCATACCAAGTATGGAGACATAGGCTCAACCACTGGCTGAGGAAATGAATGAACAAAGCTGATTGCCACATGGCTTATGTTTGGTTAAACAAGCAGTGTTAGCCAGAGACTACAGGTTCAGAGGAAGCAGCTGACTCCAGCCGGCATCAGGGAAAAAGCTGCACTTTATTATGAAGGTCGTATATTTTTACCTCAAACATCAAATTGTGAATTAAAAAGCAATTATTAAATGAATGTGCTTCATGCTTTTAATCCAACCTATACTACACTGCTCATTAGCATGGAGTTGTTTTTTTCCTCAATGTGCCCCCTTCACTTACTGTACCTCAGCTGTGATGAAAGCAACAGCTGGTGCTCTAGCATCATAATCCATAAAAACACCAGAGGGATTCTATTGTTTTCTCTAAAAGACTCCAACATGTCTTCAATTCTACACCACTAACTACTGTAACATAATCATCAACTGAATGTCTAATCAGAACAAATTAATCTAATTGTTCCACAAACCCATTCAATGTCAAAACAAACACATACACCCAACGGCATGCAATTTCCAACCAACACACACACACGTATATACATCATACGCACACACACACAGACTCTGTGAAAGAAACTAGTGTTTGCCTCAAGCTTTCTCCACTGCCACTGCAGGAGGATACCATTAATTGTCGTATTCAATCTTGCACTGTTCGATCTGACACTCCAGCACTCACAGCCTGTCAGTCAAGTCCACAGTTAACACACGGTGGCAGAGGTGAAGGCAGAGAACAACTGATAAAAATCAAGCATTACAGCTGTTAAAGAAACCAGCGTGAAACAGTTCAAAGTGATAAAAAGAAGAGCAGAGAGATGTAAACACAAAAAGGCATTGAGTAAACAACTAAAACGAGGAAAAAGGTTGTCAGATACAGCGAGACCAGAAAGAAGACGATGGGAGGAGGTGGAGTCAATTCAAATAGAAAGCTCTGTCCTGAGGGCTTGATTAAGGTTGTTAGCACAGCTGAGAGCACAGGTAATTAAGAACTGACACATGAGAGCTCTGCATGCTGATTGGACCAGATCCCACCAATCTTAACGAGCCAGAGATCCAATTAGACCTGACCCTGACCGCCACATGACCTGGCTAACCAAAGGGTGCAATGCTAATAAAAGGCTAGATCTAGCCAAGTAGATTGCATATCGATAAAACCTTGTTTGGCTTTCAGATAAACATTATTATTATTATTATTATTATTATTATCATTATTATTATCATTATCATCATTATTATTATCATTATTATTATCATTATTGTCATATTATTGTTATTATCATCATTATTATTATCATCATTATTATTATTATTATCATCATCATCATTATTATTATTATCATTATTATTATTATTATTATTATTATTATTATTATTATCATTATTATTATTATTATCATTATTGTCATAATTATTATTGTTATTATTGTCATTATTATTATTATTATTATTATTATTATCATCATCATTATTATTATTATTATCATTATTATTATTATTATCATTATTATTATTATTATTATTACAAGCAGCAGAGGGTTTAAATATTCTGACAATCATTAGCACCAAAAACATTGAATCCTACATTTCCCAAAAAGCATCAAATAGCATTGCTTTATGTGTTATTCTTTATTATTACTTATTATTATTAGTAAACTTTATTTTTACACATCCTTGAAATACATCTTTCTAGTTGGTGCTAAAACTCTTCACATGAGGCGTTCACATGCACTATAGATGCACTGTTATTTCTGGGCCCTGCTATTGTGCATGCTCCTTTACATAAGCATCCTGGCTGTTAGCGATGAAGAGGGCATCGTGTCAAAAAGCATGTTTGCCCTCTTCTCTTCCTCTCTTCCGTCCATCTTCCCTGTTTCCATGCACCCTGACTTTTCAATTCTGCTTTCCTCTCTAATGAACACACAGGGCAAGAGTGCAGACCAGAGTCAAGTGCAGTGTGCAGTGAGAGGCATACGGTTCAAAACCTTGTCATGACGCGTTTTCCTCCAGCATGTCATGACTCCGGTTTCCCTTTCTCCTCCTCCACTTCCTTGAAGCATAACTCTCTTTCGACCTCGACTTTTAGACATTCATCAGCAGCTGGGGAATGGGGGTGATTTTCTCCATATTCTCATTTGCACACACTCCAATAACTCAGTGTGTTTCTCTCAATCTGTTGCTCATTTAGCACCCTCTTTTCCCAAAATCTCTGCATGTATTTCTCCCTCTCTCTTCCGTTTATCACACATGCAGTTCAATCAGATTGGTTGGATAAGTGTGGCAGCGTGGTCACACAGATAGCACAGGCATCAGAGAGAGAGAAAATCAATCACAGTCCTCCTTTCCTCCTCCTTCCTTCCCTCTTCGGTTCACAGCATCCTCCTTATCATCATTATCTTTTGAATGTCATTCAACATTTCCTTTCTGTTTCAACATTCAAAAGTCTTCTCACCCTACAAAAAAGATGCCCTGCCTCTTTATTTTTTTTAACTTGGAGAGCACAGATGCAGATCCTTCTCCCCTTACATTTCCCCAATTTGTGGTGCACATCCCCTTTAGCAGCTCAAGACTTTTTGACTGGCAGCAGCTGGCCTGTCAAAGTCAGAGGAAGTCAGGAAGAGAACTAGGAGGCAAAAAAAGTGAAGAACGTGCAGGAGAGACCCACAGAGGAGGGAGAAGTAAGAAGTAGAGGAAGACATTTCTAATTCAAAGAGATATGCAGTGTTTCCGTGGCAACTCGAGTCGGTTTCCATAGAAACGGTCTTGCTAAAGATGCCATTAGTGTGAAAAAATACCTACTTACACTCCACTGCACCGTATGCTCACAAATATAGGGAGATATCCTATCTAATGCGTCAAAACTGCATTTATGACAAAGACACACATGAGCGCATTTCTGCACACAGTTTAATCTGCTCACACACCTGAGGTCAATTAGAAGAGCTTTGTTACAGGCCACTTATGTTGGTATAGCTCTGTTATGAGTGTAGCTCTTTTGACAATTTGTCACAGCCAATATTATTACTTATACTTGTAGCATTAGTGCTGACTTTTGTTTTGACTTCACTTCTCAAATTGCTTCCTTCAGCTTTGGCTGCAGGGGCCTAATTTTCCATATATTGACTCATTGGCCGTGACAGTCTTCAGGCTTGAAACACATCTACACACACACACACACACACACACGCACACACACACACGCGCACACACACACACACACACACACACACACAACTAACACAAGCTAACCTGGGCTGACAGAACTGGACTGTATCCAACGTCCTACTTACTGTATGCACTGGGGTAGGGAGGGTCATGCCCATAATGAACTGGATGTGCGAGTCATGTGTGGATGTCCGTCTACCGTCTCAGCTGTTTTGTGGTAGAAGGCTGATGATTCAACATAATGAGGTCTCATCACAACAACAGAGACAGAGTTATGTCACGGCTTGATGAGAACAAAACGTCCTTGAACATCACCACACCCTCCTCCTGGGCTCATTAACTTTATATGCAAAGCTGCATTCCATATTAAATACAAATTAATCAGATAAATTAAAGATATTTTAATTTTTTTGTAGGTGCTAGGCCTAGCCTGTGCCATTTATTTATGTTAATGTCATTAAAAAGTCTATTAGACTTTTTTGGTACATCCATTTTAAATAATAATCATAATAACAATAGTCTTTTTTGTATGATGGAAGCAGGTCAAACATGTTCAGGACTGTAAATCTTCCTGTGATGTTTATCACCAATTGTTCCATTTAAATATGCATCAGACATGAGCTGCCTGCTTTTTAATTTGTCAATGAATGGCATAGATCTAGTTCCTGTTTTCTAGCACTTAACGCCTGGCTCTGTATATGATGTATGCATAATGACTATTGACTGTATTTCCTCTCAACATATCAAAAATGACAAAAAATTGCTAACATACTTTAATTTTCTTAACATACATACAGGTATACAAGCAGTGGCTTTGGTGGGAATGTAAGCTTTGAGCTGGTGTTTGCCGGAAGCCCAGAGATAAAAGCTGAGAGAAAGATGTGGTACAAAGATAGAGAGGAAGAGAGTAAACCAGAGCAGGAGAGATGGTGACAAATCCACAGAAGAAGAAAAAAAAACAGGCTAAGAAGAGCGCATACTGTACAGCAAAGCTAAACATTTTCAGTCTGGCGCTCCGCACCAGTGTGTGTTGAATAAACAAGGCTGTGTGTGATAACACTCTGCAGGGGCTAACAGCTGTAGTATCAAATCATCTCTTGCTTTCGCCTGGTTATAATCAGCCTCAGCTGGTGCACACTCATGCAACAACCTAACTTGACTATGGTGCTCTGTGATGAGATGCCACTTTGGATAAAAAAAATAAGAAAAGTCCTCTTTCCTAATGTCCAAACAGGCTCTCATACCTGATGTTAGAATGTCTCTGCAGGAGCTGACACTGACTGCATCTCAGGCTTTCCATGCACTTGCATTTCAACACCCTTGTGCTAAATATAGAAAGTAGCCCCAAGGGTTGAGAACTACTGATACTTAGATTATGAGGTCTTATGTGGTAACATTGTTTTATAACTCCATCATTGTCATTGTTTAGCTGTCTCAGCAACAGTGTGGAGACTCGGTTCTCTGCACACTGACAGGTTGATGGCTCCAGTGACCGGCAACTGTGTAACGACAGCAGCCGTATGAATGATGAAAAGTTACCTGTATGTTTACCACCTGAGGGGAATGAAGACAAGGATTCGAGTTTAGGATTCGAGATGGATTTGGACCCAGGAGCTTCTTGCTGTGAGACAATGTCGAAATATGTCTGAGAGAATTTAAAAAATAATGTCACCCTTTGACTGTTTGTTCACCAGAGAGTACCAAAAGGTTGAAGTCTTTGTGAGTACACATTTTAGTCACAATAAAAAAAATAAAGAAATGGACATAGGCCCTTATTCCAGCAGTACCAGTCCCATTTCTCACCGGATCATCACCAAAATGTAATCACCTCTAGGATATGCTAGGGTCCATCTTTGGGGGAAATTTCATGCAAATCCGTCCATTAAGTTTTTGTGCAGTCCTGCTAACAAACAGACAAACAAACAGGCAGACAAACAGACAAACAAAGCAAAGCGATCACATAACCTCCTTAGTGGAGGTAAAAAAAAGATGGATGTAACTCTATTTTGTGATCTATATGCATCTTATGTGTGTACATTCTGGAGGAGTACTGGGACTGAGCAGATATAAGAACAAAACTTCTAAATCAAAATGTGTCTTTCCCCCTGCTGCCTCCATTGCTCCTCTCTCTCTCTCTGTCCTTATCTCGGCCCCAACAAATGGAAGCTCACTGATGAATGTAAATGACTGCCCTCTCCAGCTCCGTGCAATTAGAACAAACTCAACCTTTCTGCCACTTTGGGATTAAATAGCCACAAGTCAGCCGCCTCTGTCTGACTTTAAAAGCCCTGCCTCAGCCTGACGCAAAACCATGAAAACCTCCACATTACGTGACTTTTTTTCTTCTTCTGGCTCTTATCCTAGTATCTTTAATCTCTCACTGTTTGACCTCTCTGTATTCCCCAAACATAAAAACCTACAAGATAAACCTCATAGTGAGAGTTTATTTACGTTTAAACCTCTAATGACACTGATTGATCACAACTGCAGGACATTCATCTTGAACTTTTTGAGGGAACAGGACTGCACTGAGCATGAGGTCATAAATTAAATGTTGATCAATATTTTTCTATAAGGTGGAAAATCATATCAGGAGGTGTTATTGTTGGACTGTACCATGTACTCTGTATTAGCTATGGCATTTATGATACTGATGCAACGGTACAACAGGGGTCACCAACTGGCAGCCATCGGCCAAATCCGGACTACAAGAGGCTTCCATCCGGATCGTGAAGCCTTTTGACATATCGGGGGGGAAATAAAAAAGAGGTCTATTATTCGGCCCACTGTTAACTGTTCTCATCTATTTGATAAATTGCACTTTCTTGCAGGATCTGTGAACGTTGAATTGGAGTAATGGTTAAGTTGATTGACTTTTAACCAAATGACCCGAGCTTAAACTTTATGGGTTATCATTCAGGGTTAGGGGCCTCAGTCCTCAGACCTCACCAAGGGAGGAAGGATGTTGTTGAATACCTCTGCTGTACAACAATTTTAAATATTGATCACCTAGGCCTCACCAGGTAGGATATCATGACTAAGACATCTGTCAGCATCAATATGTTCAATCCCACTGGCAACCACTTGACGATCTGTGATTGGCACATAACAGAATAGCACAACAGTCCATCACTCAATCTGAGATAAAACTGACTTGAAAATTGATTTGACTCATTCTGACAAATCCACAGACAAATATCTCTTCATCATGGTTGCTTAAGCGGCCAGCAACTACACTCTGACTCTTTTCTTCCAGCGGCAGCAGTTGTTGGTGGAAAAAAGCCTTTGACCAACCCGTTATATGCTGCCTACATAACAGCGCTTTGTTTAGTACAGTAGCTAAACTGAAATATTTCCATCAGGAGTTGAACAATAAGAGCTAAAAGGAATATTGGATTTATATTCATCACATGGCCAGAAAATTCAAATAAATTTGCTGCATCTGCTTGATTTGTAAAAAGCAAGGTTTAAAAAAAAAGAAAAACTTGTGCTAAATCAATTCTATAAATGCAAGTGTAAATGCTGCACTTAAAGCTTGATGTACTGCGTCCAAGTGGCCAAAAAAATCTATTAATGCATGATTAATATGTTTAGCTACAAACATGCTTATGAAGTATTTGGTTAAGGATAAGGAAAAATCATGGTTCAAGTGTTTTGTTGACCCAACCATCCACCGTATGGACACAAGCAGTCATTAATGTTTAAATTTCATTTTTCTCAAACACATCAACTGGTGAGGAATCTGAAATACAAATATCACAAAAGGTTAATTTTATTTTATTTGAATATAATCTGTCATCTTTCCCTTACATAATAAGATTAGCTATGATTAGGCCTCATATGCAGAGATATTAAAAGGACAGAGAGTTACTTCTGGCAGAAAAAAAAGGCAATAGAGGCTCCCAAAGCCTTCTGACAACCTGTTGTAACCGAGTGCAATGCCGAGAAGTCTCCTGTGATCTCCAAAATTACTCATCCTATCTATGCACAGCATAGCCTCTGACAAAGTCACATGGAGAGAAATATGAGACAGAGAAAGAGCAAAGACGGAGAAAACCTGAGAGGAGAGGATTTGCAGCCCATTTGAAGGGCACAATTCTAATTCAGAATGTTATCTGGGGAAAAAAGGAAAGTGCAAAAAAAAAGAAGCTAATTGTGTGAGTCTAGAGTGAATTAATGGGACAGTTAGCGTGGGGCGACATTCATAAACAGTTAACGTGTCATTTTATGTGCACAATGCAATAAATATGTGCAAATGAGGAGGACAGAGGTGGGAAAGAATTGAAAAAAAATGACTGTTTGGAATTAGGAGATGGAGGGGTATTAGCTTAATACCTTATGTGCCCTGTGCAAAACTGGCTTTTCACATTACAGATGTCCTGCAATAATGGTGATGATACGCAAATTACAATAAAAACTGATCCAGTCCAAACAGAACTTAAGACAAGAATATCAGATAATATCAGATAATAGCTGCATGAGGAGCAATATGCACTTGTGCAGTTTATTATTGTATTTTGTTCCTTATTTCTCTTCTCTTTTGTGATTGGTCCTAAATGCAAAAGGGGAGCCAATCCATTATCCCCTCGTGTACAACCAGGAACAATAATGGGATACATGATGCATGCAGGATGAAAGGAGGGCACTCGTAAAACCTTAATTGGGAATGAGAACAATAGGATGAGAAAACAGGAGTGGTCCTTTTGCTCAAACAATCATGTCAGCTGCAGCGCATTAGTATGATAGGCGTCAGTGTGCGGCTACCAACTGGACTGGCTAATGTCAAATAATGTAGGCTGAAGTGGCCGAGCTGGTCCGTAAAATAATTTCTTAGAAGGCCTCATGAAAGAAAGGCTATTTTAAGATAGAGAGGTGTGTGATTGTAGTTATCGATGAAGGAGTAGTGAATGTGGAAAAAGTCTGTCTTAAAGCAGTACAATGGCATGTAGTTCTTCTTATACACAATATTTCACCTTTCTGCCCCGACTCAGCAGTCCATTTATCCAGGAGTTTTACTAGTCACCACCTGGCAGACAGTTTTCATCCCAAGAGAGATTCATATTAAACAAGCAGCAGTTTTATGCCCCATGCAGGGATTAAAACGTGTAGACAGTGTTGAATGGAACAACAATATCCTGGAGGGGGTGGGGAATATCTACTTTAAGTAGAGATCAAGAAATGGTATCAGGATGCTGTGTGCTTCTAGATACCTTGTTTGCAGAGAAAACAACACCCGTAATCTCTCCTAACACAAGCAAAATGGTTATTATCATTGAACAACAGCGTGCTCTATGGGTCCACACACATTTGCTGACGTACACATGCACAAAAGCACAGACCCACACAGCTTAAGTCCTAACAACAGATCTGGAAGACCTCATTAGTCTCCAGGGCTGGAGTGTGGGAAAGGGCCAACTCTGTCGTCCTACAATGCCAGAACCAACACATACAGAGGGAATCAATGGATAAATAGAAGCATACAAATGGTGCATAGTGGCTCTACCTGCACATGTCACTGATTCATTATAATGGGTACCGGAAAGGAAAATAAAGCCAGCAGCGCTGGAAGGTATTGGGTCAGTTTACCTGGTCAGACTATCTACTGAGACTAAAGTACGTGGAGTAATGCAGTTCAAAGATCAAATGCGATAAAAGGAACAGGTGTATTCAGTGTCATTCTAAATGGAAGTCTAATGACTAAATAACAAGATATGGAGAAATCAAGGGTTTGACCTACATAGAAGACTGAAGTGTGGCACCTCAGAAGGATTCAGCGGACAATAGATTAGACATAATTGTGAACTGATATGGATTGGACTTGGGAACCTGAAGGGAATGAGTTATTGATGCAGACCTACACACACAAGTATGCACACACATTGTTAAGTTACTACAAGTCTTTTTATCTTCATGTTTTCAGCTCTGCCACTCCTCTCAAAGCCCAAATTTATAGTCCACCAAGATCAATGATTGTCTCTAAAAGATGCTACATGGGTCTGCTGTGGTGGAACTACAATGTCCTGAAGATGGACGGCTAATAAATGCATTTTTAGGGTACTTCCTATGTGTTCTTATCATGTTCTATTATGTAGGCTATATAAACATGGACATCTGGTGAAATTATTATTTTATTAGTGCAGCACTGCAGCACTTCCTGAAACAAGAGCGCTCAGAGAGCGCAAAACCTAAAGTTTTAACCATGTTGAATTAAAGTCATCATTTGTGAAAATGTCTCATGCCACTTTTTCTTCCTGATTGTAATTCTGATATGGAAATAATATCTTAAGAGACACCAGACAACCCAGTAACACCTTTAAATACTGATTTGATGTGTGTTTTGAAGTTGTTATGTCTGATTAAGGTGGTGGAATACCAGCTGACCAGAACTCACTGCAGAATGAAACAACTTAAAGCAACTCTGTGGTGAGGAAAACAGCGGCCCAGCAGTGGTTTTCCCCAGAGCCGAGGGTGTAGTTAACACTGTAGGCTGCTCTCCACTGCTGGAGACGTAACGTTAATAACATCACAGTGAAACACTTCTCCTCCCTCTTTATTTGTTATTCTCAGACAAGCAGGAAAATTTAAGATGCTTTCAAATTAATTCAGTCATTAATTTATGAAGCTAACTTTTTAAATTATAAATTTATTTCATCTGCCTGTTATTTTTCATTTTCTATTTCAAAGGACTTAGGACACTGGTGGATGGTTTGGCACAGTATGCTGGAGCAAAAGGCTGAAAATAGTAACCTGTATTCATTCATTTGAGAGTCAGTTCTGTATCACAATGTTATCCAAATATTGGGATAAAAGCTTATCATCTCAGGCCTAATTTAGGCCAACTAAGATGTTTTCTTTTTTTGTACCTATTACAGTGGGTGACTGCAGTGGTTGGAGAGCTGCACCAGCCACACCTGTTGTTTAAGCCCACACTGGGTTGTCAGCATTGGTCAAAAGATACTCACTACCAGGCCGAACTTCTTTGTCCCTTTAAGTCCAAAAGTTCTGGTCAGAACAAATTAACCTGCATTCCAGAAACGGAAACCTTAGGTTGGTCAGCAGATTATACACTTTTGAAGATTGCAGTAATTCAACATGGGATAACAGTATTAGCTAATAAATACCCATATTGAATAAAAATATAAGTACTGAAATAAAATTTGATAAGGTGAAGCTGGAAAATTAGTCCATATTGACTAATCTGACAATTCTTTTCTTTGATGAACTGTTTGAGCAATACAATTTTTTTAAATATTTTAAACTTTTGTTTTGCAATAAAACACACACAGTAGACAGAGAAGCCAGTGCCATTAGACAAAATAACAGAAAAAAAAGGATTCAGAAGCGTATTACTTTCACTTATGAAAAAAAAATTGTCCTGCTTTTCTGAATTAATGACATAATTATCTAATCAATTAAGAAAAACGGAGCCTAATTTAAATTTTTCATGAAAACATTTGTTTTTCTGAATTAACGAGATAATTATCTCAAAATTCTGGTAAAGGTTTTCATGAAAAAATAAAATTCTGCTCTGTTATTCTGAATTAAAGAGATAATAATGTTGTTAATTCAGAAAAACAGAGCTTTTCTTTTTGTCAGGTGAATGCAATACGCTTCCGTAGATTCATATCCAGAACCCCCAAAAACAAAATACACACACACTTTTAATACAACCCCCACCACCCCCTCCAAAAAAACATATGTAGGACTGTCAGAACATAAATCAGCATATAGAATAAGGCAGAGCTGAGTTGCAACAGTAAGCATCTTATTGAGTCACCTCCTGAAACACGGGGACGTTTAGTGATATTAGTAATATTATTTTTTAGCTGCAAACATGCCTTTTTTGAGATTCTGCTTTTAAAGGATCCAATCAGAACTGAAAAGACTGACTAAAAACTATAAATAAAAAAATTCAAAAACACATAAAACAGCTAGAGTCGCAGTAAAAATCAGTACTTCATAACAGTGAAATTCAGTTCCCCTCTCCATCCTTCCCTATAAGTCACACAACCCTATTTATGGTCATGTTTCCTCCTCTGTTTTTAAACCATCTATTTAAAACGTCACCCCCTAGTTAGAGATTGCACTATTTCTGTAATTGTTTTTACAGTATGTACAGAGAAATATGTAAGCAAGTGGTTACCATGCCAACCGTGTCCACTGCATTTCAACCCCTCATTCTGTTTGTGTGACTGACAAAGAACATGGGCATCAGAGGAAGAATGAAGGTTTAAGGAGAGGAAGCCAAGTGAATGGCAATCACTGACAATGAGGGAGGAATGAATATACAGAGATTTCCTTAAAAGCTGTCAAATGATGTCCAACGTAGGTAGCCTCCCCTTCCCTCCCCCTCCTCACTTGTGTGCTGAATTCCCCCAGCACTGATTTTGCATGTCTGGTACACTCTTATCTTTGCTTTCCCTCTTGTCACTCGCAGTTTGTGCCCTCTGTCTCTCTGTCAGCTGTAAAATGTAATTATAAAGTGAGTAAAAGTCTCTTCCTCCTTCCAACCCACACAAGTTGTGTTTATTTCATAACATTCACACACACACACACACACACACACACACACACACACACACACACACACACACACACACACACACACACACACACACACACACACACACACACACAAACCCTTTCTCTCACTCACACATGCTTAAGTTAGGTTTAGGAAGATTTTTCTTTGTGTTTCCAAAACCTTCTGCGTTCACACGGCATCGTTTCTGAAATGATCCCCGAACACACAGATCCACAAACACAACTGAAAACGCTGTAGTCTGTATGCCAAGACAGTAGTTGGTGGTGTAACTTTTCAAAATCAACATTACAGAATAAGACCGCAGTGGTGGTTCAGCAAATCTACATTGGTGGAGGGTCAATAAACTCAGAGTCTGCAGCACATACTAAACCGGACAATCCGATGTTGTATTTTTGTTGTTGCTCTGGCCATAGTAGGCCGTTTGCTGTCTGTGGACGCGACAAAGGCTGGTACTTCAAAACTTCAAAAAGGTGTCTACTCCCACTTCACTATTCAGTGTTCGGTACTGATGAATGTGCAGTGATGTCAGATTACTGAAAGCAAACAACTAAATGTTTTCCTACCTTTGCAGCCATAACCATGGAGGAACCTCCCCTGATGCCCAGGATGGGGATGTGTGTCTGAGCAGAAATGAAGTCCAGGATCTGAGCGATAGCCTCCTGGTCCGTGTCGTCACCAAACACCACGCCTTGCAGAGAGTTCCTTGTCATTTGTCCACAGATCCGATTGATGATGCTCTTGGGGTCTGTCTCGTTCATGGTGACCACTTCAACTTTTGGAGGGTAGGGGATGTGTAGGAAGTCCTCTTTCTCAAGTCCAACACCCAGGGTTACTTCACTAGAGTTGCCCACAAGGATGACAGCAATACTGAGCGAGTTGATCAGTTTGGGATTGATTGGGGTAAGAGCCGGTATGCCAGGGGAATATTGAGGGGGGATGATAACACCCCTCTGTGTGCCGCCTCCCCTCTGGCCACCTAGTCCTCCTGGGGCACCTCCAGGTCCTGTACCTGGACTTCCACCCTTGCGAGACTCGCAAACAGGCAAGAGTAATATGGAAGCGAGTAGCAGAGAGAAAGACAAGGAGAGGAAGGGCAGTGTCAGCCGAGGACGAGGATAAGGATGATGAGAGTGCTGGTCTGGAGGAGGAGGATGATGGGAGGAGGAGGTGAAGACGAGGCGCTTGTCCTGAAGACGGGAGGGAGGAGGGTGGAGGCTGACAAGCATTGTGGTAGAGTGTAAATGTCGTCCCTGGAGGATAAAAGAGACAAGAGAAAAACATTAAAATATTAATGGCCACAAATTGCTAATTGTAAAAACATAATGAAATTAAAATCTGATGGGTTGATATCATCTGCCTCAAAAATCCAGTCAATGAGGACATACTCTGTTATTTTACACCTTCCAATTAAAGTTAAATACTCATAAATTGCATCTAAAATATGGAGGGACTGAAGCGTTTTGCATTAATTACAAAGACTGTGGCAGCCCACCAGTCTAATTTGTCCCGCCGTTGTTTCATAATGAATTTAAAATATTTTCACACCTTGTGTTTTCAAATTGCTTCAGCAGAGCATCTCTCACTCTCAGTCACTTAGTCCTCCACAGTCCTATATGCTCTCCACAGCTCTACATCGACTGTTACATCATAGTGTGTCCCCCATCAGCACCGACTACAGCTGTAATCATCCTCATGGACTGGCACAACCTCTTGATGTCATCCTGTGGGATGGTCAGAGCTGCTGTGGAGGATGTACACGCTGTCACACTCACTCACTCAACCAACCTAACAGTTTTTCAATGGGGTTTAGGTTAGGGATCAACTCTGGCCATTCCAGAAGTGCAGGACCGCCTCCAGCATGCCTATGGCACGACCCCGGTCATGTTGCCCCAGCCATGGCTTTCTTGCTGATGTCATTTTCTCCCCAGTCTTTGTGCCTTTTTATTGGGGTGGGCTGGTTTAGCAAGGGTCCATTTGGAATTTGATGAATAAAGGCACTGTGTCTTTTTCTCTACAAATTTTGTTTTCAAACTCAAGACTACTCACAAAAAAATCAGTGACGCACAACCAAACCTCGCATCACAAAACCTGCCCTACAAATAGATGTACAACCCATTTTAAAATAGAGAGGAGGTTTTCTCAAATTGGACAAAAAGATGAGTGGTGCATTTTTAAATCCTTTGAGTATAAGGTTAAGTTGTACTTATCGGGTTTCCGTAAGTACAACTTACGGGGGAAAAAACCCATATGAAGCTAAAGCTAACTTTTTCTTGCATGAAAGAAGTGGAAATGAAATGAATTCTAAATATATTATCATGTGCATATTAATTTATTCATTCTTTTTCTTTTTTCTTTTTCCCCTCCTCATCTGATCCGCATAGAGAACTGAATAAAATACTCTGTAAATGTAATGACGTCGTCACTGCTGGCTCGCATAAAGAGAGTTGTAAAACTCCAGCACTGGTCAAAATGTTAAAACGCTGATGACTTTGACCCTTAATTCCAAGACAAAGCGACCCACATAGCTGGGTATCGGACCACACACAGAGAAGCCTGTATGCTCTCATAGACCATCAAGTGACAACGCCACATCCATTATCCTGCACTGTGACTTCCTTGGAGGAACTCGGTGGCACACATGAAAGACAGCGCAGGAGAGAGAGAGAGCTGTTTTGAGTGTGTGTGTGTGTGTGTGTGTGTGTGTGTGTGTGTGTGTGTGTGTGTGTGTGTGTGTGTGTGTGTGTGTCAGGACAGCACTGGTACATTTTGACAGATTGACAGCCTCACAGCTTCATGGACTAGCTGCCAGGCTAAGTGACCATTAAACACTCAGACTGGGCTCAACTGAGTCTCTCTCTCTCCTTTTTGTCTGTCTATCTCTCTCACCCTGTCTCCCTCCCACACTGCCTTCATTGCTTTTCTCTCCCTTTAACCCTCCAAACCTGTTTTCTTTCAATTGCTCCCTCCAACCCTCAGAGGTCCCTTTGCTGCTCTTTGAATGAAGTCAACTGCAGACCTATTATTTAGTGTTATTGCTGTTATTTACTGCTCCTCTATTAGCAGCCATGCAAAGAGAAAAGGAGTAGCGTATAGAAGAAAAACGATGGAGGAAGGGGAGAGGAGGAAGTAAGTGAGAGAGGCGGAGTGAAATGTGTAAGCACAGGGAGGTGACAGGCTCAGAGAAACCCAATTAGTCATAGCCTGATGTGAAAAATTAAGTTGTATCTGAGTACAAGCAAATTTAAGTGTGTAAGGAGTGCAAATTTGGGCGCATTCTCTGCACATAGATAAAGACAGGCAATCTTAATGAGTGTATGGCCATGTTCATATTCTACATTAAGCAGAGGAGCACTTTAAGGAAGGGCAAAGTAAAACCCATGCTCCTCCTCAGTGTTCACACAACAGCTTATCTTTTATTTATCAGGCACCCGGCATGTTGTGGAGCTGATCCAGTCAACATAAAAAAAATTTTAAAAACCAAGGCCAAAGAAAACAACGGACAAGGAGAAGTTGTGAGGAAGAACAATGCAACACAAAGAAAAGAGTAACCTGTCAAATAGGGTGAGCACAAAGAGAAGAGGAAGAAACGTGACCTCCACAAAAAAAAAAACACAAAAAACCTTTGTCTAAAAAGTGTAATTGTAGGTTTGTCTAGATTAATTGCGGGTGCACATGCTAATTGTAAACGAGCTGAGGCACCAAAGTGGAGCCGATAGAGAGAGAAAGAGAGAGAGAGAGAGAGAGAGGAGGAAACAAGTGGGAGGAAGGCAGCAGAGAGAAGAGGAGAGAGAAGAGTGGGATGAGGGAGAGAATAAACAGAGACTTACACTAAAGAGATGAAGGTGCAGGAACAGCAGAAAGAAACCCAAAGAGGGGAGAGAGGGAGGAGTGGAGGGGCACAGCTGAGAGAAAAAAGATGACATGATTGGCACAGGATGATAGAAAAAGAGTCAAAGGTGGGAAGGAGGTTAAAGAAAACTACAAAAAAAAGAGGAAAACTGGAGCAAAGAGATGGTCTCAATCTAAAAGAAAAAAAGGATGGAGATTCTGCAAAAGGTTCTACTAGAGGAGGCATTAGAGGAAAACTGTTGGGAAAATAATCTCTCAAAATGATACAAGAAGTGTGACAGTAAACGGGGGAACAGGGAGAGACTCATTCCAATGCGTGTTTCTGTATAACAGCAGTGTTCAGTTTCCATAGTAACAATTCAGATATGCCTCCACATAACACCCTGATGGACAGGAAGATGCACACAACTCACACTTACACTAATACATGCAGTATATTACATGCAGTGCGTGTCCTCTCCTAATAATACACAATTTACTTTATGCAAGCTGCGCCGAACCCTCGCTGGCAAAAAATAAAATGCTTGTAACATAAAATAAATAGCACGGCGCCTTTGCACAAACTTGTTCACACACACCCACATGGACACATACAACGTAACTCAATGCACTCCTGCAGATGGAGATGATCCTCTGCTCCGCCTTTTAGTGTACCTCACATTAAAAATTAATCTCCAAAAGGGCTACAGGCAAATACAACAGGAATACCACGATGGAGGGGGTATAGAGTCTGCAAACATACTGAGCAAAAGCCACCGTGACAACTGGACTAATTAAACCTCCATGCAACATCTCCACTATCATTAACATTCAGCAGTTCACTGCATTTAAATGGAGGGTGTCAATAGGGGATCATAGAATCGTAGCATAAACGTAAACCATCTAACACTGCGTCAACAAATTAAAGTTGACACATAGATTTAAGTGCCATTGTGTGGCCATTACAGCACTTACAAAGCAATTACAATAACATGTGCAGCACAGGGAAAACATGCATAAGTGGCAATGACTGGCTACACTAAACACCCACATGTGCGCATTGCTTGTATTCAGTCATTTACTGCAGGCGTGACTACCCTTCCGCCAAGTGCTTTGACACACACATGCATGAACACCGAGCTGCCCGTGCAAATTGTCTGAACGTACACACTGTGGGTCAAGCATCGGTTCAGGTCGGACAACATCTGAGCCCTCCTGATGGCATATATGGCTTGTTTTTCCAACATGAAAAAACATGCACGCATGAAAAAACATGCACGAATGCACATACAGTACAATCAGGTTCATGTGCATACAGCAGCAGGTCCTGGGTCAATAAGACCGAGGCACGTCTAATATTTACAGAGATCATTGATCACAGCCCTCTGTAAAAAAGAAAAGAAAAGAAAAAAGGAACTGGCTGCCATTAGAAGATGCAGAGCTGCTTGAGACGCGAACACACTCATAAGCAAGGACCTCCAATCATGATCAGTAAATCCATGGACCATGAGGTCCGATCATCTCGTCCCTCATCAATACCTACAGTGATGAAAAGATGTAAACTTGAATAAATGTTTTCCCTGACTATAACGTACACACTCTAAGCAGCCGCCCCAGACCTTAAGACTGAATCTGCCACGCTATTTAAAACACACGTAGGCCATCGTTATAAGACTCCACTATATCCCCGGAGACTTGATGTGGTGGGCTGCGCTGCATAGCATTTGAAAGGCATTGTGGATAATATAAGCTGACAGGCATATCTATTAAGGAGCCCATTTACATTCAGTGGGTGGTCAGTTACAGGTAAGAGTGGTACTTTTTGTCATCTCCGCTAAAGCACAGAATGCATCAGGCTTGATTTATGAATAATAGCAATAATAAATAACTGTAATGAAGTATAAAAGGCATTTAAACACTAATACAGCTTCAACAGAAGTGCAGAGCAGAGATCTGACAAGAGTTGAGCGTCTTGTATTCATTTAAAGGTCTAGATATCCGTTTTGACATTTCTGTTTGCGGTTGAAACTTCAATATATCATCAATAATTTAAAAACTAGGCCAAATTTTCTTCCATATCCACCCAATACATTTCCTTAGATAAATGCCTTGTGGGTGTAAGACTACAACAAGTTCCACTCTTTCTGTGAAAGAGTAAACAAGTGACAAAATAAGGGCATTATCTCTAGGGCTAGTATGTGATTTAGAACAATCCTATGGTAAACATATCTAATTGAAGGGCTCTTTTAAGCACACACAGAACCTAAACATCACAGCAGCATATCAACTAATGCCTCACATGTCTCATCTTCAATGCAGGTGACTTTTGCTTACAATAAAAGGCAGCAGAGGAAAGGAAATTAAAATTTTGATTGAGCGAAACATTCTCTTATATCATAGTTGTGTTTGAGTTACTATTTCTCAATAAAGAAAAAAGAGGCAACAGCTTTAAATCCCCTTCACCAAAAACTGATGTTCATTCTGATGTGTCAGTCAGAGCTGTGTGGTACTCTTCTGTTCAATCAGGTAATCAGATATCACGCAGCTGTAATGACTCACCTGCAGGGGTGGTGGAAGCAAACCAAAGTTCTATTTACATCCTCTGTAATTATTCGCTTCATCCTCAAAAAGTCAACCGTCACTGTCAGCTGAATGTTTGCTGTGAAATAAACTTATTCTCCTCGACACTGCCATCGTCGAGGTTTGATCAAACTTTAAAGCAATGCTTTATGCAATGTCGTAAAAACGCTCAGAATAAAACATTTTGGCAGGAATCCCATTTAAGAATAAGGCTGAACGTATTTTATATTGTATTCCTTATTTGATTTATTGTCAACAAATTTGATGAAAGACAAATGAGGAGATAATCCAGGATGACAGATCCATATCTGCTTATCAGAGCCAAAACACTACACAGTTAATAAAAAGAACAGACTGTCTGCCTTTCATAGGATGATGGGGTTTTTTTTGCTGCATAACCCTGTGTGGGTTTTTTTATCATTATTTTATTCTTTATTATAGCCCTGAGTGTTGGCTGTGTGTCGCTGGGCTTCTTTCTTTCAAACAGGGCTGATGTCATGTCAGTCTCGCACAGAGAACGTCTTTTCCAACCTCCCAAACCTGCCTGTGGCTTTCAGCAATGAACCAATTAAAAAAAATACTCAGTAATATCCTTAACAGATAAGAAACATAGTTTCTGGCACAGTAAACAAGAGTCACCTGAAGATTACATGCACACACACACACACACACACCCCACCCCCCACCCAAAAAAAAGAGGAAAAAAAAACCTGTACAAAAATTAAGACAACTAGAAATAAACTACAGATTTCCATCGTAATGATGCAATTGCAAACGTGTGTCTATACGCTTTAAATAGAGTGGAGTCTATGGCACAGAGGAATACACTATATCAGGCTATATCAGAAGATTTTTTTTTAGGAACACGGTGGGATGAGAGAAAAAGAGAGCAAGATTGAGACATTTTTATAAAATTAGAAGCAAAGCAGTGTAGGCAAGTGAAAGCTGATATATATAGTACATCTAACATTTACAGGGTCACTTAAATGAGTGCTTGAGTAATCATCTCAAATTGTATTCTCTGCTGAATAATGGGCCACCTCACGACTGGCTAGTACAGGGTCTGGAATGGCTGAAAAAAAAACAACCCAGCTCATTTATTAAAGAGGGTCTTTGGTGTTTCATTAAGTGCACTTCAGTCTGGTCCAGAATCCTCTCCCTGCTAATTGCACTTATAATGAGAATCACTACGGGTTTGTCACACTGAGGCTTCTTCAGCGCTCTAAATAACATGATATGGTCTCTACATCAGAGGCAAATCGACTGACGGAGATAGAGAGCACACACGTAGACACATTAAACTGCAATCACACACAGATGCACCAGTGCAACACATAGACACATACGCGACAAAATATACACATTCAGAACGGGGATGAAGAAAATGCAAGGTTGAGGCAGGATCCATATAATCCCCAAAGTCTTCGTTACCTCAGTGGAGCCTTTTATTCCACTGCTCTGGACCTTTAGCAGCGAAGTGATGACAATAGAGGGGTCTTTACAGCCTCAAAGGGTCTGGACCACCGCTGTGCATGAACAGCTATGCCATGTTGCATGTTTGTAATACTATATGTGCATATGTATGTCACAAGAGTCTATACCAGATACTACAGGTTTCCAGCCTGTTTTCTGCTTTTCTCACAGCTGTTACAGCTCACTCTGATACAACGTGTTATCCCTTTTTATCTGAGGCAGCACAGTCTATAAAGAGCCAGTCACAGAGTCTCTTCAGCCTCAGCCCATAATGTGTTTTCTCAGGTTTCCTTTCTAAAAAAAAAAAGCTCAAACATGATGCCGGAGTTTTCTATCCACATTTTTAAGCCAATTTGGTATCACTTTACTGGTGCCTAAGCCTAAGGCACCTAAACCCCAGGAGGTCAGTTGGAAGGAAAAACGACCCTCCACCTTGATCGCTACATAATTTGTCTTAATTACCTGAGGACTCACACCGGCTCAAGACCTTTGTAGTCCCCCATGAGGCGTCTTCACACCTCTTCCACCACCTGTAGCTGCACTGCCTGCAAGCAAGCCCTCTGTGCAAAGCTGTCATTTTGTTGAACTAGTTGAAAATGTTAGGGAAGTAATATACCCAGGCTGCTATGTCCTGATCAGAAACAGGAAGGAGCCTAAATGATCTAAAAACATTTCGGGTATTCATATGTATTCATGGGTATGTAAAGACACTTATTACATGCAAGACGATGACATGTTGCTTTTATCTGTCCGTTGAACTGTCCGTTCATTTGTTTGGTATTTTAATTTCCAGTCTAAAGTGTGCATGTGTCATGGATCTGATCCTATCGTTTGTTGGTTGGTCTTATTTTGAAGGTTCTGTGTTTTCTGTTTCCTGTCTTTGCTGTTTTATGTATTTTGCTCTGTTTAAACCTCTGTCGTCCTCGTGTTTCCCCAGTGTGTGATTACAAAGTTTTTAAAAAAAGGTGAAAAAAAAAGTTTTCAAACTACCTAGAGTGCCTTGACCTGGATTTGTTTTTGCCTTTGTGGTCATAATTCTTTCCACCTTCCTTTGTTTAGTTCTGTTCCATGAGCACCGGTGGTTTGAGGGACACCAGTAGCGCTCCAGTTTTTTTCTCTTTTTCCACATATGTCACAGCATGTTATTTATTACTTATTTAACTTAAATAAAGGGTCTGTGTGACTGCTCATTTAACATTCATGTCTACAAGGCAAACTCAATAAAATGCATTAAATTGAGCGTTTTATAGAGTTGTTCATCTGGACTGGACCTACGTCGCTACACATTAGCTGATGCTGGTTCTTCACACTTCATCTCTCAGTTTATTAGACAAAAACCACTGACCAGCTCATTCATTATCTTCACAACAACACACGACTACATAAGCAGTGAATCGTGACATGATTTGGGGGTTTCTTTAAATCTAAGTGGATCTGCTGATTCTCTATGAACTACTTCATCTAAATAGAGCTTTTATTTTTTTTATTTTTTAAAGGCTTTGTGGTGTAGAATTAAGTACAATAAATTTTGAAATAAGAAAATGCTTTTTTGGGAATATACACTCTTCATGGAAACAACAAGGAATGCACCAACAACAAAATCTACTCCAACAAAGGCTGCAGCAAACATTTATTTTCTTTATTGATTGATCTGGTGGTTATTTTCTGGTGAGAATGTCTCTCATTAAATTCCATAAGTCCAAAGTGACATTTTCAAATTTCTGTCTTTGTCTAACCAACAGTTTAAGGCAAAGATATTCTCTTTACAATGATATCAAAACAGAGGCTGTAACTAAATAAAAATGAGTTAAATCATCATTAAATTGTTTTCTAATCATCTTCCTCCAACATGAACCTGGAACATTTATTCCAAGATCAAATCACACAGACCTGCTCCACACAAATAAGTCTTAGTAATAAGCTGCAGAGGCCCAGTAAGATTTTTTTTCACCTCACCTACTTCCTGTTTATCCCCTAGTTCCTCCACTGTATTATAAATATATAACTGACACCTGCAGCTGTTGCTCACTGAGCTTGCGTTGATCCTTCATGATTGAGTCTTTATATGTGGAAGGGCAGCTTCCTCCTCGCCTCTGCAGAGTCAAGTCACCGCTAATTAATTGACAAGTTTCCCCCATTGAGAGTGAAACGGAGACAGGTTCACTGACACTTGGAACACGTTAGCAAACACAGCCACTGGGGATGCAAATAGCTAGCACCTGTTAATAGCACTCCTAAAAAAAAGAAGTGAAATAACAGCAAGACAACAAAGGAAGCAGGGCAGAAAAATGTATATACAAGGATTGAACAGTTTTTCTAATAATAAAAGATTAGATAATTTAACCCTTAATCAGGTGTTAGTATTTGACGGTTTACATATGCGGCTTTTGATTAAACTGCTTCTTCTGATTCAATCAAATATTGTGGGTTCCTCTTTTCTTTCATCCTTCATTCAACATGCTATCATCCCCTTTTAGCAAAAGATCTCACGACATGATTAATTGTGGGACCTGTTGCCTGTTTCATCTGCACCTTTTGATGACACCATCATCAAATATTACTCATTCAGAGATCAAACCCTCCGTCGGTTCCTCTCATCTCCGCATCTTCATCCTTTTCTCAAATCACAGATCTCGTCATTGGTTCTTTCACTCTCTTCCATTTCAAAACATCTATATGAGAAAAACATTCACTGACTCTCTCCACTGACTGTCAGTGGAAGAGCTTCAAACAGCCTCTCTCTGGCATGGCAGGAAAAGTGACAGGAAAGTTTCTGATGAAACGTCCATGTGAGCCAGGCCACACATTCTGATCATGTAATTAGGATATGCAGAGTAGAGAGAGATGCTCCATTCCAGCATTTGACACCTCAAATGAAAAATAAAAAGACTTACATAGCGATAGCTGCAGTTTGTTTTGTGTTCAGTTTAAGCAGAGCCTGCACAATCACATTTCAGCGAAAACTGAGTGACTGCCTGCTGACTTCAGAAACAGAATGGCACACCAAGAAGCTGAGCAACTTGGGTAGAGGCGGCATCAGTGTTGAGCCCTCTATTCGCTATTCTTAGCTCTCCCTCCTTCTCTCACAGTCACACATGACTAGGTATAGAGGAGGAGAGGTAGAGGAGGCATCTTGACTTTCTGTCTCTATAAAAATGTGATGGTATTTGCACTCAGTCTTATCAACCACCGTCTATCTCAGCTGTCTTTTTTATGACTACCATTAAAACATGGTGGGAAATTAACATTAAATCTGTAACCATCTGTAATTAAAATGGAAAGTCCTAATGTACAGTAAACACAACAGTCAGGGTATTGCTGCAATCTTTGTTAATGCAAAATTGAGAAAACTACGGGTCAAGCTGAACAAACTGGAGCTGCAAATAACTTTGTTTTTTAATATTTCAATTATTTGGCTGATTGTTTTCACAATTAACTGGCAGCTGTTGCTTGTTGCTATTGCTTCTTTAGTCCGACCAAAACCAAAAGACTCTTTATTCATATTTATCATCATGAATGATGGAAAAACAGCAAATCCTCACATTTAAGAAGGCGGAACCAGCAAATGTTAGACAAAAGTTGACATTTGTGCTTAAAAAAATGACTGAAATGATTCACTGACTATCAAATAGTTCATTATTTTAATTTAGCAACCGATTAACTAATTGTGACAGCACTAGTAGCAATAATCACAACATCAGACCATCCATAAAGTGATGCCAGGATGCATTATGGAGCTAAAGTGAAAACTTCCCAAATCTGTGTTTGTGCAGACCTGCAGGTCAAGCAATCAGATTGGTTGATCCAATCCTGTGAGACACGGGTTCCAAACAGAAAAATTAATAAGTAAGCATTGCACAAGTGGTGCATACAAGTACACAAGAGAGGGCCACATGAACAACCGGCATGCCCTTCAGCTGTGTGCAGCCCAGATTAGCCTGTCTCAGCCGATAATTACATCAATGATTCAGAAAAACAGGCCATTTTTTTTCAAGTGAATGTAATACGCTTCTGAACATTAAAAAACTGTGTTTGATAAAAAAAAAATTTTGTGGATCATTTCTTTCAAAAATATTGCAAAATAATGCAAAAATGCATGGATAATGATGTTATTTCTGAGGCATTGTGTGAACACATTCTCTCTGTGGCTCTAAGTAAACTACAAACACCAGGCTGCTCAGCACCTGTAATCCTTCAACGACTCAATCAACATTTGTAAAGCCTCGACACACCAGCCTTGTATCCAAAATTGACTCAGCCAGCTTGCGGCTGTGAGTCTTTGCATCAACATCTCAACGCCCATATATTCATGACACTTTGCTGCCACCACTCTGTTCATGGTCCACCAATCAAAGCAGGGACCGTGCCCACCCCCCCGCCTGAAAAGAGACCCGATGCTCGGATCCCGTAATCCCTTCTACCCAACCCACTCCACAAGACATGCAGCATCGCAATGCTGCAACAGCACGTCCCTCCAAGGCCTTGTTGCTTACACACTCAGAGCTACATCTGCCTACAAAGCTGCCTCCTTCTTCCACTGTCTGTGAAGCTCCCTCTGGATTTATCGCCTGCGCCCGGATCTTTGCCTGTCTCTCTCTGTCTACCACGCCTCAACCCCTCGGTTGCTCTCTGTCATGTTCTCGCCCATAGAAATCTGCCCTAGAAACACAGTTCACATGCAGTCATCATAAGCCTACAGAGCCAAAAGAGCAGGGCTATCTCTGTGTTGAAGACATTGTCCTGTGAGAGGGAGGGACAGCTGTCACACACCTCCTTAAAGTCATGCTTCAACATCATAATTAGATAGTGACATCAGATCCTGAGTTGGTGGATGCAAATACGGAAAAGCTTAGATTTGGGAGCATTAAGTAGTCTCACCCAAAGCTAAAAACAATCCAGCCAAGAATCTAATCCATGATGCCACCAAGAGACAAATCCTGGACTGGCTCCACTGGCAGCAGCCGGACATTGTGACAGAATGCAGGATTTTCCATATTTTCTGTTGCAAACATGTTTACATGTGCGATGTGAATGACTGTTAAAGTTCAAACATGCTTTCAGCCGGTCTAACAGCTCATTCTATGCTCATGAACGTGTGCAAATTTTGCTTTGGAGCCGATTTTGCTTTATCTCCTCTCTTTTGTCACACTGCCTCTTAGACAAGTCTCTTCATTATCTTTACACACCCCTCCAACTTTTAAATGAGCCTTTTTATCAGTCAAACTTGTGAACCAATGCTTAAAGGAGCAAAAGATCAGCACTAAAAGAGGCTCCAGTTTCCCTAGCTTTACACGGTTAGTATTGTTTAGACCTGTTTTCCCTTGTGAAGCAGCACAACTCTGTGTTTTGATGGGCTTATTGAAGCCACTGTGTTGTTATCCTTTATCTCAACACTGGACTCCTGCAGCAGAGAATGTGTGACGATAAAAGACAGTTTTTCTTTGACTATATGAATGTTTTTTCCCCTCCTCATCCTCTCGTCCTTCTCTTCCCTTGTCCTCTGTTGGTCTTGCTCACAATGAAAACATTTCCATGGCGTCTCATTCAAACACAGATTTATGCTCACATTGGGCTTTATTTCTCTTGGAAAAACAACTTCAAATCATTCCTATACAGATTCTTCAAAGATTCCTCAACAACTTCTTATTATGAGCCAATTTCTACAATATATAATCATGAAGTGATGCGCAGGGTCACTGTCGCTAAATTGTACAGTCCAATGAACTGTTCCCAACTTTCTGCATTTCTTAGGACATAAAGCCCAGTGAGTCCCTAATTTGACCAAAACAAACCATCGGCTAATCCTGAAGGCTATTAAGTCAAGAAGCACTAGATGTGTCACCACAGATTACACAATACTGCATTATCTAAAATCCAACAGGAAACATTTGTAGATGTGTTTTCGAGCCCTTTTTTTCACCTCCTATGATATTTTCCATGATGTGAAATTATTTTTACATGTGAGGACGATGTCTGCGGTTAATCTGGGGTGAATTTAAGGTGGGGAGAGTAAATCTGGAGATATGGATGCTCAAACTGTCCCTGTTACATACATGACTGTATGCAGGTGGTTATTTTAGATTCTCAGATACAGTGACTGTAGGACTGCAGCTGGAATTAATCAATTCATCGATCAGTCGGTTATTAGATAAGCATGTCCACCTTCTAATACGGGATCATTTGCTGCTTTTTTCTGTTTAGTGTCACTTTAATTTACATAACTTGAGGATTTGGACTGTCGATCAGAAAAAAAAACAAGGTATATGAACACGTCAACTTGGCGACTGTGACAGGCGTTTTAAATTCTATACTATTTTCTGGCATTTCATCGACTGAGCGATCGAACAATTGATCAAACAAACAGTCTATGAATTCATAAGTAATTGAAATAATAGAACAAAGTTTGAGGCAAAACTTCAGCTGAAATTCACCTCAGTAAATAACAAGCAGGTGGATTTTAGGAAATGCTCCCAAACGTAGAAATGTAATCCAATTACTTGAATCACTGGCCTACCTTGAACATTGCCAGCCCGGATCTCCTCTCTGCTCTTCAGAACTGGCATGATGGAGTGATCTGGGATTCGAGTCCTCCTCTCATAGCCTCGGATGAAGGGATGGAAGACAGATGAAGTCACGTGCCGAAGACTGAGGTGGGGTCCCGCAGGGCGATGGGATGAGTGGTTTCAGATTGGATGAGGGTGGTGGTGGGCGATGCTGGGGCGTTATCAGTGTGGGGGAGGATGACTGTTTTTCAAGTGTAATATTATGTACAAAATGTATTATTATGATTCATTAAAATTCTATCAGTGCCAGCGTGAAGACTGTGTTTTGAGGAATGTAGTGGATTGATTAGAAACAATGGTTTTACATATGAGAATGAAGCAGAATTCCCAGCCTGATTGAAACACGCTTTTGACTTAGATTTTAGAGGAATTTAAAAGTGGACTCCAAGCACATGAACTCAATAAAAGCAACTAAAAGATGGCAGACGGTGAATGATGAGGGGACGTTCTTTCATTCGTCTTTTTCCATCCGATTCTCTTTCCCACTTCCTCCAGCGCTGGCGATACAGCTCGTCAAGGTCTCCTCCCAGAATTCTGTGAGTGTGTGAACACAGTTGCCGTGGAGATAAGGAGATGAGCAGCAGCGTGTGTGCGAGTGCGTGTGCGAGTGTGTATGTGTGTACGTACTCCTCTTCTTCCCTCCCCTTCCTTCTTCTTTGGCTCTCTTTCACCTCCTTGCCTTCACCCGCCTCAGCCCGTCATGATCCTGGGTTTGTCGGTCCACTCTGCTCCTCTCTTTCTCAGTCTGAAGGGGAGAAGAAGACAAGGACAGAGTCAGCAGGCGGCGTACAGCTGTGGACGGACTTGTTGCTGTTGAAGGCTGAATGCCACTGTGAACACAAGCCACTTGGCCTCTAAGGCTGCTGAGTCTACATGCCGCCTTTCACTGCAGTCTGACAGTATTCAAAGTTGCAGAGTAATAATACTGTGCCATTGTCTGGAGAAGCTCACAGCTCTTTTGTTTTCTACTTGCTTTAATCAAATGTTTCTTAACTCTGGGTGCTGGCTCACAGTCGGAAACAGAGCCATCCCAGGTGGGTCCCAACATGTTAATCTTAATATGTATCTTACGGTAAGTTAGAATGAGCCCCTCTGTGGATATCTTCTCAAATATCTCCGGTTACTGCTTATTCAATGTCTTTATGATTTATTGGCTTCATTGACTTTTTGTATGATTGCTGCATCAATGCGACCTCGGCGAGAGCCGTGGGACGAGAGGCAGGGTGGGATGTAACCATTAAAAACCAATGGAAAAAGAAGGCGTGATCACATAATCCCAATATTGGCCTCTCTTCCATTGGCTTCATGTACATTTTGGGATTGATTTGACGATTTTATTGCTTGTTTTTAAGGTTTTAAATGGGCTGGCTCCTTCTTATTTATCAGATCTATTTCATGCACCAGTTCGAGCTCTGAGGTCAACCCACCAGTTGCTCCTGGATGAGCCAAGATCCAGCCTAAAAAAAAAACAGAAGCAACCTTTTAATTGGAGCTGGGCTTGACATCTTGATTTTATCTTGATTTTAACTTTCACTGAATTGCATTTCTTTGTTATTGTTGTGTTTGTTGTATTTCTATTACTATTTATTATTTAATTCTATATTGTATATATTGTATCTGTATTTGTATTTAAGTTATTTTAAGCATGTTCATCTCTTTGGTCATCTGTTGGCTGTTTTAAAATGTGCTATATGAGTAAATTCTGAATTGACTTGACATTAACGGCGTCCTCCTTGGTTGGAGATGTAATATTAGCTTGCTTAGTTAGCTTAGTTAGCTAGCCTCTCATCCATGATGTGCATGATATGTTCTACTTCATCTATATCTACTTCAATTATATTCAAGAAAAGGCAACAGCTGATCTCTCCAGAACACAGCAACTCACATCAAAACAATCCTGACTGAGAAAAAACAGAACAGGTGAGAAGAGAAATATGTATTTGTGATTTTGAGGGTATGCGTCCCCTTAAGGTGATTAATAAAGGTCGAAGGGACGTATAGTATTTAAATTTTGGGTCACAAGATAAAACGTTTATGATCCCCCAGATATTTCATAGACTTAATGATTAATTCCTCAAGAAATGAATGGAGAGATTAATCAATAATACTATTCGTCTATTTCATCCTTCAAGTCTTTAACAAATCAAATGAGTTGTATTTTGAGGAGGATGGATATGTGGATATTCACACTTTTGCCTCAGGAAACATTTCAGAGGATATATGCATGTGTCGAATTTTAATCCGGTCTGGCAGCGTAATGAATTATTCATTCGACACATTTTATTTACAGAAAACATTCAGACTCGAACTCCTTCAAAGTCTAATTATCTCTGACTCCATAGTAGCATTACTATAACACTGAAAGCTTGACTCACGCAGAATAGTACAGTATATCTTTAAAATAAACCTTGACATAAAACAAGTGAATAAGGCTTGTTTGTTTGTTTACTTTTCCAGTAAGGTTATGAATCATCAGCTTTAAAAAAATATTAAATTATGTTATTTGGTTTGACTTATTCCGGAAACTTTCGCCTAAGGTTTTAAAGTATGGACGTATGTTACGGAAGTAAGGACTGAGGAAGGAGTAGATATTATAATAGATATTCTAATAATAGTATTAGTTTATATTGATATACTAATATTATGAGATAAAGATAATTGATAAGGTATATATGTGTGTATAAAAGGAAAATACAGCATTTACAGATATATATAAAAGTATAATGTATAAGATAAGGATTAGTATTATTGAATATTGGGATAGAGGTAGGATTTCATAAGTTTATACTTCTGCTCCTTTTTGGACATGGAATGTGAGTCATTTATAAGAGTTGGATTATTGTATATATTGTGCATCATGTTTTTTATTTATTTACTGACTTAAACTACTCTTTATTGATTTATTTTCTTTCGTTTTTACATGCTTGGAATAAACATGATCAAATCAAACCTTAACACAGTCTTAATGACACTTCTTTTGAACATAAATCCTTCATTAGACTGAAACCCAGGAGGTGAACAGTCTTCATATTTAAACTGCTGTGTGATCGCAGTGTGGCGATATCCCACAACTCCTTAAAAAGATGTCCTAAATCATTAAGACATTTAGAGTTTACTGACACTCAGTTACAAATGAAACTTTTAGGGCAGGGCCCTGATTTTTCGCTCTATAATGGAGAATATTTCTTGGGAAGCTACCATGAGACCCTTATGCATTTTAAGTTTTTTATGATTATGAGCAAAGAAATCTTAAGATCTTTTTTAAATAGACGGTCGCAGCAGAGTTTTTTCTGACACTTGTGTATTTTGTGCTATTGAAAAGGTGGTTCCTGGCTTATTTCATAAGATTTTAACACAAAGAGGTAAAATACACTATACAGTCTGCATTTAGGCACCTTTTAGGAAAATGTATAGCTTTCAATAAACAATTAGGAGTGAGTTCAGTTTATTTGATGCATTTTAATCATCTTTAGGATAATTATACCATTGTTGGATGATTAGATTAGTTAAGTAACAATTTTAACTCACAATAAGACTGTTTGCAGAAAAGCTAAATGCAGAATTGGATCACTTCGGTAATATATGATGCCCTCTAAGACATACAGCCTGGCATGTTGTATATATTATACAGTGCACTCATTACGGTCATGCTTAGGAGTCTGAAACCTGGTGTAAGATTCACACTCAAGCTATGATTCAACTTCGGAGATCTTTTGCAGATCCATCAAGCAGAAAACAAGAAGAAATGTAATTGAGGAGGAGGAGGGCATCAGCATAGCACTGGTTAACAAACCTCAACCAGCTAAAATGCACAATAAGGAGAGGAGGAGGAGGAGGACTAAAATGAATGCATGTAAATGCATGCACCTGCACACTGCACTGGACTAATTGAGAGAGTCTAGTGATGTAAGCTGGTGGAGAGAGATTTAACCAAAAATCGAGAATAATTAACTTTGAGGTTGGTTTCTGACACAAACGGAAAAGGTCCTTGAGAGAGAAATCTCTTTTGCTGGAAACCACCATTGAGAGATAGAACATAAAATTCCTAGAGTTACAATAGTAAATATACAGAAACTGGGTCTCGATCAAAGGCATGGCCTGATAAACAACCAATTAGTCACAGCAGGGTGAAGAAAGGTTTGACAGTACAAGCAAATGTGGTGGAAAATTTAAAAAAAATATCCTTCACAGAGAACCTGCCGATGAAAGTTCATGCAGAGTAGAATTTCCATCATACCATGCAGACGTTCAGCTGCACACACACACACACACACACACACACACACACACACACACACACACACACACACACACACACCACACACACACACACACACACACACACACACACACACACTCTCTCGCTCAAATGCTATGCTCTTCTCTTGCACACACATTCAGTTCACACACGTACTGGTCATGCATTTGCATACACTAAGTCGTGAGGAGAAAGGGAGTGCTATATTAATTCACTACTCACCTAATTAACTCGTTTCTGTAACACATAATTTATAGACTGTAGTGGAGATGTTTTACAGAAAGCAGAGTTGAGACACAAGCAAAGACACAGCAAAACGAGTGGTCCTTCATGTTCCTTCAAGATGACATCCCACTCTCAGAACAATCAAGAAGGAGGGATTTATCAAGCCACTTTATCAGTCCACAAGAAAGGAGGGAAAGGACACTACAGTGACTGGTGTGGGCCTACGTTACTGGGTGCAATTTTTGTTGTTGTTGTTTTTTATACCTTGAGTGCACAGTCAATTTCAGATGGATGTCCATGGATATATAGGCTAAAAACATACAGGCTAGAAGTGGCGATGCTTTAAAACAGCGCTCCAAAAAAGGTGTGGCAGTGAGAAGTAGAGACAAAGCATCAAACACAACATAAAGAAAGGAGGGAAATGTGACAGAGCGATAGAGAGGGGTAGTGATGGCATGGGATATCAAATTATAACTGTTTTTATCTGTCTATCAGTCTGTCTCTATCTACAACCTGCACACCGTTCATTACACCTCAAATCCACCGCAAGGCATTACCTACTTAATCCACTTTCATCATCAAACTAATGCCAACTGGAGATGAAGACGAGCGGATAGGGGAGATGTTCAGGACTGAAAAACGTCCAGTTCTGGATGAAAACCAATAGAAGAGAGGGAAGGGGGAACTTGAAAACAATGAGAAGCATGAGGATCGAATTCTGAGAAATATTTTGATGATATTAAGGAGCATGTTGAGGTTTTGAGTGTGTGTGTGTGTGTGTGTGTGTGTGTGTGTGTGTGTGTGTGTGTGTGTGTGTGTGTGTGTGTGTGTGTGTGTGTGTGTGTGTTTTGTATAAGAAGGGGCAGAGGCAGCTAAAGAGCTAATAGCTGCTGATGGACTGGCAGAATGAAAATGAGCTCAAATCAAGCATTAGAAAGTAGAAACACTCTCTTGAGATGGCCTCAGGATCTAAACTTTGAATGCAGCTTAACACACGGAGGGAATATCATGTAGTTTAGACTAAACTTTAACAAATTACAATAAAAAATTATAATAAAGGGACACCAGAGCACCAAGAAATGAACTTCCTTCTCTACTCAACTTATTTTTTTCTTCAGTTTACTTCACAACAGCTTGTGAAACAAATGCATAAGGGGACATGGTATGTGGACAGATGAAAAAATTATCAAAGACAAAAATTAAAAATGTGCACACTTTGCCATGATGAGAAGAACAGATGAGGAGGTAGGAGTAAAAAAACGTGCAAAATCAGACCGATATCGATTCAATGAACACTGTTATTTACTTTATAGGCATAGTTTAATGTGCAAGTGCATGTGTGTGTTAATGTGTGTTTTATGTATACGTAAAGCACACACAAATACACACAGACAGACAGATAGACAGACACTAAACGATAATTAACCTACCTAGAGTAACATTTAAGAATCCCACAAGAGTGTGATGCAAAGAAAATGGGTGTGGAGGGACCAAAAGAGAAGGAAAAAGGAAAAAAGTGTCATTCATGAGGAGCTTTTTTTAGCTGTCTTTGAAAAAAATTGTCCAAGTTCAAATAACATCAGACTTCAGAAACAGAAAGAGGCAAAGGATGAGGAATAATGAAAATGATGGCAGCTGATAGAAATTAAATGGCAAGGAGGGACTGACAGGTATGATATGATTTGGTAAAAGGGGGGGTAGAATGAAGAGGAGGAAAGAAAGGACAGAAATTAGTGTAAAATTCCTCTCTCCTTTCTCTTTTCTCTCACTCATAAATAGAGGAAATTATACACCAAGTAGATAGAAAAATAGATGAGGAGGCAAATGATTGGGAGAGAGACTATATGAAAAGATGAAGCACCTCCCAGCACCACGATGAGGAATAAGAAAAATATAAAACGAAAGAAAAAATTGAATACTCCAAAGCCTTCCGTTTTCGGTGTTTAGTGAGGCGAGGGGGGTGTCAGTTCTATTCCCCCTCTCTCTGCAACTGGTCAGTCTTCTTTTATCTGCTGTCCTCCTCAAAGCAAGATGCTACCTTCCCTTCAGATGAGCTGTAACCCTCTGCCAACACGACTGTTAGGCATGGCACTCAGGCTGACTGCATGGTGGAGCGCTGCTACCCAGAGTGAAGCACACCTCTGGCTGGCATGGAGCGCAGAGCACAACTCAAACTGCGCTCACTCGCTCTCCTCCCCCATCCTACAGAGGAAGACAGACAGACAGACAGACAGACAGAGAGAAGAAGAGAAAGATGTGGAGGTGGGTCCCTCTATAGGATTGTGAATTAGATAGATGCTAGAGTAAAGAAGGGCTGCTGCAACAATTGTCCAGAAAATAGTTTCTATACAAAAAGCAATGGCTCCCTCTATTGTTACAATGATGAAAATATAATGTTCAACTATGAGGTTCAGTGGAGATTAGGAACTAAACAATTATCAACTTCAGCCTTTTGCAAGATACAAATTCTTCTTCTTTAATAATTCATTCAAACCAGTCACATTATTGGCTCCTGTTATGTGGTCTAGGGACAATTATAGCTCATATAATAGTGTCTAAACTACGATGGCCCTTGTGTGTGTCCTAGGACCAACAACGGTCCTCCAAAATAGGTTTCTCAGCAACATATCAGTAATAATGAAATATATAATAATAATAATAATAATAATAATAGTAATAATAATAATAATAATAATTGAATCAAAATCTGAAACCCATCAAAGTCAATAACAAGCTATGGAAAAAATAACTACGGAATAAATTGAAAAAAACTAAAATTAGTTTAAAATAATCATACAAATAATCGTGTGTTCATTGTGATGTGAGCCAAATAAATAAGTGAAACGTGAGTATTTTGTCCTCCTTGACTTGAAGAGATGAGATGTGCTACCTTTTCAATTTTTTGGAATAAGCTTAATGAAATGCAGTACTTCAGTAAAGTTATGAAGTACTTGTAATTTAAGTATGTTTGACAAGTAGTTACTTCACACATTTACCTCTGTAATATATGATACGCCTCTAAATTCAACAACCAAAAGTATATACTGTTGTACTATATGTATAAGCTGTTACATTTTGCTACATCTTAAGCAACTTAAACATTAAAATGGTCATGCATAAATAATAATAATAATAATACAAAAATATATGGCATCAGAATTCTGACTTTACAGTTTTTCCCCATTTTATACACACACAAAAATGGAACTATGCACACAATTCTGAAAACTTGAAGTTCATGTATCAACTACATGACTCCAAACTGCTGAACTCTAAGCACAGTTCCATTGTTCTCACTCAAATGTCATTCTAAATCACAGTTTTGCAAATCTCTGAACACAAATTGCATCATTTAGCACACTTTGTTCATCCTGGAAACACTGGCCTCCAAAATGCAACACCCTGGTTACCAATTAGTCTCACTCATGTTGCACCTGTGCAAACTCAAGTGGAAGAACACTTCAATCACGTGTCAGAGTATAAAAGAGGCCTCAAGTGACTTATACAGGTGTTAGGCAAGAAGATGGAGCAGCAAGAACACAGAGGAAGAGGAAGAGTGAGAGGAAGAGGAAGCCTATGTGGATGAGGTCCTCTGGCCTGACCAGGATCAGAGGCAGGATGCAGAATGATCTGTTTCATTGCCAGTTCAGCTGAACACTTTGTGTTGCAGTAATGATGAATATTCCTTTCGTTACCTTTTTGTATCTGCGCACTGATTTTTCTTTGTAGTGTTTCTCATTGTCCTTCTATAGGTGAAATTACATACTATGTATAATAGGTAACCTTTGTGTTGCATATACAAACCCTACACTTCACCAAAACGAGAAAAAGGAAACATTTCCACACACTTGTATGCATTTGAATATGTAACATGGCCTCGTGAAGTCAAAACATACATGAACACTTTTGATGGTAGTGTTTTGAATTGATCACATCAGTGTTTATTTGATGCTCTGTAAGACATAAGCAAATGATAGCTGTGTGTATTGTTTTGGTGGAAAGAATCAGTTTTGAGGAGAGAGAACGTGGTTTTTGAGTGCTGTGTTTCATTTGGCAAGAGATTTGTGTAGTTTTGACAAAGTAGTTAACTCTTCTGCAGAGTTTTGCCACAATTTCTGGAAATGTGCTTAAACGTTTGGGGAAAAAACAACTAATGACATGCTGAATTCAAGCCAGGACTCACTTCATCATACTTTTTCAAGCATTAATTTATTTTACTGAGCGATGGTTGTGGCATGACTGCAACATTGTTTCACAAATAAGAAGAGTCTCTCCGACGGTCAGCTGGAGTGTGAAGGTTTGCGACTGTATGTGGCCGAAACGAACCGAAGCATTCAGCAATAACAGCTAAAGTAGTTAATGAACTACCTGGTGATAAGCTCGTTGACAGCAGCAACACTCTTGTTAACACAAACTAATGTGGGGGATCATAACTCACCATGAAACTCCTGTGGACGATGGAAAAACCGCGCTTCAGCACGACTCCATGCAAGTGCAGTTTCATGCCGCGTTCAAGTGACATTGGAATTACCATTTTTTTATTTATAAATAAGATTCTCCACATCCAAGTTCCCTCCCACATGACGGAAGCGCAGCGTCACTATAATTACAAGAAGTGCTTGAGGCCCCACCAAAAAAAAAAAAAAAAAAAAAAGACCAGTTAGCCAGGGGCCAATCACATTTCAGCTGGGGCCAGTGCCTCTCTGGCCCCACCGCTGGATCCTCCCATGAACCCGACCACACCTTTAATGCTTTCCGTGTCATAGCTTGACATTTCCAACTTTCCGATAGTAGGGAATGCAGCACTAGGCTTTAGAGAATGCTGCAGTATTTCAACACAAAGTTTCATAAAATCATCATTAAATCATTTAAATTTCACTTAAGTAAAAGCATTTCTTAAATAAAATTCACACTGGGAGAACTTCATTTTTAAATGTATTATCTGTATAATGATTTTTGTATTGTAATTGTTGTACAAGTATGTGACATAATTATTCTATTTGTATCTTCTTAACCATTTGTTCAAGACAAGGCCAAAATTAGCTTATTGTAGCTGGTACTTCGACCCTCTGGTGTTGTTTCCTTTCTAAGCTTTGCTCATGTGTTGACCTACTCATTTCAGGCTATGATGCATTTAAGGTCTAAGCCTGGACACCCTTCCTGGAGGCCTGCCCTGACTGTGATTCTAACCTCTGATCTGCTGTTCAAAAGGAACAGTAACAATAAATATACTCTAAGATGTAGCAATAAATAAAAGTACTACTGTAAAGGTAAAGTGTACCTGTCCGTTGTGGTGTAGGAACTGATACTGCAGTACTGTCTGCAAGATGTTAGTGACATGACATTACAGAATGAGACTTGGCTTTTTGATGATCCTTTAGCCATTTCTCTTACTCCACTGGGTGTAAAAGTCCTCCATTTGGCTTCTTCATCCTGGTGATGCACTGAGGAGTTGTCATCACCATCATCTTCTGATTGAGGGCAGTGCAGCTGCATTACCAGGACAAGTTGGAGGATACTTCTAATGGTGCATCTGTAGAAGCCACAGAATATCCTCTAGACCATGTTGTACCATCTCAGCCTGTGAAAGAAGAAGTCTCTGTTTTTTATCTTGCTGGATTTGTGATGGTGTCGGTGTGGTGAGTCCAGGTCAGGTCCTCGCTGATGTAAACCTTGAGGAACCTGAACCTGAACCTGCTGACTCTCTCCATTGTAGTATGATTGATGATGATGGGGGAGTGTCCTTCCTCTGACACTGAGATTGAGGTTGTTGCTGTCGTGGCACTAAGATGTCAGCACCAACTATCTGGAGGCGGTCTCATCATAGTCTGTGATTATACTGATGACAGCAAACTTGATGATGGTTTTGGAGCTGTGGGTGGCTGCAAAGTCCTGCATGAACAGGGAGTACAAGAAAAGTCTGAGAACGCAGCCCTGAGGGGTGCCGGTGCTGGAGAATGTGGTGCTCCCTGATGGCACAGCCTGTGGTCTGACCAGAGGGAGGAGGTGATTAAAGTTTCGACTAACCTCTCAGAGCATTTCATAATGATGGAGGAGATTCTAGGGTTTACAATGAAGCAGCACTCCTGGATATGTCTCTACACTACCCAGTAAACCAGTCCCTCTGCCATCAACCTCCTTACTACAGGTTGCACAGGTTCCTAATTGAACTCCTCCATGTCAAAAGGAGGTGAGCCTCTCTTTTCTGTTACCTACCAGCTCAGATCCCTTGGTCTCCAAAACTTAGGCTACTAAAATTGTGTCAGCCCCTCAGAACAGTCTGTCTCTTCATGAAAAGATATTTAGATTACTTTCTGTCAGAAGCTGCTTCGGTTTCTGTTCCTCTGTGTCTGAGCCTCACCAAAGGCTGTTTTTATTGATAGCAATTTCAATGCACAGATACTGTGGGTGGAGAGATCTGAGGCCCATTGTACTCTCTTTCATCCTCTTCAATCATTTCATGTTGCAGCATGATGAAGCAACAGTACACTGCTGCTGGGATCTGCTCACATTCAAGGAAACTGTCATTTCCTAGGTCTTGTGCGCCCCTGAATGCTCTGGATTAGTGTGTACAACAGCATGTTCCAGTTCCAGCAAACAGTGGTTACACCCAATGCTGGTTTTCTGCTGCCCCAACTCCCCTGAAAATGCATATCTGAAGCCCTAGTCATTTGATATGAATTCTGTGCCTAATAAATCTTTTTAAAACTGAGTATTTTAAAGCCATACCTGTGCAATAATAATGCTGTTTAATAAGCATCTTGTTCATTATTGGCTTGCTGCCTGATGTGTAAAGCAGCTGTGGGATTTCTAAGGAAGAGAACCCAGTTACATGGATCACCATACAGGGGAGATAAAAACATCCAGCATTGCATATGCATTTTTACTGACACAACATGGGAGTTTTGTCACAGACATTTCTGTATCTTATTACAAAGGTTCCATTGTCTCTGTGGGGCACTGTCGTATACAGTGTGTTAGATTGGTGACATCTGTAACTGCTGTCATGAGTATTGAGTTGTAAAATAGAAGATAAAAACAAATTAGTAAGCCAAGACTTTAATAAAACCTTTTTATTGTGTTTGTCAAAGTCTGGTTGCCAGACAAAATATACAAAAGTTATCATTCAGTTTCTAACACACATACAATTCTGTCTAATGCCGAGTTTGTATTGATGAACCTGTCATGTATCCACAAGTAAAGTCAGACAGCCAGGTCAAAGTTACAGGAGTCAAGAACATAAATATCTGACTTGGAATAGGGGCAAAGTAATTAATTTTGTACAGCAGCTTAAGCCACAAACGATACATTACATACATTAACCAGACAAAGCCAATCATTTGCTGCTCCAATTCAGTCAGAAGTCCAGTTGTTATACAGAGATATTTACAGATACTCTAAGTGTTGAACATATGATATTTGAGTTCCTGACACAAAAAAGGAACAACAATGGAACTCACCAACTTTCAAATGTAAAATATTTGAGTCCTTGACACAAAATAGGAACAACAATGGAACTCACCAACTTTCAAATGTAAAAAATACATTTCCATTCCTTATCTGTTCAACTAGAGTTAGAATTGATGACATTTGTGCACTGTGGTTCACAGAAGGAGCCAAACCGGCCATAGATGTCTTTGGCTCGAACCGCAAAATGATAAGTGGAGCCAGACTGGAACTGGGTCAGTGTACAGGCCATAGGCAAAGGAAGGGCCTTCACCTCCCCAATCTTCTTCCAGTGCTGCGCTGCATTACTGTTAGAGTTGTCTTGATGGAAGGCATAGAGGTGGTAGCTGTCTACAGGAGCACAGGTGCGATCAGTTTCTGCCACACACCAGGACAGAACTATTCCAGTCTGACTTGGTACAAGTTTTAGCTGAGGTTGCTGAGGAGGTGAGGTCCGCTCAGCCTCAGGGGATAAGCGTGGCGCGGTGGGTGCAGTTGGGAGAGGGGGCAACGCCACGCTGGGGCCTCGGGTTGGCGTACTAGTGGTTACAGTGCGGGATTTCAATGGGGAGTCCTATGAAAAAAACAAAAAAACAAAAAAAACATGAGTCATGAGTTGTTCTTGAAGCAAAACAGGCAAAGTATGATAACAACCACTATTTCTTGCATAATTCAAAAGGCGCCCAGTAAACATTCATATTGAAAGTGGGTCTCGAAAGTTTATGCTGACAGAGTTATTTTGAGTTATGCCCTGAAAACCCTCATCTGAGACAAGTCCCACTCACAGAAATGAAATAAAAACGAGAAAACAGTGTTCACAGGTCTCTGTAGAAACACCAATCAGACAGCTGTAGGTGATTCACAACACTGCAGTTCAAATCCTGAGTAAGACCAGGAAAGTGAATCATAGGAGTCCAGTTCTCAGATCTTTGAACTGACTTCTTGTCTGTCAAAGAGTCAATTTTAAAATACTGCTTTTGGTGAATAAAACACTGAATGGTTTAGGGCCAAAATACATTTGTGATCTGCTGCTCTGTTATGAACCATTGGGACAGTTAAGGTCATCTGGGATAGGTCTGCTTTCTGCCCCTCCTCTCAAACCTAAACATGGAGCAGTTGCATCCAGTTCTTATGCTCCAAATATCTGGAACCAGAACTGCAGGTCTGCTACAACCCAATTATTGAAAATCAAGACTTTACTGTTTGCCACTGGCTTTTATTCAATCAATTTATTACTCAGTTTTAGCACTGCACTGTAACTTTTAGAATTGTATTTATCATTTATGTTATTTTCATTTAAATATTTGTTATTTCCGTCTTAATGCTTTTCATATTTTCTCATATATTGCCTCAATATTTTATGTACAGCACCTTGAATTTCCTTATTGTTGAATTGTGTTATATAGTACAACTTGCCTTGCCTTTGACTAATAGGAAAAACATGTCAGCAAAAAATCCACATATTTCACTTTAAATACAGTCCACAAATGCCAACAATTATGCAAATTTAACTGATAAATGAGAGAATCAGGAACTACAGTTGTGCAAAACATTTGGAATGTAGTTCTAAATACTAACCAGTGGGGGGCGGTGGTGGATTGTTAATTGAGGATTGCTGGAGGAGTTCTGATTGCTTTGTGGCGATGACCTTGACCCTGCACCTGAGGACAGAGCACATGTGGAAATTACACATGTAGAATTTATAAGCCAGACAATATTTACACATTTTATTGCTGTAACTACATTTTCTTCAATTTAGAATTTAAAAATAAATTAATTATAAATTAATGTCTTATAATAATAGTACCCAATAGCTAGGATGAAGTGAAGAGCAACTGGTTTGTTTGTCACAATATCACATGCATGCACAAAATCACCCTTTCATTCACGCAATATAATGTGGCGGCCTTACTGTTGGAAATGCTGACAACTGGATGAGGACGCTGGATTGGTGAGGGAGCTGCAACAGTGGCATTCTTCACTCCTGTCACTGGGAAAACATACAGAGCAACATAATTAGACTTAAGGCATCTTTATAATACAGTATGTGTAAAAAAAAAAAGAAGAAAAAAAAAAAAGAGGTGCACCACATCCTCACCTTGTACATCATCATCGTCCTCAGTGAGATCGATGACAGAGCCTTTGGGTCGTCCTGCTGGATTAGCCACTTTCAAAGACGGAATGGATCCTGCAGCTTGGTTTTCTGAGAACAGAGACAAAAATGTTGATGTAAATGTCAACACCTCACTCCTCTTTGGCCAAGACAAAGACAATGGATAAGGTAAGTGACCTGACACACATATGGCAAAGAAATACCTCTTTCAACTTTAAATACCTCTAAAACGAAGCCTGACGATATAGCTAGAAAATGTATCATGATAAAATGTTTTATTTCAGTCGATATCAATAATTAGAGATTATTATTAATGGAATTTTTAATAAAGAAAAACGTTTGAATTTAAATACTTACCTTATTTTGAACATAACTTTTTAACATTTAACTTTTATGATTAAAACAGTTATTTCTCTTATTGAAATGAAGAGTATAAGGACTTTTGTGTGTGTCTGTTTGTCTTAATTATGCTTTTTTTTAAATAATTGGCTTATTCATCTTATTACATCTCCTAATACAACCCAATAACCCCAGTATGTCTGCGGAAGATTATGGAACTATGAAATGCCAACACTACCAATAATCACCGATAGCAGGCTACAAGCTGTTTAGAACACTTTTAATTAGCAATACCAATATTCACCATCTGCAGCAGCATTCATTCACTCCACACTGTTGTTTGTGAGTATCATATGTCAATGATGCAACCAAATACCAAAATGAGCCTGAGTCAGTCACCTGAGCCAGCATTCTTAGGGCTCGTCTGTTAAATGATTCATCACTCATAGCATGCTGATGCCAGGGTATGTTCCTCATGTGCTTTAATTGCGGTTGACATGTAATACTTTCTGTTAGTCAATTTTCTTATTGCCTATTGATAACATGCCTATTACATTCCTGATTCCATATTGCTATTGCTTCATCTCCCAGGAATACTAAAAGCAACAGGCGGGTTAATCAAGTGCCTCCTACCTGTCTTAGATGTCAGAGATGTCCCTTGTGGCGGTCCTGGAGCAGTGGATCCTGTTGCCGCAGGCCCAGAGGCTGCAGGTGAAGACGCTGAGGACATAGCTCCTGCTACAGAGACAGACTGAGCGGGTGTCCTGGCTGTAGTCATGGAAACCCCTGCGTTGGGTGTAGTTATCCCCCCTGTGCCACCGTGATAGACAGCACGGGCAACAGACATCTGGCCAGTGGATGCCTGGAGTGCTGGGACAGTGGCAGCAGCTGGGGCAGAGATTGGTGCCGTAGTGTTGGCGAGAGCAGGCTTTAGTATGAAAGTGGTGGTGGTGGATGTGGTTTTGGCCTTGTTGAGTGAGCTGGCTGCCGACAAAGAGGAAACGGGGATGTTGACTAGCGTTCCTGCCTGGCCATTAGCCATCGATAAAGGCAGCTGGATGAGCAGCGGCTGGCCGGCAGTCATCATGCTGCTCCCAGAGGCCGTCTTCAGCAGCAGGGTGCCTGTAGGACTCTGAGTGGTGATGGCAGTGGCCAAAGTGGAGGCAGCATTAGAAGTGGAGGTGATCAGCTGGAGGATGGGAGTCTGTGTAACCATAGAGGTGGAGGTGGTTGTTAGGACTGGCGGTGCAGTGACAGCTGAAGGAGCTGGCAGAGCTGGCAGAGATGGCGCAGTTGGTGGTGCTGGTATAACTGGAGGAGCTGGGTGGGCTGGAAAATAGGAAAAACATTTTTCACTTAAGAATGTGACAAGAGGTGTCGCTGAGGTTTTAAATTGAACGGCATTCTGTGCTTAACTCATCTGTTCCTTATTACTTACGGTTACTGAATACTTATTTAATTAAAGGGTGCAAAAGCAAGAAACAGATCGGTGTTTGTGATATCGAGTTGTTTTTTTGCTAGCAAAGCTCCTGACAGTTAATACCCTTCTTAGCATGCAGAAAAATGCAATCAAACTCTTCTCCACTCCCACAGGAAACTTGAAGAATAACACTGTTGATTTGATAGAACTGCTACTGTTAGGGCTGTGAAAACCACTGCATCACCGTGGTCATGTGACGCCTACTGTGGGGTTGAGCTCATTACCTTGATAACCCAAATTTTTGCAAATGTCTTCTTTTTGGTCAAAGACTCAGGGGTATTATATATAATATAATAATATACGAGATCACCTCCATGTAACAAAGAACGCAAGTCTTTTTTTTATATAAAATCCATCTTGCTCACACCTGAGTGTTTGTATCCCTCAAATGTGTGTAAACTACAGGTTACAAACGTAATTCAAAATACAAAAATGAAAAAAAGACTTATGGCATATCACTATCGGCCATGAGAAACAAGGATTTATCAAATTGGCTGAGAAAATTCAATATTTTACGTCCCATATGTTGGTTTTGGTCATTTCTTTGCACTTTCATGTGAAATTCTAACATTCAGACAGAACCACAACAAGCATCTCCACATGGAAAGAAAACAGGATCAAGACTTAAAACCCACAAATGTTTGGGATATGACACTGCTAAACATGGTGCCTCTGCTTATTCTATTGTAAGAAGAAGATCAACACACAAAGTCCAGCATGAAGAAAACCCTGCTACTCACCAACTGTGCTGGAAGAAGAAACTGTTGGAGTCTGCTTTACCTCCATGGAAGTCCGGACTGGCCTGTTCAGACAAATTGCTGATGCTTAGAGCTGTTCACACTTAAAGCTGTTTTTCTCCACAACAATAAGACAACTGAATGTGTTATGATACTAACATTTCTTTTTATTCAACTTAATACAGTCATCTCAGAACAGCCTGTGGCAAAATTCCACATAACTGAAGTACATGATGGAGTTTTGAAGCATTGATCAGATCATGAGTAGAGTTTGGTTTCAAGTGTGGCGACATTTCCGCAACTTCCTATGTACACGTCACCAGGGCTTCGTATGCTTTTCGGTATGCAATTCATTTCCATAAACAGTGACTGAGAATTAAGGTACAAGGTGAGGGTAATACTTAGAATAAAGTTTCATAATTTCAGTGATGCTTAATGACAATTGTCCCAGTATGCTTCTGTTCCTGTAACATAAAACTGTCAAAATGACACAGCAGTTCTTTCATCATACTCTCGAAAAAATTCTGGTCTTCTCTTCACTCGCAGTATTTCATTGATAGCGTCACGAATGTCTCTCCAGCTGTCACAAGACAGTACAGGGAATCGATGTTCAATGTACATCCTCATTGTCCTCCTTACATTTGTGGGGAGCGCCTCCTTGCCCATTAATCCAACATAATTGACCTTTGCAACCCAGTCACAATAGACATCATATGGAACCAAGTAGCGGAATATGTAAGATGCATAGCGGTCAGGTCTGGGAATCCCCGAACTTCTCTTGCAGTTGTGGTACAGTACTTTCTCCAAGTGGGAAGTGATTGTGCGAAGTTTTATGTCTGCTCTGCACTTTCCTTCACTAAATTCTGCCAGCTTTTTTGCCATGGCAATTTGACGTGACATATCTTTGTCCTCTTCCTCCTCCATTTCCTCTTCTTCCATCGCCTTGTTGACAGACAGTACAGGAGTCTTACCAACAGAGGGCACAACTCTTTCTCTGGGCACCTCAGGCTGTGGCTCTACTGTCTGCCGACGCAGCACGCTGTTGGAAGGAGAAGTGCAGTTTTTACTACACTCTGCACTGCCTGCGGAAACGCTCAGGCTTCACATTGTAGAACGTCACAAGACTCAGGACCTGGACCCACACAGGGTTACTTTGCAGTTGCAAAACTGGCACTTGTATTTGTTTATTCCAAACCAGTCTAAGTATTTAGAGTGGAGTTAAGAGTTTAAGTAAGTTGTTCCTGACAAACCGAACCAGGGACATGGAATGTTGGTTTTCCAAAAAGGTACGGATTTGGAGGAGGATTGGAGGAGGATTCTTCTGGACATTCTGTCCATTAGTTTTAAATTAAGTCTCCATTGATTACAGAGAGCTACCTGGGACAACGTCAGCTATTCATGCTGTGAACGGCTTCCTATTGTACTGGCTTCAGTCCGGTATTGTCACGTTCATACAAAGGCCAAATTATATTCACAATACAATACCAAACTGCACACTGCAATCATGTTTAAATGCATTTATGATGTGAATTTTGATAAATGAAGACATGGTCTGGTAAATATGAGCTTGCACTTAAATGATAAAAATCCCTTCCATAAAACCCTGAGAACCTCATTACTAAATTAATTTCTTAACAAATATAGTATGACTGACAGGGACATAGATGAGAAATTGCTTTAGGCATGGAGACACTTACCGTTGTACTTGAGGGTTGTTTGAAACAGTTGCAGTCTTGGCAGCAGCATTAGCGGCAGCAACATTAGCGGCAGCGGCGGCGGCAGCAGCAGCAAGTGCCTGCTGAAATCAGACAACATGCTCTAAGAACAATTTCAAACAAAAATGTCTTGCATACCTGTTGCAAAGATTAAACATACAACAAAAGAAAAAAAATTATTTGTACCTCCTGTTTCCTTTTGTTCTCTGATGCCTGATTGGCCTCTCCAAACTTTTTGGCTAGTCGGGCTATCTTGGCCTATATGAATGATAGAGAGAGGTGAACAACAGATGTGTGCCTTGACAACAGCAGTTCCTTACTACAGAGTTTTAAATACCAAGTCAGTATCTTACAATGCTGCATGTGTTCTTGTTTTAAAAATTTAAATTGTAATGTAATAATAATGTACAACTCTTATGCTAACATCTACTTACTTGGAGTGTGTTAATGGCGGTTTGGTGTTTAGTGGCACAGTCGATCTCATCTACTCTGTCCTTCAGCTCTTTGAAATGTTGGTCAAAAATGGACACCTGCAAGGCCCTTAACCGTTCATCCACTAGTTGTTGCACAATCTGAGAATAAATTGACAAAAAAGCAAAATTAGGTCAAGAAATCTTTAATATCCATTGCCATCAAAGCAGAGTTGAGTTGACTTAGACGTCAGAAAACATATGACAGCAGGATAGTCGCATGAAAACCTTTTCGAGTTTATGGTGACTGCCAGCTTTTGCGGTAATTTTAAACTCCAGTTGTGCCTCCAACTCCTCGCGCTCCACCTTGGGCCTCTTCCCGTCTCTTTTTACCGTCTGTTCATCTTTTTCATAACCCTCTGATAATGTCCGTTTCAGTCCCGGGGCAGAGCCTTTGCCTTCTTGCACTACTTGGAAATCAAAAGGAAATAGACAGTTAGTAGCCTATGTGAGCCATTCATTGCCGACATGTTTACGGTTAGTGTCCTGATTTTAAAATATTCCACTGTTGTCTCGAAAAAAACAGATAGCGTAACTGAAGGCAATTTCCAGCAATCCGAGCCCTCAACCGAATGTGCAAATGATGAAAGAAACCTGGCTTCAATGTTCAAACACTTGCCAACATAATTTTCTTCTCATTTCATACAACATGACACCATTCTTATTGTCCTTACCATTTGATTACCCTGCACATTTCCAAATATGAGCGTGATTTGTAACATCTTAAGGTACCATAGCCTTGCAGTTCACGTCATGAACAATCAAATACAATTCTGCATATTTAAAATACTGAATATGCCAGATATTATTCTTTTGGTCTATTCTCCTTCTTGAAGCTATCTGATCCAATGTCCCCTTTCTCATACCTGTATCAGATGGTGGAGTGGATGATGGCCGACATTGCTTTGTGGTTTGACTAACTCCTCTTTTTCCCGTTTTGATCTCTGCTTTTACTGAGTCAACCTCCATCTTTGCTTCATTTATTGATCCCTTCTTCACATTTTCTTTTTCACTCTTCTTCTCCTCTTTGATTTGGTTTTCTTGTTTTGGGTCCACACGAGGAGAGGGCACTGGATGAGACAAGGAAGGACAAGAAAGATAGGAATCGGAAGTGGTAGATTTGGGTGAAGAAGGCTTTTCATCTTTTATTTTTGCAGTGGAGGCCTCAGGGTCCTTGGCTTTTTTAGTGTCATTAGCTGTATCCATTGGTTCTGTGGGTGGTGGAGGCACAGACGAACAGGGGGCCAAACCTTTAGAGGAATCCAAATCCACAGCTGGGTCCTTAGTTGTAGTCTGTTCAGCCTGAAGTAGAGCATATTTAACCATTAATTAATTAAAGGGTTTTTGGACTCTGTCTCTCAAAATTTCAACATTTAGTCTCATTGTCAGAACAAATCCAGTACAAATCCAGGCCACTGATACTACACTCGTAAATCTGTGACAATGTCCGTAAGATTTCAACACATTTACCTCTTTCTTTTCCATCGCTGGGTTCACCTCCATGTCTTTTTCCTGGGTTTCCTTGGATTCTGTTGATGCTCGTCTAACAGTCTGATTTGATGAGAATGATGAGGACCCTTCCTCACCCACCTCCTGCATCTTTTTCAGTTCAAAGTTAAGAGAGTGGAATGGTGAGGTGGGAGAAGCTTGTTCCTTTGCTTTTGGGCTTTGTGAAGAGGCAGAGGACGGGGACAGATTTAGGGAAAGGAAAGGAGCAGGAGAGCTTAGAGATGTAGGAGAGGCAGGGGATGCAGCACAGGAGGAGTTTGAGTCCGAGATGTTGCTTTGCTCTTTGTCCACCACTTTTGGTCCGTCCGCTTTGTGTGTGCCATTCATTAGAGGTGGCGAAGATGTGTCGGACAAACCTGGAGCTGCTGTCAACAAAGTACTGTGAAGACTCTCCAGTTGCTGTCGATCACTGATCTTCATGGTTTTCCTAGCACGGAAAATCTTCTTCTTCTCCTCTGTCACAACAACCTCCATTGCTGCCTGGGGAAAGACAAGGAGCAATTAGATGGTATGTAAAAAACCTAGGAAAGACCTACTATCATTGTGAAAGCTGCTAGAGTACACAGTCACAGTCTCTTCCGCTCATGAACCTGTCCTTGACCTTACGCACTGCTTAGTAAAGAAATGACTGCAGACTTTCAGATACACCACAAGAGGTCACTGTGGTGCCCCATGACTTTCTTGTTTGTTCTTTTCCAGAAGATTCTTCAGTCACTGGATACCAAAATGGCTCCCCTCTTTTCCTGGTTCTCGTGTTTCTTTGCCTCAAATCTGACTCCATATCAAAGCCAAAGTAGACTGATCCTTACTGCCTGATTACACATTGTTGTATCTGTCCTGAAGTGAAAACACTCAGGGTGCAGCTCAGCAAGCCAGAGAGCCGTTTCAATGTAAGTCATTAAAGCTTTCACTGCTCTGATTTGAAAATTCCCTTTTCCGTAATTTTATGATTAACCTATGGAATTCATATTTACCTACACCCCAATCCAAAGACCAGAAATGACACTGAAGTTAACAACAGCAGCAACCCAACCCCCCTCCTCCAATCCCTCCTTGTTCCTATTGGTTCAAACCTCAGCAAATCAGAAAAGGAACCGAGTCTGTGTTGGCAGCAGTAAAGAGGCTATGCAAAACATGAAGGATTGCCCGTATATAATTCTGAATGCACATACTGTTAAGGCTAGTTATCATATTTCATATGCTTTCATTTCATGTATACACATTTTCTTAACTATGTTATTATCCAAACTTATTTTTATGTAAATCAAACAAAATGAGAAATGCATTAAAACCTTGTTGTGCAGGAAAATTCTCATGAGTAGCAAACAAGAAATGTGGTATAATATTAAGCAACATACAGTACTTACATTAAATAAATAAATTATGAATAACTCACCTTCAAGCCAAAAGGTTCTTGGTCATGGATTTACCACAGAATTCTTTGACAATCTGAAGGAAAAAGATACGTATTTTTAGTACATTTTATAGCTTCAAACTAGGAGGAAGAGATCAACTATGTATGAAATCCACAGACCGTGCGAATGAAAAGTGTAACCCTAAATTTAGCTCCTCTGCATTATGCAAACTATCCCCATTCTTAGAGCTGTAACTGAGCCCTTGGCTTTAAACAGAGATATGTATTTGTGGGGTCACTACAAATTTGATCAAATGTTTTTCGCTAACAAAGCTTTTTTTTTTTTTTTTACTTTCATTTAATGTTTCTGCGTGTGAAATAATTACCTCTGCCAAGGAGGTTGTGCGATTATTTCGGTTTATTTGTCTGTTTGTTTGTTAGCAGGATTACGCAAAAACGAGTGCATGGATTTGCAAGAAATGTTCACCAAAGATGGACCCTAGCATATCCTAGAGGGAAAATGTAATAACACTTTAAGTATCTGTATTTTGGATGTAAATCGAAACACCGATTTAAATATTGATTTGAATTAGAATAAATAATGCAATACAATAAAAAATTCTATCAGGTGACTAATACATTATAAGCAAGCAAGACAGCAGGGTAAGCAAAACGAAACCAGTTAGATGTGTGACATGCTAACCAAAGAAAACACAGAGGTCAAGAAATAAAAGATTTAAATGGGGAAATGGCTTCCCAGTACAGTGGACGGAGAGGCGTATCAAACTGAGGCAAAGAGCTTTTGATACAAATTAACTTTACCAAACTTTATTTCAATGTGCAACCACATAGGTTTGTGTGTTTTTTGTTGTTGACTGCATTCATGAAATCATTATGTATCTTAACACACCGCTAATTTTATGACAAAAAGCAGACGTAATCAAATGGCAGATAATACATAATAATAGACAAAGATGATTGTTTTACGGTTGGTCTGATAAAAAACATAATGTGAAAAGTCAGCATAAACAAAACAAAAACAAAAGAGCTATGTAAATTGCGAGAAGGACCACTGGTGCACTTCACATTCCAATGTTATTTAGCACTGCGCAGAATATAATATCCCCCTCCCCCTCCTACGACCTCATGTTCTGCATTCGGATTCAGTGCAGAAACTCAAAATGGCCGTCAGCTCTGCTGCTTGCTGCCAGACTGAGCTCTCAGTAGCTAGCTGAACAGGATTCCCTATCATATGTATCAGGTTGCAGTACCACCCTATTTAATACGGACTTTCTGTTCAGCCTGAGGCTTCAGCAAGTTGGCAATGTAAACAAAATGTAAAATAATTCACAATTCATGATGCTAAACAAAAATGTTCATGTTTAATGTCAAAAGTAAAATTAATCATCTCTTTTTTTCTCTGCTCAATCCTTGAACTCTCATAGCTAATCCTTAGCCATTTTTACCACACTGGGGTTTCATTGTATTATATTTGAAAAACAGATAGTTCTGGCTTAATTTATGTTATTTGGGTCGGTCAGTAGATTTCCACTATTTCACCATCATACTTAAAAAGAATTTATGCATCTTCTGTCAACAGTCGTCACCATTAAGACTGCATGTAACAAGAGTCAATCAGACATGCTCTAATTTCATTGCACAGGAGAGCGCTTATACAACTTCCAATACATTTTAATAATCAGGTTTAAAATCTTTAAATTATTGCTTCACCCTATTGTGCTCATTGTGAGTATGTCCTCTCAGTCAATCTTTGGTAACTTGACCACCACATATAACAAAGGTAGCTTTCACTTATGCCTTTGTGATAACCTGGAGGCATCAAAATCAGGTGACAAGGAGTGACTGTTCCTTTTCTCTGGGTTTTGACAGCTTCTTCTCTCCAAAGTTTAAAAATAAGCATTTGTTGTTTTACAGTTTTGCTGAAACCAACTGTTTCAACACAAGTTGACTAGATATTGAATTGCTGGTCAAGCGTCAAAGTCACGGTAGCTCTGTCGAACTAAAGTCTCTCTAAGTACAACCAAGCGTGAAATACTCAGGATTCCCCATCACGGGTGCATTTCATAGCTGGACAGAAGTTATCCAAGTTGACCCTGTTAATTGCAATTATTTTAAAGTTCTGTTTTCAAATTAAAAATAGATTAATTAATTAAACGTTTATAATTCCAGAAATATCAAAAGGCTCCTCTCCAGTACGTGGGAAATGTAAACATACAGTATTGTGAAAAAAGACAAATCCCACTCACAGAATGAGCCTAAGTTCAACTTGTTACCATGGAAACAACAACTGGTTAGGACAGAAGTCCAGTTGCTTCAGATTCAACCTTCAAGGATTACCATGACCTGGGTGATTGAGAATCTACAACAACATACAGCAGAAGGGAACCAGTTCAGTACTTGGTCATTATGTGTATAAAGTTTGGTGAAAAAATTAACAGTTTTTGAGCTATGGCCCGGAAAGAAAATGTGACACACAGATGGGTGGGAAGAACAGAACCCATTCCTTTATCCCCCTCCTCACTTTGTTTGTGGCTGGGGTTAATAACTAGAGAGCAGGGGGACTAGGGAGCCAGCGCTAAAGCAGAGAACTCCAGTTTAAACAGCTGTGATGTCCCTGACTAATACAAATGTAAGTATTTTTAATGTGTCAGTATCTGACATATGGATACCACTATTTTCCAAACCTTTGCTTATTGCAAGCCGCTATGCTCTGTACACCAGCTTTAAAAAATGACTCATTGTGCTCCATTAAAACAGTGGAACCTATTCATCACATACCATACAAATAAAAAAGATTTGCCACTTTAGTGATGGTTAGCAATGGGGGTGATTTAAAACTGCATAATATTTGAGAAGTTCAACTACAGACCATATATATTGCATAACTAAAAAAGTGCTGACAGTGCTAAAATTCAGTCAGGTGTGTGTAAGGACCCATACCATGCATGACTCAAGTTAAAGATTTCCATTAATTAACCCGAAGAGTAAGACCAGGAATAAACAAAGTTCAAAAAGCCTGTGTAATCCTGGAATGACGCTCAGTGTTGTAGGTAACAAAATGCCTCTATCGATGTTTTAATCGGCTAAATTACTGTAAATTTACAGAAACTCTGACATATACAGAATGTGTGAAATGAATGAACAATAAGCCCAAACTCAACCTTCCTCAACTAACATCGCACTCTTTACAAGTATCCAAAGCTAACATTGGGAAGAGTGTTAAGAATCATTTGATAGAGAAATGTTAAAAATGCCTTAAATAAAAGAAACCTTTAGCAGGATACATGGGATGAAGACCTTCCATGCATTTGCTGATTAGGGAAGCACGGAACGGCTGAGAGGCCAGCAGGAGAACATTTAACACAGGAGGAGGGACTCAGTTAAGACTAGTCCATTTTGTTCACTGCAGGGGATGTTCTTGACAGGGTGTGTGGCCTACATGAGCCTATGAGGGATATTAAAGAAATTGTTTAAAGTGGAACATCGGTTCAACCCTTATGACACAATCTATCATTATACATACTATGAAACACAAATAAATGTTTTTTTTCTTTCTGATGTTACCAATCAAATGCATGTTATATTTCCAGGTACCACAAATACATTCAAATCAAATTTTTGCGCCTCCACTTTGACATTTGACATCAACAGATTTGAAGTACAGCATAGTGATTATGAACACCAACCCTAGCTAGCAGCGCACAGAGGGGAAGCACACCTCACAGAATGTTGCCTAGCAACACCCAACCCCCACTATAGCACAAACTAGTCCACAGTATGGAAATCTACAGCCAGCACGGACTATACCATTATGAGAAATGACAGGGGGGACTCTCCTTTCTAAAATAACACCATAGGCAAAGCAAGCTTCATGATAAAGAAGGTCAAGGGTAACACTGGAATGCACAGACATACTATAGAAGTACAGTGGAAACTTTGACATAGCTGTAAATTAACCATTTCCTCTGAACTCTCCACTACCAGTCCTCTGTGGATAACAAATGACCTCACTCGGTATGTAATATGATCTCACATATCAGGTCCTTTATTATTCACACTAAAGGCTAACCTATCAAGAACCAAGGAAAATCGATGGTGTTGATGATTTTACAGCTTGCTTTGATGTTGTTTATAAAACAGAAAAAACAACAACACAAAAACATCAGAGCTTCTTCCTTGAATGCTTCTTGCTTTATTTCACAAAAATATCAAAACAGACAACAAAAGAAGTCCAGTTGCTTCTGAATCAACCTTCAAGGATTATCAACACAGACTTTCGAGAATTTCTATTTTTGGCGTTCTGAATGCATAAAACTTTATTGTGATAGAAAATGAAACCAGTTGAAGCAAATAAGGTGTTTGCAATTTTCTCTCAAACCGCTCTATCTACCGCTCCTGCAGAGTCAGTTTTATGGGAGAAACATTTAACATTTTCTCTTCAATATCCAACAACATAATGATGGACAACTTCTTTTTTTGAAAGGACTTGAGACAACAGGGCCATTAGAGATTCAACGTTGATCTTAACAATGGATCACATGACTTATAAGGCCAGAGAATACGTCAAAGGCAAAGATGAAGAACCAGGTTTAGTTTCCCTTAACTAAAAGGGAGGATCTTTTTAAAGCACCTATGCCCTCTTAAAGGCTTATCTGTGGTAACAATGACAAGCAAATAATAGCAAACTTCTCACTTTACATGCCATCAAACAAAAACTAGTAAAACACATTTTAAGATGACAAAGAACATGTAAATTTTAACATGACAAAGTAGCTCAGCATGCACTTTATTTTGTCAGGGACTAGCTAGCTACGCACAGCGAGCGCTAAATTGCACACCTACAGCACACTCATCTCAAAGGCAGCTGCACCCACCCTCCCCCATCTCTGTCTCTCTTTCTCTCTCTGACACACACACACACATACACACACACAAACAGTCTCATTCTTTCTCTCTCTCTCTGGAACAGCCACTCCAAATCAAACATGGACCGAACCATTGTAATGGCGGGAGGCAGTGGGGGAGGGGCATTCAGAACAAAAGAGATTAAAAAAATGAAGTATTCAAGTATCAAACAGTCAAATTGCACTTATAGTGTTCCCAAATTAGGGCAGGGAGCTTTGGTTCCTTGGGTTTTCATAGAAAAAATTATATATAATCACTAGGATTTTTCAGCTCATGTTTTCTAAATCTGAAATTCTTAAAGCAAGTTGATACAAGCCAAATAACCTATTTTCTCAGAAACATGAATATAACTAGTCCTCGCAATTCACTACAGTTACTCCATTAGAGATGGAAGATTTCAGCAAAAAGTGTATTGTGAATATATTTTGTTACATATCCTACATTTACAAGCATGAAATATCACTTTTTAGCCTCACAGTCCAATGCTAGCTCAACACGGCAAAAAAAATTAGAGCAGAGCTTGAAACACTAAGCAGGCTCTATCTGCCCGGCCTCACCCACAGCAGAGAGGGCTGCTGTTGCACGGACTGAACCATTCCAACAGGGGGGTGGTTCTTTACTCAAGAGGAACAAAGAACACCCACATAAAATTTTTAAAAAATGATATAGTGGATTATTACTTCATTTGTTTAGTGTGCACCTATTCTTAACAAAATAATTTTTTTAGTAACTTCCGGATTTGACTAATTGAACAGTGAAAATATAAAGAAATGTATTTCTAAAGATGAAGTCGACTGGAAACAAATTCACAATGAAAATTCAATTGCAATCTTCACCTGTCTTTCTCAAAAGACCTGTTGTGGGACTAAATAAATAAAACCTTGCTGTGCGTTCTTTGCACATCCCCTTTCTGCTACTGCAGACACACAAAATGGCCACCAGCGCTGCTGCGAGCAGCATGCTGAGCACAGACATGATTAGATCCTATAACAAACTCCGCCTCCTAAAAAAAGCACTGCGTATCTGCAAAAATCTCCAGTCTCATATGGATCTTGAGCAAAAACTGTATTTGAACCTACCTCTAAAAACACTAAATCTGATGTGAGGATTTCAAATGATGTTATCTCTATTATCTCACACTGCTCGCTTTAAGTCCTGGTTTATAATTTCACTGTTACTGTAAAGAGCACACATGTCTTGTGCTGACTGTACAGCAACAGCCCAAGTTATGACTGAAGAGTTAACATAACTAATTACTTCCATTTTTCATCTCACAAGTTCAGACCCATACTGCTAAATGTTTTATGAACCTACTGTAAGTCTAGATAACTAGGTGATAAAATAATACCTTTTCTCATTCAGGCTGCCATTTGTGCTTCAACCAACATGCAAATTACCTGACACTTAGCTGTTTCTGTCAATTACAGAGTATGATGCGGGTCTTAATTACTTAACAACCAAACTAAGAAATGTAAGAAGTAAATTAATGGTGGACATTTTCTACGCAGGCTTAATCCTGAGTGGGAAAAAAAGATGTCCTCCAGTGAGAGCAGAGCCTGCATTCCAACATTACTGCGCACAGTGCGCAGTCTTCCCCTCCCCCAGCATCACAGGCTGCATCTGGATTCACTGAAACTCAAAATGGCCACCTGGTCTGCTGTGCGCAGTCACACAGAGCCCTGAGAGCCGGTTATATCTTGCACAACATCTTACAATGTTAGCAGAGCACCATGTTATTTGGAAGAACTGCTATGCACATAATTCTAACCAAGATGTTTACATTTTGGTTTAACGGACCTGCTAAAAAATTAACCCCCCACCCCTCACCCCACCCCAAAAAAATTTGTGGAAACAAAACCCTTAAAGTGAGCAAACTGATATGAAAATTGCCTATATTCGATTGTGCCTAAAATATAAAAATAAGCAAATAGAAGAGACCAATTATAAGATGCACACCCTTTGGTCAACTACCAAAGCATGTGTGAAATTTCAATGAATACTATTCAACAGGTTTTGAGAAGATGTGGATAGACTATTCCCTGCTAGGTACATACAGTAGGGATGGACAGACATGGGTAATCCCATATGTCTGCTTTAGCAGGGGCATAAAAAAGAAAGACAAGCAAATTTTGCTAATTTTCTTGAGCAGGTAATGGGGGTGTGCAATATTGATAAAAGAATTACATCTCGATATTTTCGAGGTTTTGGCAATAATGATAATTAGACGATATTTTGCATCCGTCAAAATTTGTTTATAAAAATCTTACATTGTAGTAGCTCACTCTTCTTAATAGGATATTCATTATGGCATCGTACTGATATGAATGGAAACATGTTTAAGGAAAATATGTATTATTTATTTAGTTAGAACTGAAACACTGATGTAAGAATTATGTCATTTGCAATGCAGTTGATTACAGCGTTTGTTATGTCTTGCCATCTGCTGCTTTTCTTGTCACTTCTTTGCCGAATAATTCAGCCAATGTTTGCCAAGTGTATTTTTGTGATGGTACCTTTACTGGTTTAGGCCTGATGTGGACAGCTGACTCCGGAATTTTTTCATATTCTTCATATTCTGAGTGGTGATTTGTTCAAAGATGACGAAACAAGTTGGTTGTGGAGCTGCCTTTTTGGCAAGTGTTTTTTTTTCAGCAGCATCCATCTTTTCGAACTAAAACCACCACCATGCGAGCGAGGACGATCCATGTCTTGCAACTAAAGCCCCATTCACAGTGTCTACAATTTGGGCCTTGTGCGCCTTTATTCCGCCCTGACGTTCTGTGTGAACGCAATGAGGGTGCAATGGGATGTCTGTCAGACAGACAACCTGTATGCTTATTCTCAGGCAATGCATGCAAGGATCGTGAATGGGGTAAGACATACAGAAAGTGCTTTGATGGATGCATATGTATGTTAATGCGAAATCTCATATGTAGTATGAATGACGAATATTGAACTTTTAAATAAATGAATTGAATTATACAAGGTGGTTATCGCAACGTGACATCACCATTTTCATGCATTTGGTAAATTTGTTTAAAGGAAAAATTTTTTTCAAGTACATGTTGTCTTTTCATATTCCACAACAAAAAAAAGTCATCTTAAGATGACATCCCCCCCCGAAACCCCCCCAAAACTGTACAACAAATTCATCGGTATATGACATATCCTTCACTCCTTTAGTCAGCCTCGAGTAGCATTTTGTTTTGGATATATGCTATGGAGAAGATGACCAACCTTCAGAGTCACCTTAAAATCATCTTTCCATGGAAAACTAAAAAATAAATAAATAAATTTGAAAAAGAGATTTGTAGAAAAATCTAAATATTAAGAGGAATGTCTGATTACCACCCTTCATACTCACCTTACAAATCACATTTCAATGGAAACAACAAAAAATAAAATGACAAATGGGCAAAGCATAAGGGTGAACAATTTCCAAATGCCAAAATATTACCTCAAAACAGTTATTCTCAAATCATAGTAACATTACCTGTTAAGCAAGTCTAAAAGCACGGCCTACCATTGCCCAAACATTGAACGCGTGCTTAGCTTTTTCTAATGGGACTAGCAAGAGCTGGGTAGAAGGAAAAAGGGAAGAAAAATAGGGAGGGGGTGGGCCAAACCAAGAGTTTCGATGTGAATCAAGCAAGCACATGGTGATTATTCTTTAGCCATGCCCTGCTGTGATAGATTATGTCATGGCTCCAAAAAAGCCACTGAATGCTGATTGGCACACTACAGATTAAAAACAAACATCAGGTGCAAAATGAAGATAATTTAGGAACCCTGAAGACAAGGTAATAAAAATACGTTTGGTTAATTACAGAAGTCAAATATCTACATGTAGTTGCTCCCTCCTTTATCTTGTTAAACTCTGATAACCTAAGGACCCTCTTTGGATTAACTACAGTACAAGCCAGATCGCATGAGCTGAAGCTAGCACCACACAGTCATAAATGAAGTCCACAGCCTTACACAGAGCGCCAACACCCCTCCCCCACACCAGCAGTCTGCTCAAGCCTGGAGTTTTACAGCCAGGCATGGACTAAACCATTCCAACAGGAGGGTGTTCTCACCAACAACGGAAGGAGCTATAGAGGTGAATGAGAAATGAGAATGAGAGCTCTTTAAAGAATTCAGGCTCTGCAGTCAGAAGCTCAAAACTACATTAGCCTATGTTGAATAGGAAAACATTCTTTATAATTTCTAGCTTGCCTGAACTTGAAAAAATTTCAACCCTGACCGTAAAAGAGTGGAGCTTCTTGAGTTATTTGATAAAACTCTCTTTCACAGCACCTCATCTATTTTTCTTAACATGCTGAACATACATTTTTCTGAAAATCGAAGCTGCTTTTTCCTCTCTGCCATTTGGGCATGAGAGAAAAAAAAACAGACATACAGCTAGCAATTCCTGCGTTTAATTATTTGGATTCGTCAACAAGCTAGGCTACTCAACACTTTCCCCACCCCCACTCCTTTCCCTTTGATAGATTGCTTGCAGTGAATGGCCACAGCACAAAATGGTGTCTCCTGCTCTACACGGTTATAGCAAAAACAAACCCTTTTATCATGAACAAGACTGACAGTGGCTGCTTCTGACTATAGCTTGTTAATCTATTTAGGTTAAGTTATTGCTGCTTTTCTACTAGAGCTCTGGTTTGTTTTCTTGAGCCTCTTTATATTTCATATTTTAAATTTCTGTGTATTATGAACCTACCATGTTTTATAAAATAAAATAACAGAATGTCAGACTATGACCTTTTACTTACGTTTGTAACTTTTTTTGCAGTAGTTACCCTGAGAACTATATCACTAATTTGCTCTGTTACACCAAAACACCAGCCTTTTATCGTTATAGACCCCACAGGCAGATGAGGGAAGACGGAACTTCTCGATGTGGATACTTTCATTGGCCATCAATCATTTTATATATTTTCATGGTGGTTTTAATTGATGGCCAATAGGGTCATTAATGTTAGTTGCCTTGCATGAATAAATCAAAATCAATTAAATTAGCATGGACAGTTTTATCGAGTGCTGACAAAGTTGTAATGCTAATTCAAGAGGTTATTTAAGGCTGTGATACATTTTTTTAACCACAATGAAAAAAGATTGAATTCCTAGTTTACTGATACTAATATACTACTATAAGAATAGCGTGGCTCCTTCAAGGAATTAGCCAGTGGCAGTGCGTAATGCTATGTTCACACAAAACGAGACGCAAATTTTTTCGTGCGACGTAATTACATACAAAGTCAATGGAAAGGCGCGAGTAGACTGGCGGTGCAAATGATGCAAATCGCGCTACGTGAATGAAGGAAGATTCGCTCAAGTTGAAAAATTTTCAACTCAAGCGAGAAATTCACGTGACGCTGTGACAGGAAAGCCTATCAGTGTTGAGATTCTCCACGCGTCTGGACGTCAGTAGGACGTTAATGCGGAAGTGGAGGACAAGCTTATCGTATGTGGATACGAGGAGCTGCTTGTGTGTGCCTCCAGACAGTGTTGGGTAACCCCGACACTGCAACGTTTGGTTTTTCAAAGTGTCTGTGACTTCCACAACATACACAAGGCAGCTTTTGTGTTTACTACAGTCATGGTTGATGGCAGGAGTAAATGGCAGCTACCAACGTTGTTGGGATTGGTGGCATTACTCGCGTGACTGTTGAAAATAGACTGAAATGATCCCACGGTGACATTCCCGCAAGTAAAAAGTAAAATGTTGTTGGTATCTTTTCCAAAACAGAAGGGCGTGTCACTCGCGCGAGTCACGAATGATCCCGCAATGACAGCATAGAGTGTGTGAAGAGTGAGTGTACGGTTGAGCAAGAGAAAAAGAGCGGTAACAGCAGCCCCTTTTACACAAATATTGCTCAACAGCGCCAAAACAAAGTCCATTCCCTCTACAACGCCTTTGTTTGTTTACAACGAACAAACTACCGGCAGTGTAATGTCACTGTAACACTATCCAACAAGCTAAACAGGCATGACGTACAGCACAGCAATGTCAGCGTCTATTGTGATGTTTCACATGCATTGAGCAGCACTTTGTAAACCATTAAAAACATGGCAAAAAAATAATTTATCTTCGGTGTTGCAATCGCAGTTAATCTCATCGGAAGGTAGAGCTCCTGGACCATGCACTGCTACTACTACTACTACTTTAATTAGCTGCTTCTAAGTCTTCCGATTGTGAGCCGATCACATAATACATCGTCAAAACTTCACACCCCCGCCCTGTCTTACCACCTCACGTTTATACAGTGTTTCCCCAAGAAATCTTTTTAGGCCTGGTGGCAGACAATAATAATATCCTGACCAACAGTAGAAATGCATTTTTTTGATGACATGCCATCCTGTTCATATTATATATCAAAGGCAAATTATGGTTCACACAGTTTTGTTCACTCCTTAGCCATACAGCAAAATCATTTTTGTGCAAATTAGTGGTTTTTGCCTTAGTGTTTACAAGTCAAAAAGTGTGGATGGTGAGACAGAGAACAAAAATAGTCACTACTGTGCGTGTCTACCTCCAGCATTTATCCCTACTTTACACCTCCTGAATGGATAAGATGTTAATCTGGACTTGTGGGATGGCATGCCATTCTTCCTGCAGTGGCGTGACAAGTTATTCATGTGTTGCTGGAGCAGGATCTCTCTCTCTCACCCAGTGATCCAGAACATCCCACAGATGCTCTATTGGGTTGAGATCTAGTGAATATGCTGGCCAAGGAAGGACAGCGACATTGTTCTAGTCCAGGTAGGCTACTCCTGACAGACATGAGCCAAATGTGGTCTGGCATTGTCATGCATGAAGGTGATGCCTTATTGCTGTATCCTAGGAATGATGTGTGGACCTAGGACTGTATTTTGGTAACGGATGGCTGTCTGTGTACCCTGGATCTGGACAAGTTCTGACCGTCCTCCATTAGCAGTGGCCCCCCCCACATCATGACACCACCACCAAATGGTCCACTTCCTGGATCTATACGGCAGGACAGCGGTCTCCGCGGCGACGATACAAACGCCAACGACCATCAACTGTGTACAAGCCAAATCTGGACTTGTCACTAAATGTGATCTCCGTCCACCTTGCAATCAGCCATAACATCTGGAACATCTGTGCTGCACGTGTCTGCCAAGTTCCAACTACAGCATCCCAACTGCCCGTTGATAAAAGTTTTTTCGGGAATCGAGGTATCGTCAGACGTTTCAGTAGGACATTAATTAGACCCGGTAATTTATTGCCTTGGCCAGGTGTTTTCAATCATGCAGAAAAAAATCTCACGAACACCATCGTTTACTCTGAAATGCACCAATGACTGAATAGAATAGAAATTACAGGGTTTTTAAAATTATGCGTTTCCACTGTTGCTCAGTATGACTATAATTATGCTATAGGTTTGTGTTGTTATATTGAGCCTATAGGTTCCACTGTAATTACCAAAGAACATAAATCTCTGTGGAATTTAGGCCTTCATTGTTTCAATGTGATCAGGTCAGTTTGAGTTTAACAGCACAGGGACATAATGCTGACCTTATCCTGGTCACAGTGGGCAGTACCTGCTCTTCCTCTTTCATCATCTTCATCACCTTCTGTCTTTCTATCCATGTTGTCATGTCCGACAATGAAAATAAAAATAAACAGGGGTACCTCGTTTTCACATGTTTGAAAACCCTTTACGCAAACTGAATTGGAAGAAAAGTATCTCAACTTTTGTTTAAGTTTACCAGTCTGACATCGGATGGATGAATTAATGTTAGCTAAGGAGCTTGTTAATTAACTCAAGTGAACCAGCCGGCATCATAGGCCACTGTTAAATGTAGCGGGACCACACATGAGCGATTTGTCAAATGTCTGGAGAAGATTGTCCTTGAACCACCTGCAATCATCTAGTTAACTTCTGTAGTTACTGTGTCCTGCTTCACTGGATTCAGTTACCTGTCAGGTTTGCTGAAGTTATCAGAGGGTCTCCAATAATTACAAAAACAAGTCACAAGTCAAGAAACAAGTCACAAGTGAACAAGGCACATAACAAATACCTATCAACAGATAAATAAAAGCGGAGACTAGTGCATTGAGAATGCCAGAATACTCAGTCTGTTAACATGACTGGCCGCACAGATAGGTAGAGACCCTGCAGGTGCTAGGCTTGCCATGGTTCCAGATTGTCAAGGCCGAAAATGTTGGAGCAAATATTCGATTCGCCATTTTCTCCCATGCTTGTGTAATTATAAGTCCTGGTTAGCATCATTGGCAATCATTAGTCTTTAGTTTAGCATAAGCCTGGAACACTTGAAAGGATATAGCCAGTCAGAGCAGTTTTTCCTGCAACGTATACTAGGTAGGCCCCCCAGCTAGTCCAGAATTCTGACACCCATGTGGAGTTCAACCTACCGAATTTTTCCCACACTACCCCACTTCCCCGTTGATTATACAAGCTGTCTGCTGCAACTCATTCAGTTTAATATTTAAGTGCTAGGTTACAAGGACGTTGTAAATACACAGGTCATGGCTCTCAATTTACCAGGTGACCTACATTCTAACACCTCATCTCAGATGGGTAGTGACAAGAGAGAAAGAAAATAATAGCTTTAGTGTTGGTATAAGAACACATCTTTTTACATTTTTCTAATCAAACACAGTAAGTGTCCACTACTAAGCCAGCGAACCATGCTCCTTGTTTCTCTAGCTTTGCCTACTTTGGCCATACCTTGCTGACATTTATTAGTCAACCCAAAGAAATGCGACTAGTTTGTGGGAGCTCAGTTGTAACTTTACACAAGAAGCAGCAGCCATTTAGAGTGAAAGACTACAAGGAAATGTGCTGCTGCAAGATGTAGCTTATTATGTTCTTCCCAACAATTTAAATTCAGCATTGTTCATGACAAAAATTGCAAAAATACAAACAATTACTGTTGCAATCCTCCAAGTAAGTTTGAAATGAACACGGTTTCTAAATCTTCCTCAGATACTATTAAAAATAAAGGTTTAAGCGGTTTACAGAAATAAACAAAGACTTTGCTTAACAAGTAAATGACTAGCAACTTCAACCTCCACAGCCCAAGCGCCCCCAGTACAGGGGACAGGTGAGGCATCTTACAACAAAACCGTATCAGGGCACACTAACCATTTAGCAGCATATACATGTAGCTTACCCACTGAACAGGAAGGAACACGTCTGAACCGAAAATCTTCGGTATGGGCCGCTCTGTTCGGTACGCAAGTCTACCGACGAATGCAGCCAGTGCACGCGCAGAACTTCTTTGTGTGCGTACGGGACTCAAATTACAAGGAATAACTGTAGCGAAGGACTGGATGATGTTAGTTTTAGTTCAATCAGTGCATCAGGCTTGTGGTCATGGTGACCGCAGACAATTAAGTATGCTGTGTGGGAACACTTCAGTCTCGCATTCAACTATAATTACAACAGACAAAGACAAGTGGATCACTACAAAGCCTTATGACGACATTGTGCAACTGCAATCGGGTATTTAGCTGGTAGCACATCGAACATGCTAACTCATTGAAAATGGCATCACCCGACTGTTAACATTAGGGGGAAAAAAGAGTACAGTGCAAACCCAGCTCCCAAAGGCATTTAAGCAGCCTCTTGCTAATACTTCAGACCGTGCCAAAGCAATAACAAGCGCCATAGCTGGGGTTTCAAAGTAATTTTTGGGGGCATTTTATGCCTTTAATGTATAGGACAGTCGAAGACGTGACAGGAAATGTGGGAGGGAGAGTGGGGGTAAGACACGTGGCAAATGGCCACAGGTCGGAATCGAATCCGCGCCGACCGCTAGAGGACTATAGCCTCGGTACATGGGGCGCGCGCTCTAACCACTGCGCTATCTGCGCCCCCGCCACAGCTGTTTTTATAGAAGCGGATATGCAACCATTCTCTGTCATTGAGAACGCGGGGTTCAAACACATACTGAAAGTAATCGAGGTCCGTTATGAAGTTGCCTCTTGTCCACATTTCAGCCAGCAAATCACCACCCCTTTACAAACAGTCTGTTCAGTTAACTAGTATTGAATAAAAAAAAGATTTCCTTTTTTTTGTTCCTAGTTTCTTCTGTACCAAAAACGTAATGAACCGTGACCTCAAAACCGAGGTACGTACCGAACGGTGATTTTTGTGTACGTTACACCCCTATTAAAAGCTATAAAAACTATTTTTACCAAAAACAAAACCCAATTCCAACAAACAGCAATTAATTGCGCACATAGCAATAAACTGGCATGTCATATGAAAGCTGAGACTCCATATTTCAATAAAATCTTATAAGTCATATCACTGTACAACCAGAATGTGTTGAGCCAGCGGGTAAAGAATAGCAAAAATAAACTTCACACAAACAGAAATAAGAAATGATTCCTGACAGTCTCCAGCTATTTTCACTTCCAGAAATAACTATCCCAAGGCGGAGTAGAGAGGGCTCTGTTGTATGTGCACAACCCATTCACTTCCTTGTGATTGGCCAATGGTGTTGTTGACATAGATTTCGGGATTACCACTCAATTCTATTGGCTCTGGTGGTTAACTAGAGGTGTCAATCATGCATTTTGGCCAATGCCTTCCTGTGATACAAGTGCACGTCAGCACGAATGCATGACTTCCAGGACAGAGACGGATGTTGCAGAGCGTTAATGAAGTACTGGTTTTTGTTTAAACTGAACCTAATACATATTCACTCATAAATGGTACCGATATATATAGGCATATCAGTTTTATCATGCATCTACTTTTTAACACTGAGCCACCTGAAGAAATCCAAACATATATGAAAAGATGAATGGATGTGCAAAATTAATAGATAGAGATACTACAATCAAAATGAGTACCAGTCAGTTGTCTTAAACTTTTAGCAAGCATCCTGCTGGTTTTAAATCGCTGAAGGGTTACGGTGCATTTCAGCAACATGGCTGCTAACAAGGACAGGAAGAAGTAAGTACATATCGCTAGTGTAAATTCAAACAACACAGGCCATAAAACAACATATCACATTGCTTACAGGATAGCAATAAATTGCATTATATTGAATTGTAACTCTTGTACTGTGATACTTAATGTATCACCATATTATTGCCAATACACAGCCCTTGGCCACCCTGCCCATTGTAACTTGGTGCCTCTTTGAATCCACACCTGCTTCGTTCAAACTAAACATTAAAATGGGGAAGAAAGGCGATTTCATTGTCTATGAATGTAGCATGTTTGTTTGTGCCAGTCAGACTGGTTAGATTATTTTTAAAAACTCATGATCTTTTGGGATTTTCACACGAAACCATCTCTAGGGTTTACAAAGAATGGTTAAAAAAAAAATTATCCAGTGATTATCAATTCTTTGAGTGACAATGTCTTGATGATGGCAGAGATCCAAGGAAAATGACCAGACCGGTTCAAGCTGGCAGAAAGCCAACAGGGCAAAAAATAACTTGTTTGAACTGAGGTATGCATCTCTGCATGCACAAAGCATTTCAATCGTGAAGCAGATGAGCTACAGCAGCAGACCACACCAAGTGCCACACTAGTCAGCTAAGAACAGGACCTTGGCTACAACATGCACAGGCTAACCAAAATTGGATAAATAGACGATTTGAATTACGTTGCCTCATCTGATGAATCCAGATTTCTGCTACAGCATTCGAATAGTAATCTCAGAATTTTGCATAACTGACATGACAGCATGGATCCATCCTCTTTTGTGTCAATAGCTGGGTTTACATGGACACTTTTCTTCATTCTGATTGAAATCATATCATCATGAAGGTTTCGTCTCAACTGTTTACATGAGTTGTGATCTAATACGATCTGGTGTTTACATTTGCCACCGGAATCGGAACAGCTGTGTGACATGCGCAGAAGTGATGGAAGTGATGTATGTTTAGCGCGTTTTACCGGAAGATGGATGTTGATCGTGAGCTTGGCGCAATTTTTGCCGTTATTGTGGTGCTTTTAATAAAGCTGCAGCATGATAACGTAGACTTACTCATACTGGAAGCAATGAAAGATAGACGGCTAGCACAAGAAAAGAAACGCTCTGCTGTTGTCTATTTCTGCTTTAAGGCCGCCATCTTGCAAATACGTCACAAGCATGTGCATGTGCAAACAGAACTCTACCAGTAGATATTCTGTTCCACCATTTACATGGTACGGTTGCTCTTCTGATCGGTTTCAGAAAAGGTTTATACTAGCCCTCTGCAACCGGCGTTTTTATTCCCAATGAGGTGTTTATATGGAGCATTTTCATTCTGATTGAGCTTTTAAACTGATTTTAATCGGAATAAAGAGGTCCATGTAAACCCAGCTAATGGTTCAGTTGGTGGTGGTGTAAACATGGGAGATATTTACTTCAGGTAGAATTTTAATTATGATCAGATGACAAACACAAACACTGTAGGAACTATAGACAAATCACTCCATTCTGTGAGTAAATTTACCTCAAATGTAAAAAGTCAAGGAAGGACTGGATTAAAATTGAAATCAATATTTACATGTTGATAGAAGTGTTTCTCATTTATACACTATGATAAAAACATCACATAATGAGCCTACAATATCATGAAAGCACATACACATATTTCGTGCTGTTGGGGCATACTCTAGCTGCCTGACACTAATTTTCTCATCCATAGCATTTTTTATTTTTATTAATTGTAAAGTTTGGAGTTACAGAACACCTGGCAAGGTCACATTTGCTCTCGAACATCTATTAACTATCTAATGTGATAGAGGCACAAGTCAGCAGAAATGAAAAGCTTATATTATCCTTTAACATACTTCTAAATGCAAGCAAATTTAAGAGGGCCAGTTATCCAATGGTCCTATGGCAGATCATAGGCAAACAGCTTTGCAACCTTACTTACATTTGGCCCAAAAAAAAGTCCACATTTGAACATTTCTAACTCTGCAAATTGTTGTAGCAGACGTGCAATCAATAGGAAATTCTCATTGACTGTACTGGATGAGAGGTAACAAATTTAGCCAAGCACAAAATAGCTGACTTCTAAGACAGGAAGGCTTTTGAAAAATGTGGGTGGAGCCTTTCAAGACTGCTTCCTCCAAAGCAGAAAAAAACAGACTGTGCACCATGTGACCGCTGCCACTGGGTGAAGTGGGGGGAGGTGAAACAAACGGGACTGTACCTTGTTCCCAAAAGGCTGAAGCAAAGCTGAAACAGCCCACTTTTTGTAGACTTCATTTAGTCAGTTTCTTTAAACATGAACATTAAGATAAAACAGACCAATAATGCAGACTGCAAAATTCCCCCAACAGTGGCTGAATCATGGCTCTGAGGTTTACACAGCAAACACATTGGTCACTAATCTTTACATCACTTTATCTGAATAAAAAAAGATGAAGAATTTTTGTCTTTTAGAAAATCACAGGGCAGGGCAAAGGGAAAACCTGCAAAACTCTTGTTTTACCATTGACATTAAGCCCCACCCACTTCCAAGGACAGTGTGGTGCATGGAAAAATACTGGACTGTACCACTTTAGACCATGAGGGGGGTGTTTCACTGTAATGGATGCTGCAGTTTCCTCTTCAGTTTAACCCAATGTCTTATTGTGCCATTAAGACGCCAAGTTAGAGTTTATTTCTCATTTGGATCTTCACTAAATTTATTAAGTATTTAAAATAAATAAAAACTGTCCATCAAGGCTCTACCAAGTGCAATATCTAATATGTCAAAATTTATAAAGTTTATTAACTTTCTATTACCTACAAATTCTTCAAAGTTGACAACGTTCTTCAAAATCTGTATTCATTATTGCTTCTTCACCAAACTGTTACCTCTGCAGTATGCTGAGAGTGCTTGCTGCTTGTTTTAGCACCACCACAGTAGTCACCTCACTGACTGCAGTGTTAGACATTTGACTTCATTGAGGTAAAAATACATCAAAAATGTTTCAAGCTGGGGAAATTCAATGAATGCCAATAACATTGTTTGATTACCTGTATCAGACTATTGACAACATCAGTGCGTGAGGGCATCTCATACTTGAAAAACCAAAAAATGCATCCTTTCTCTTTATATTCCTATGTGTGTTTGTCTATATGCATTGTACAAATAAATTCGCAACATGTTGGTGTAGATTCTCATTCATCCATCCATCATTCAAGGAAATAAATTCGCACTGCTTAGCAACAAAGTAGCTTCACGTTAAAAGAAGAGCTATGTAAATAGGAGACCTAATTTTTAGGACACCATACAAGCATGATTACAAAAAGTTTCCATAATGTATTACTTGATACATTATCACTCCAAATCTATGTCCATTACAAATTTTATAAAAATAAAACAATTTACGCAATTGTGTCACTCGCACGTTTGCTTCACGAAAAATTGAATTTCATGGAGGTCTCGGTCACAATATCTGATATTCATTAAAAAAGAAGTTTACTGAACTTCATTCATTGATAAGCTATCCATTAAGCTGACAATTAAGTGAATGCTAGCTAACATTGTTTCTATGCCCGCTAACATTCTATCCCACCCTGTACAGGTCATTGTAAAAACTTCCACTCACACAACAAACACAGAAAAAATATCAATTATATAAAAAAAATAACAAAATGTATATATTCATAAGGCCAAATTCCATAAGACTTATTGTCTATATGTGTTAAATACAATGGCAGTTGGACCTGCTTGGCTAGCAGGCTAGCTGCAATACCTCAACTCACCGACTCTTCGCGCAGTCGAGCGGTGGTGCCACGATTTTCAGTCTCGTCTGTCACAGACTGTCTCTACCTCCTCAAACCGCCGTCGAACTCTTCCGGTCCTTGTTGTGTACGAACCGTTGCGCTCAGGATGTGCTATCAGTCCACCAGTTTCTACATACAACGTGCAAACAAGTAAACTGTGCTACAACAACTGTGTAGTTATGCATTCGCGGACTCAACCGACTGCTCTCCCCTTTCGCTCACGATTAGGCTCCTCCTCTTTTCGTGCACAATCAAATACACATACGTCAGCTGTTGGTGGCGGTTGGTCGACAGAGTCGGTTGATTTGACCGACCGTCGCGGTCCGTCTTCTTCACTTTTTTTAGTCTCTCTGCTGGCAGCGGTGTTGAAGTCGGTAGCTATAGCCGGCAAGGTAGGTATGAACAGCTCCTGGAGGTGGTAGATCGGTTTGTATGGATAATCTGGAAGGGGTTATACAAGTCTTTTTTACAGCAGCAGCACCTCTGCGTGGGGTAGCCCAACTACACTGTGGTTGAAACAACCTCACGGAGCCCGCTCGATGGAACTGGGGACAACAGGGAGCAGACCATTAGCGTGGGGAGGAGGGGTGTGTGATTTGTCCAGGACAGACAGAGACAACGCGGCTGAGGGGGAGGGGTTATTCTAAGGGGGAGGAGTCAGGTGAAAGACTGTCTAAAAAATTGTCGCTTTACAACAGGGGGTCATTGATAGTCTGTAGGCTATGCACCAGAGGATTGTAGGTGCTCCTCAGTTGTCCTGTATATTTGAGTGACCTTGAGTGGTTTGCGTTTAATTTAATGATTGGCAAACTTGAGATGAGAAAACATTCTAACCTAAATACTGTTATTTTTTAGTGTTTTTACACTATTTATGTTTTACACTATGATTGCATTGGTTTACATAAGAAGACAATGACTACTATTGTTATTCATACCCCCTAAAAATCAAATCCAAATCCATTATATTAGTGTTGTAGTTTATAGCAGTCTCCTGACATAGCACAGCATTATACAGGTCAGCCATTTTGTTGACTCACTTCTGTGCATGAAACTGTAGTTCCCCAAGAGGTCAGCAGAGGGAGAACTATATTGTAATAATCATAAGCGATAAAATGTTCCTATCCTCAGGGATAAACCCTTAGACCAATGTAGTCTGTGTCATAGCTCACTCTCTTACATGCTGTGTGTTCATACTCCAAAATCCATATGTTTTGGAGGAGTTTAAGGCTCCGCTCTCCCTTGCTCTGTGCTTTTCTCTCTGTCTTGCATACACTCGCACACCAGAGAAGGTCTGCAGTGCTAGTCTAACAGAAGGAAGCCTTGAGGTTAGCCAAGTCTCTTTAGTCATCTACGTATGAGAACAAATCCAGGTAGGCTACATTATAGCATAGTGCCTCCACTACATTGACATTTTTCAACAAGACAGCTCTTACGAGGGGAGCCCCCCGGAGCCCCTATTATAGGAAAAACATCACAGGTTCCATAATGCAACATACAAAACAAAATGATTACATGAAACAATAATATACAGCTTGATTTGGTATAATACTCTAAAGTGTGTTTGGTGTTTCTTTGTTCAGAATCAACACTAAATGATAAAAAACAAAACAAGTAAACAGACATCTCAAATAATCTCTACGTAGGCTTCCACACTAAAATCGAATAAATTCCTGCAAATAAATTTTTTTTTTATTATGAATATTTTTTATTTAATCGTTTTGAGGACATTTATATTAGCATTTTTTTTATATTACATAATGCAGTCTTATTAATGTAGGTTGATGGACCCGTGGAGCAGATGAACTACATAAGCGCTTTGTTTTTGTTTTGTTTTTTCTGCATTTTTGCCTTATTTTACAATTCAAAAGAGAGCTAGACATCTAAAATGTTTAGAGCAAGGATGTGGGTAGTGAATGTTTTAGTTCGCATTTGCTTGTTGATATTCTCCGGTCTTTTCATTGAGGAAGAAGAAAGAAATGTCGACAGTGGAGAATAAGGAGAAACTAAACATAGACATTTGCCCTGCTGAACAACCAGCAGACAACCAACGGACTGCCTTTTATTCCAGTTCAACCTAATGAATCAACCAAGAGGCCACTGCCTCTAGTGTCAGTGGACCCAGACACACCACAAAAACTATGAGCAATAGTCAGCAACAGACATTTATAGTGTGTCAAAGTCCTTAGAGTCTCAGTTTAAGCAAGAAAACCTTTTTCTGTAACCGCTTATCCTGGGTAGGGTCGCGGCAAGGCTGGAGCTTATCCCAGCTGACTTTGGGCGGGAGGTGGGGTTCACCCTGGACAAGTCGCCAGTTCATCACAGGGCCACATAGAAAGACAAACATCCATTCACACTCACATTCACGCCTACGGTCGGTTTAGAGTCACCAGTTCACCTATATTGCGTGTTTTTGGTGGTGGGAGGAAGCCGGAGAACCCAGTGGGAACCTACGCAGACACGGGGAGAACATGCAAACTCCACCAGGTCCTCAGGTGGATTTGAACTCAGGACCTTCTTGCTATGAGGCAACAGCGCTACCCCAAAAAGCCTCTTGAAAATATTCCTTAGTAAAATTTCAGGCAAAACACAAATAATTGTTCCGTTCCAAAAGCAAACGATTGATTGGATGTACAGATAAAAAAATACGTAAATCCATCCTGTTCTAGCACATAATCACAGCAGGGGGCGGGGTTCATATGGATTCATATAGATATTCGGATTCAATGAAATATAATTTAGGTATGATTTACAAATGTCTCTATAGCAGGGAATTTGTGCATGTGTAGTGGGCAGCACGGTGGTGCAGCGGTTTGCACTGTTGCCTCACAGCAAGAAGGTTTTGCCTTTGAATCCAGACCTGGGGAATTCATGTTGTCCTTGTGTCTGCATGGGTTCCTCCCACAGTCCAAAAACATGCAATATAGGTGAATTGTGTCGGCCCTGTAATGAACTAGCGACCTGTACCCCGCCTCTCACCCAAAGGATAAGAGGTTATAGAAAATGGATGGATGGGTTGCACAGAATGACAACAGGTAGCAATGGTTTTTATTATCAAAGTGTAATTTCTTTTGGTGTTTCACCTTTAATACATAGTTACAGGCAAAGACAGGAAAGCGGGGAGAAAGGGGGGGATGATGTGGCAAAAAATCTGGGTTACAGTCAAACCCTGGATGCTTTTGGTACGTAACCTTAGTGTATAGTGAGCCAGCTATATCAAGTGAGCTACCAGGACGCCTCTAATGCTTAATGTTAGACATATTGTAACAGTTAATTTGTTGATGCACTTTGTATGAAGAATAGAGCTCCACGAGGAACTCCGCTGTAATGGGAATAGAGAAATACCCAGATGTCCTTGATCTAGTGACATCTAGAGGCAGCGGTGGGTGTTTTTATGCTGTTTTCTGTATGAGTGCTTGAAAACAATGGCCTTGAAGATTTATGTATGCTTTACAAATTGTTGCAAGCTGATCTCATGTATGCTTCTCGCTATGGGGCTGTTTGGCTGAGATATATGGATTTTTATTTGTGTGTTAAGATGCTGTCAAGTAGGAAGCTTCTTGATAGTAGAACGCCTTTGCACAACTCCGCTGTGAGAGTGTTACTTGCTCTGTTACCAGGAGAAAAAACAGGATCCACTCAGGGTAACTGAGTTTCTGTGAACGAAGGATTCACTACGAAAACATTGATTTATTTTTATTATATCGTTATGATCGCTATGGTTAAAGTTTATCCTGGAGGCTTTGGGCTGGTAACAGAAAAGACATGCAGGAAAAAAGCTGAATGAATCAAGTTGTAAAGGGAATGGCAGGATGTAACATTAGTGATAACATTTCTGAGCAAATTCACAAGAAAATGTTAAATAAGTGGTCACATTTGGTGTCAATCCTTTATAAGATAACATAAAGCATATCCAGTTGATGAGCCTCCTTTGCATCATCCTGACTTGCGCTTGATTGGAGGTACTAGAGAAAAAAGTAAAGGAGTATCCAAAGTGGAATGATTTAATACTCTTTGAAGTATGAATGTGCTCGATAAATGTCATAGCAATCTACTCATTCTTTACTCGTATTTCATTAAGATTTTGGTGCTACACAAACCAAGGGGGTAAAAAAATACACGATACATCATTTAGAGGAAATTTCATGTAGATCTGGCCATTGCTGAATAAAAATATTCATTGCTGAATAAATGAATAAAAATAAAAAAATAAAAAATTGCTGAATACATTGTTAAAGAATAAAATGTTTGAGGCAATAGTGTCAGCAGCACCTAAATACAATGTAATGTCCTGGGTATAAAATCTGTTCAGCATTGGCTTTGTAGGAAGTAATTAATTAACCTGCCGCATGCCTTTGTCATATACCACAGCAAAAAAGTTTGGTTTTCAGATGCCATAATTTCGGACATTCACATAAACTGTTTACAAAGTTTCATTCAAGACTTTTAATTTAGCAGAAGAAAGTACAAAATTAGATTTTTCTTATACTGGAATAGTAGAAAAACATCTGACGAAAGACCTGTATTTATTTCCACTAGATTAATTGTGAGTGACAGATTTTAAGAAATAAAATTGGATTGTAGATTTAATTAATGATATAATTCATGAAAAATAATAATATTATAGTACCACCATCTGACTTGTAAGTGTAATTTCTGTTAAGTTAATGGTGAAATTTGAACCCTTGGTCTTTTGGTTGCTGTTGCATTTGCTGCAAAACAGATTGTTATTACAACCCCCAAAAAGAAAAAAAAAAGAAGTGGTTTTCTGGACCAACAAAACCAGAATCTTCTGCAGCATTGTTCCTCATTAGATGGATTGGGGAGGGACCATAATTGGGTCCCTCCCCATAATTTTCAACTGTTTTTGTACTGTTGATTTGCAATTATCTAATCAGACCAGATCTGGATATCTTTTAAAACCTATGGGAGTAATGTGTGTCATGGTTCTGTTAGGGCATATTAAAAATGACACAGATTGGTAAGCATAGGAGGTGTGCTATTTGTGTTATAACTCAAAGGAACAATATGTTGTAATTAATATGCAGCTAACATATTTAATTAAAACATTAAACTATGCAAAATTATATGAGGTATATTACATTCCCAATGGAAGCCAGTATTATTAGAAAAAAAAATTCAGATTGCAAAATAATCACATGGGGACCTACACTACCAGATGGAAAACCCATCAAATGCAGACAGTTTTCTTTGTCTTTTTATTGTTTGGATATTTTTAACAGCAGTTGCAAGTTGAGGTTTCCCCATCTCGATTATGTAATTAATAGTTAGATCCTCATAGTGCTTAAGAAAGCTGCATGAGTATCAGGTTAGCCTCAGACAGTAAACAATCAGTTATCTTCTCTGCACCCATCATGATGCCTCTCTCTTGGGGTAACAGCAGGTGACTATTCAAACATAACATAAACACTATACCAAGGCCAAATCTGATAAATAGATTTATATCCACATGCTTACTGTGTCATCAGTGTCCACAGGTCTTAAAGCTGCATATAGTTTTTTTTTAAATTCTGCTGGAGAGCCTTATATTAATTTAATCTATTTTAATTTATAATTAAAAACATTTTTTTGACTAATGGGCATTTGGCAGAGTCACTGCTTTAATTTAGTGACACATCTAGCAGATGATTCACTGGCATTTAGCATTTGAAGAGAAAATATGTTGGATACACTTAGTGAAGTGACTCATGCCAGTGTGTGTGTGTGTGTGTGTGTGTGTGTGTGTATTGCTTGCATCACAATCAGCTAGACTTGGAATTTTTAACATCTGGCTTTACTCCCAGTTGTCTTGCCTCAGGATCATAAGTCTCCAGCCTACCTCCCCTTAGCTAGCTAGCCTGACCTTCACCTACCATGAGCTGGCTGGCCCACAGCCTGCCTCCCCTGAACACCAGAAGTCATCAATGGACCAGTTAAGGAGCTACCCTGATGTCCAGCAGCCATCTGTCAAAGGGACTTACCTTGCAGTATTGTGGGAACCCCTGGAGGACGGTGTGGTCCCCATTGTTCCCAATACCATTGGCTTCGTGAGCAGTCGAGTGCCACATCATCTCAGCTTCCAACTAACATGACTGACCATCAGCCAGATCTTCCCAATTTCCAGTTAACCGCCTCCCCAAAAAGCTCAGCCAGATTAGCGCTACACATTGTACCTTTTCAGAATCGATATTGTAATGTGCGCATGCGCAATTAAGTTTTAAGACACATTAACTCAAACACGTCATGCTGCAACGTTTTTGCTCCTTAATTCAAAAGAAAAATGGTTCTCATCTTCAATGACTGACGAAAAGTCTGATAGAAAATAATTTACTCTAATTTTAGGATTCTTGGATAAATTGAGTTTGTTGCTAGGGAATGACATGCAGGCTCTGCATGCACAGCATGTGTGTCTCAGAACTGCCAGTGTTGTTTGATCAGTTGAAGAGAGATAGGCCAGTCCCTTATCTGCAGTACCGTGCTGGACCTAAGGGAGAGCTGCTTGAGACTGTGAGAGTCTACTGGCCAGAAAATATTAACATTTGAAAGAGACTAATATGCAGAAAAGCTCGACTTTATGTTTATCGATTTACATGAAAATAAAGACTGTTGCCAAAAGTCATAATCAGTGCCGTCATTGAGGAACCTACACACACGGTAGCAGAGTTTACTGTTACACTGACGCCCAACTACACTCAATGACTTGAAGATGAATGAGCAGCAACCGGAACAGCTAGCACAGCCAGTGGTTGCGCTGGCCCATATGTTGAGCCAGCTAGCGGCCATGCAGGCAGCAGGCCGAGTGCAAAAGACAACACATGGGCTCTGCAAGCCCAGGCAGTGAGACAAACATGACTGCTGGAAACAATGCTGCCCCACCCAGCATCTATTCCACCTCCTCCGCTGTCGATGGTCACGCTCCACAAAATGTCCAGGGAGGATGATGCACAAACCTTCCTGGAAATATTCGAGACAATGGCAGAAGCATGTGGATGGCCAGTAGTAGAGTGGGCGGTGCAACTGCTGCCTGTGGAGGCTCAAACAGCAGCGCTTAGCCTGCCACCGGCATTGATGGGGAGCTTCGGAGACATGAAGAGGGCTGTCCTGGACCACATTGGGCTCTCCCCAGATGAACATCGATGGAGGTTACGGGGGCCAGGCTGTGACCCACCAGCTGCCCCTTCACTTTCATGTGGCAGCTGAAGGACACAGAGGGAAGGTGGCTGCAGCCTGGGTACTTTGCGGGCGAGAGGAGGATGTTGGAGCAGCTGATCCTGGAGCAGTTTCTCGAGGGGGTCTCAGGTGGGACCTCGGACTGGGTCCGGTGTCACCCTCCAGTAATGGTGGAAGTGGCCATCACCATGGTGGAGGACCATCTTTCCATCCACTTCGAGGTGTGAGCGTCGAGAGGGCAGACTCCCCCACCAGTGTGTCCAACCCTGGTGCCCTGAAGGACGACCCTCCCTACTATGTCGGAGGTCTCAGGCTCAACCCTCAGCTCTTCTCCCTCTATGTTTTTCCCTCCTCAGGATCTAACCGCTACGAACCACATTCCAAACCTACCGGGGACTCCTCAAATGCCAGGGCAGGAGTGCTGGAGGTGTGGACAGCCCAGACACTTTCGCTGTGAGTTTCCACTGGTGGAGGTCGGTCAGGTGATCTGGGTTGTTGGCCCTCCAGCTTCATTCCGGGGGAGAAACACATCATTCAGTTGAAAATTCAAGGGGGTGTACATCAGGCTATAGCGGAATCTGGCTGCATGCAGTCCATGATACTCCATCCACCTTGGGGCAATGGTGGAGGCATTGTGGGTGGATATCAGGTGTGCAGTCTTGTGACGACACTCTACACTTTGCCTTCGACCAAATATGAAAAATTGATGGTCAACTGGTGCACCCAATCCCAAAAGAGATTCTGACTGACCAGGACATCTCTTTGGGTTAATGGACATTAAGTCTATTAGGACCAGTGTGTATCATCTGCAAATGACAGTCAAGTTGAGTGTCTGAATAAGACTGAAACATCCATGATCTGTAAATTTATTCATGAGAACGTATTTGTAACAAATGGCTCTACCCTATGTTATTTGTAGTTCGGGAGGTCCCCAGGCCTCCACAGGGTTTTCCCCCTTCGCACTGTTGTTCGGGAGAAACCATGCGGGGTTCTACCTCAATCTCTTGAAAGTATGGAGAGAGGCAGAATCTGTTTTTCTGGTGTCTGTGATCATTGAGAGAGATGAGTTGGGGCCTGAGGTGCCAAATTCCACCAATCTAACCATGCCCCTTTGTATTGACCATCTCTCAGCCAAGAAAACAGATGCAGCCATGCTGCAGCAGCGGTTTGCTGAT